>CM075850.1:33765785-34317881 GCA_037975125.1 Latrodectus hesperus
GATATTTGATGTAATGTCGTTATGTTTAGAATTCATTTTTCATGAAATTTCATCTCCGGAAGTATAAAATTTTCTGCTTTCTAGATAAAATAAATACATTAAAATCAATTGATATGAAACTTTAAGAGATAACAATAACTTTCTATCATTGTTTCAATAGAAGGGCATAAATACCGGTTTTTAACTACTATTATTTATATTGGCATGATTCTCCTTTCTGTAGAATAGCAGAAAAGTTGATTAATCAATTAATGTGCATTTCAAAGGTATAGATACACCCCAGAAATAATGGATGTATTATAAATATGTTTTTTTGTTATTGGTTTATTATCTGCCAAATATTTCAGCCTCTTTTAAGAAGCTGCGTAAGATAGGTTGATATTTCGCTCATTTTATATGAATTAGAAACAATATGCATTGAATATATTTCCATTTATACGATAATGTAATCACTTGTAACATACTTAAAATTAAAATTAAAGATTTATTCGTGAAACAAAAGGAAAACGGTCTTTCATAAAACATATCCAGTAAAAACTTTTGTGACCATATTATCTCCTACTTGTTCTTGGATTGAATTTTATTAATTCTAATTTATATTCGTTGCTATAGGATTAATTTGATGTATGTATAGGAGGTTATATACTTTATAAAACAACAATATATAGAAAAAACTATCAACAATAGATCATTAAAATTAGTGTTTATTAAAATTAAAATAAATTTTGTGCTGTTATTCTTTGTGGTATCAATATGTACTTTGTTTCTCGATGGCTCTGATAAATACTCGATATCTGAGTAAAATATATAGGCAGGATCCAATTAATTAAAAAATATCTCTTAATCTGCTAATCTTTCCTGTATGCAAAAGGATTAAAATGTTTCATATTGAGATAAATTTAAAAGCACACACAAGTTATAATTCTACAATACATTTCTATAAATACTTTCCCAAGAATATTCCGTCAAAATTTCATAAGTATAATTTTATTGGAAAAATATACCAAATGTGTGATGCTAAATACACGTTCTCTTGAACTTTTTCTGAGTTTCCTCCTTGTGACATGAGAATGAGATCGATAAAAGATAGTTGCAAAAATCAAATATACAATGAATTATCAAAAATATCACATCTTTTCAGTTGGTACGCTATATATATATATATATATATATATATATATATATATATATATATATATATATATATATATATATATATATATATATATGAGAGAGAGAGAGAGAGAGAGAGAGAGAGAGAGAGAGAGAGAGAGAGAGATAGATAGATAAATATATTACCACTTATAAAAATAAATCCCAAAATGTTTAATTTATATTGTCAGTTCGCATTGATATTGTTTTCAAGAAATCTAACCTTTGAAAGTTAGTATTCTCTGAATTGAATTTTGATTTACCTATAAGAATATATTCCTTTATATATTCTTAAAGGTAAATCAAAATTCGTAGCAGATAATTCCCCAATTAACATTTAAATATAAGCTTTTCTTAAGTCACAAAAACTATTATTTCTGATTTTTGAAAAACAAGCTTTATGTTTCGTATTTTTCAAGTAAGAATCTCACTGTTTAATAATTAGCCATCTAGATAATCATATTTTAGAAATATCGCGGATCATTTAAAATCCAATTCTCAGCTTAAAGGAGCTATTCTCGAAAACAACCTGAAGTCATCAAATTATACTTCTCCCTATTTCCGAAATTATATATAAAAATATATAGATCCCGTTATTGCGAAACGATAGCGGAAAAAATCTTGGAAAGGAGCGGGGGAAGTGAGGCGAGAATTGCAGGAAAAGGTAAAGGCAAATAGTGTCCGAAGATCATTACTTCCTCCGCTATCGACTCAACAAAAAACCTCATTCCATCTACTCGGTACCATCAACAACCGGAGTTTAAAGCCATCTGGTTGGAAAAGTGAAAGAAATAAAATGCACTTCTCCTGAATTGAAGGGAAGAAATAGCACAAAAATCCCTCCGGTTATGGTATTTGGATTTTCTTTTTTTCCCTATTTTGTGGTAGTAGACGGCGAGTACTCCATTAAGAAAAAGGATATATATTTTGTATAAATAAGATATTTTACATAAGTCTTTTAGATTTTTATGGATAGTTATAAATATTTTTCAACTATATTACTATATCATTATTATCACGTAGCTATGTATCTTATTAAATATCACCAATAGTCAGATAGAGACATTGCTGAATATAAAAGAACTACAATTAATCTTGTGTAAAATAGAATATTTAAATTAATTTCTATTTACAGAAATATCAGCTAAGTGTTTCACTGTTTCGAAACTGAATTTACAAATAAATCAAATAGATAATAGTTTATTACGCAGTTTTTCATCAGTGTAAAAACCTATTTAACGTAACTTTATTTTTTATAAATTAGTGAAACTTTTTTTATGCACATTATTCTAGGTAAAAAAAGAACTAGTATTGTAAATTAAATGTGAATATTTTGTTACTTACTTATATTCACCCGGATAATCATAGGAAATTTTAGAGAATGATGCTGATAACAATATCATGTTTTCTTTAAAGAAAGATAATAAGCTTGTCATAACATGTATGTTTCTTATTTGATTAATTTCATATGACTCAAATCTTGGATCCATTAAACTAAATATTTTATTAAAACTACTTTTAACAGGCAAAACAAGTAGTTTATATATTTAAAATATAGAAAAATTTTTTCAGAATAATTTAATAATTTCTTAAGTAAGATTCTTATTTAATTTCAAGGTATGTAATGTTGTATTTAATAATTATAGGAAATGCAAATGAATCATGAATGCTTAATTCTAGTAAAACTTAATTCAATTTAAAATGATTGCGAGTAAATGTAATCTTACATCCAAATATGAATATATTAATTTTAAGTATCCCAGTCGAATAACAGCTTAATGAAAATGGATAAAAATATCTTAGATTGAGTATAATAGTTATTATAATTTACTAATTTAAGATGTAAAATATAAAATAATAGTTTAATAATTATTCAAATTCAAAATTACGATGAGAGTATACTTATTATAGAATTATAGTCTTACTTCAGCAAATGGCTTACACTAAACTTCTTTATGTAGTTCATAATATATTCTTATGAAAATACTGGCAGGCAGACTTTATACATAGAGAACTTTAAAATAATATGAATGCGTCATTGATGTGCTTATGGAAAATTAGATATATTTGATAAAAAAAAATATCATATAAGATACCGAAGAGATAATTGCTAAAAAAAAGCTTTGAATTGAGTTAAGTCAACACTTAAAATAGCTGTTTTGATTTGGAATACTCGGAAAACACAAATTTTATGGTTTAATAAAACTTCATTACAGAAACATAAGCATTTAAAAACAAAATATAACAAATAAATTCGGATATATTTCTTAGTTTACTCTGTCCTTATTCACTTGAGGAGAAGCATATAACAATTTAAATACACATATTTAAAATAAAATATTTGTTCATATGAAACATTTTCATGTGCTATCACTTTGAAAAACAATAACTATAACGTGTACCAGCTAAGATAGGAAACTAATTTTAATATCATTATGTAAATGTATCTAAATATAAAATTGATAATTGCCTAAAATGATTATACTCAAATATCACAAACAGCAGACCTATTATTAAAAAGTGTGATATATTATTAAGTACATTGAATTGTTACTAAAAGACATGTTTAAATATATCCATTTAAAAAATGCAGTTTTGACATTTAAGTATTATTTTTTTCTTTATACAAAAGTGAAATGTGATTATATAAGCTTTCAGTAATAAACATATGCTTTATAAATGGAAAATAATTTTATGTTGTATTTCCTTTAAATAAATTAAATTCTTGAAACCAAAATACCTGTGTAACTCAAGATAAGGAAACAAAATGTTGGTTAAAGAATCTAAGAATTTTGAAGAAAAGAGAAAAAAAATCATTAAATGAGAGGCTTTAAATGCTTCAAATAAAAAGAAATATATATTACATATTTTAGCTATGAATACTTATTGTATGTTATGAGTTAAAATAAATTCTTGTATATTTTGCAATAGACATCATAATTGGTATTTTAATAATGCAAATTAATCCAAAAATTCCCGAGAGAATGAATGCGTGAAAAATAAATATAAATTATCAAACACTAAATACTGCTTAGATTATATTTGTTTTAAAGGCAATCACGTTATATCACGTTTCATAAAGTGTCTTTAAAAATGAGAATTATAAGAATAAAACAGAAATGTATTTGAAGTTGACTTCTATAGACATTATTTTTTAAGTTTACATAATTAGAATTGAAATTGAAAAATTTTATGCATTCGTTATTATGAAAATTAAATTTTAAATGTTATTCGGTATCCTTAAATGAAAATGTAAATATCAGATTGTATTTTATGAATTATTTTTGTATTTTTACGACCTACAGTCACTGCATTGGATATTATTCCCATTTTGTAACAAAATTTGTAAATTAAGAGATTGATATTATTTTTAACTTTCAATCTTATATGACAATTATTATAATTATATATTTTTATTCAAAATTCCTAAATTAATCAACCACTTTATGTGATATGGGAAAGTATTTTCTGTAAATAAATAAGGAAATTTGCTTATTTTCAAAGGTAGTATTTTGTTTCTCATCAATATTAATATTAAAAATTAACTAATGTTACCTTTGTAAAAAAGAATCACGATTAAATTTAAAATCGGAAATATAGAAATTTGCTATTTTTATAAGAGAGAAGAAACTTAAATATTTGCAATAGAAAGTATAAGGCATCTTAGAAATATTATAATTTGATTAGTAGGTTTATTGGTTTACAAAAAAAATATCGTTTGTCGTATTTCTTTCAACACATCTAGAAATTTCTTTTTAAAGATAGGCACAGCTAATATATTAAATGCATTTATATATATATATATATATATATATATATATATATATATATATATATATATATATATATATATATATATATATATATATATATATATATATATATATATATATATATATATATATATATATATATATATATATATATATATAATATAAATAAATAAATATATATGCAACATTTATAATCAAAATGTAAACTTTGTAATTTACAGTAATTTGCTTATGCTACACAGTAATTGTTTTATGAAGCGTAAAAACATTCCGGAAAACGGAAACATGTAGTTATTTCTTTCCTTCTAAAATCTACGCCTAAGCGATCGAGGTAGATAAAAATATTTACACACACAGTAGGGGATTTCTAACTCTTATTTCTTCATTCCCACATTGTAATTTTTTAAAATAATTATTGATATTTACTAATTTTTCAATTTTTAAACAAGTATTGTTTTTTTTCCTTTGTTGTGCAAATGTTTTCGTTTTTTTTTTCAGTGTTTTCGTCTGTTGGAAATGCATTAAAATATAGATGAAATATGTCTTGAATTTAATATTTAATAGTTTTGTGGTTGAAAATAACTCTAGAGTATGCCAGTTTTCATAATATTTGCTTGATATTTAATAACTAAGCTGAAACTTAGAATTGGGTCCCGGTACGAAGAGGGTAGTTATATATGTGTGCGTGGTGTGGTAACCATCTATCTCCCGTCCATGAAGAAGAATCTCGTTTTTAGTTGAAGGCCGTGCTATTGAAGATATAAGAGCATTAAGTTTCCCCCTCAAGAAATTTGTAGAACACTTTAGAACATTCTGGAGAATTTGAGAGCATTCCATAAAATTCTGGAATGTTTGAAAATTATCTGGAATATCCCAAATCATAGTGGAAGCTCACACTCAAATGTTGATGAATGCTTAGAACACTGTGAACTATTTGAAGCTTTTTATTTTAGGTGGGGCTACTTATTGGTAATTAGTGGTACCTAAAGCATTATCGTAAAAAGTTTGAATGTTACTTTCTTACCAGGAAAGAGTAGCGCATGTATAAAATCAAACAGTGATATGTCAGTAATCAAATTTATACAGGGATTAAAAAAAATACCAAAAATAAAGTGTGGAAAGCATTTATACAATACTTAGGGTATTTCTTAATAAAAAATATTGAATTTGAATTTTATAAAATACGTAAACGTAAAAGAAGAAATGATCTTGCCAATTCTGAAGCAAAATGATGAAAACAAGAACAGCCTAAAATCGGAACAGTTGAAGAAAATATTTTACTCACAACAAACCACTTCTCAATTACAATCAAAAAACATTAGCAATGTTTCCATGAACCGTATTAACAACAACACTGGCGAAATTATTTACTTCCACCCCCTAAGTGGCACTACATTTCTAATAAATCTATTGCTGACAGAAATACATGCTAAGCAACACATCGCATTTGAACTGGCATCATCTGGCATTACCTCCTCACTTATGGAAAGTGGATAAACTCTCCATTCTATCTTACAACTACTGTTGAATATAGAAGAAAAATATATGTAAAATATAAAGAGTATCTGGACAATGTGAACTTCTAAGCAATCTAAAATTATCTTCTGGGACGAATGTATGATAGCACATAAAAATTCTCTCTAAATCATGGACAATTCATTACAGAACTTGCGAGGAAACAGTGAAGAGACGAGAGGAGTGGTAGTCATGCTATCACGAGATTTCTGACAAACACTTCCGGTTATCCAAAAGTCGATGCCAGCACACGAAATCAGTGGAGGCTTAAAAGAATCATGCCTTTAGCCACACAAACAAATATTTCTACTGATAAAAAATATGCGAGTTTAACTGTATTAAGACGAAACAACAGCATATCTTGCTCAAAAACACTTAGAATAGGTGAAGACACATATGATACTGATCAAACGATCGGCCTCATGGAACTCAAGAGTGATTTCTACTACACACTGAAAACGAACTCATCGATTAAATTTATCCAAACATTGTTCATAGTATACAAATGTGGAGTGTTCATAGTATACAAATATACAAATGTGGAGTGTTCATAGTATACAAATATACAAATGTGGAGTGTTCATAGTATACAAATATACAAATGTGGAGTGTTCATAATATACAAATATACAAATGTGGAAATAATATTTCAACGTATAATATTAGCAACTAAAAGTAATGCCCACTGTATCAAATTTAATACTCAAAAAAATTTCCCTTTGAAGAAAGAATATTCAAATTGATTAACATTATGGTAAACGTTGAAAAAATTGTCAACTTCCTTGCAGAATTTTTATTTTTTACAAGTACCAGGCATGCCATAACACTGCCATCAACTGAAAATTGGATATCCGATCATAGTACAGAAATTTAAATTCACCAAAATTATGTAATGGAACTAAGATGATCCTATCAGTATTTATGTCAAGAATATCAATGATCACCTCAGAACAGTCATTCTAATTTAGGATCACAATTTCTAATCAAATTAGCCTTTAGTTTTACGATTAACAAAGTGCAAAAGCAATCAATCTCAAAGACGCACGCTTTTCTCAATGTTTATGTAACTATATGAAGCTTTCTCTCGAGCGAGAAATACATAAAATTTATCCTTACACCTCTGGGTAACAAAATAAAAAATGTGGCTTATAAACAATTATATTAAATAGGAGTATTGCATTTAAAATTTATTTTCCATTATAAATTTGTACCTCTTATATTTTAAAGTTTATCTTTTTATTCTTACTACCCTAAAATCTCATATCAACTCCTTAAGCGAAGCCGTGTACCTCAGCTAGTAATATATATCCGATAACATAGATAAATAACTGAATATAGCTAATTTGTACATGAGGCATATGTTGATTTATACAGTACTTTTAATAAAGAGAAATAAGTATTATATCTTCGAAACAACAAAGTGGAGAGCATAACTTATCCTGATCGTTAAATGGAATTTTTATTTTCCTTAAAATCTGGAAGGTTTTAATTGCTAGAACACATGCATAAAATCACTAAATATTGACATTTATAATGTATACAGTATTTAATTACTTATTTCATATTTTGCATAATATTCAAATTGTTTATGATTAATTTAGTGAATAACATGAAGTATTTCTGTCAATTAATTACCACTTATGGATTAAAACTCTTAGATACTATCCAATCTTACGAAATAAATTTCTGACGTACATATTAACTTATTTTTATAACCAGCAAACCTGATGTAAATATATGTGAAAGATTATCAATTAACAGTAATTACTGAAATATTAGCAAAATATCGATATAATTCTTGATTCGTTACTAAAGAGCATATTTCATTAATTAGATATTTATATCCATTAATTACTTTGCATTACATTTAATTTGTAAAATAATGAAGAACTAAAAATTAAAACAATTTTCTATGTTTAAAAAACAATTTCCTAATTTACACAATATTTATTAGAAACATAGGAGTAAGCACGTCGAATATTGAAGGGTGAGCGCTGTGGGTAAATGCCAAACTTTATCATCTTCAATTGAAAGCAAATAATGGTAAATATTATAACCTTAAAGGCTGAGATTTTCTTCGTGCCGATAATGCAGCATTTATTAACGATGTGCCCCAGAAAACCAATATCGGAATTCTGATTCTGCTAATTCTTTTGTCTCACAAAGGTGTTAAGAGAAAATAAACGATGTGGTGTTATCACTATTTGGTGTTGGGGCTTTGTATATACAAAGAGAATTTGCATATTAAGCAAACATAAAATCAATCAGTGAAACTCCAAACAGCATATGCCATCCGGGATTTTTGAAATAATTAATGTAACTTTGGTTTTCTAATATTATCATAGTAAAATAAATAACTATAGCTGTTGTAAATTTTTTGCCTAATTTGAATGTATTTTTCCAGATGTTGTTAATGATATTTAATGTAAATTTTTATGGTTAATTGCAAACATTTATTTAATATTGTCACAATAATGTAAGTCAAATATATTTATTTAGTATTTATGTACATATATACAGTTATATTAACACGCTATATACCCAGCACCTAAAATTCGATGGAAATCAACAAATTATTTTTTTGTAAAATGCAAAAATTAAAAAAAATCACGTTTTTTCCTTTTCGTAATATTTACCTAAATTATATCACAATTATATCGCGCAAGATTCTTTCAACATAAATAATTATTTTTCATTTACTTAATAAACATTTTATTAAAATTAATAGTGACAAATACTTAAGTTTATCAACGTGACTCAACACAGTTTTGGTAAAATTTTATCATGTTTTTTTTCTAGTAATAGGTATAAGAGTTATAAATCTCTTAGCATATACAGTAAAATGATAAAGCGATTTATAAGTAAGAATGTTTTCTCTGCACAATAGTAAAATTGAACGTATAAACTGAGTAAAATTCATTGCATTTTATTGGATAAATCTGCTCACAATTTTGAGACAACATTAAGACAAGTAAACTACCTTTTCTATTCACTTTTTTATATAAAAAGTGAATCGATGTAAAATAAACCTTTTGAAAAAATGGAATGGCTCTATAAATATAATATATTTTAAATGTAACTTGGATTGATTATAAGAAGAAAAGTTTAAATCTAAAAGGAGTTTTAACTGCAAAAATTTAAAATAAATATTTGATTTATAAATGATATATTATAAAGAAGATGATGAAAAATTTTCACTACATATTTTTATCATCAAAGAAAATAATTTTAAAGGGTGGAATAATTATTCCACCCTTTAAAATTTATTTTAATATATAATATAGTAATTAACATGTCTTATTGACAGAGAAATATTTTTAATGTATGCTGTTAAACTAAAAATAATTTTCAAAAAGTGCAGATACAAAGTAAGCAGTTATGCAGCAAAAATAAAAAGATCATAGAAAAATAAAAGTCCATTATTAGTTCAATTTTATTTATTTTTATACTAAATTAAGAAATTCTAAGAAGTCTCAAAATTAATTACTGGTATACACTTACGATCTTAAATTTTAATAAAAAATGCGATAATATTGTGTATTACTAAACTTACCATAAAAAAAAGAAATCCAACTGTTAAAGTAGTACAAAATCCGCAAATAATCAGTTATTAACAAGATATAATTTAAAATTAAGTAAAATTTATTTGATAGCATGGAAAATCATGTGTAAAAATTTGTCTTTTGTACTTGTGTATAGTATTATAATCATTCATTTTATTGTTCAGAAGTTATTAAAAAATATAAATTTTAGAAAGATGAAATATTAAGAAAATAGAAATAAAAAGAAATAAGAAAATAGAAATAAAAAGAAAGAAGAAAATAGAAATAAAAAGAAAGATTAAGAAGTGTAATTTATTCAGAGTTTCCTTAAGCTTTTCGAACAATTCTTATTTTTATTGCAGTAATTGTAGCATTTGCTATTTTTTTCCTGAGAAATTATTGTTAGTCTGAAGTTGGTTGTTTTTATTTAAATTGATAAATAAAAATATTTAAAATATAAAATTTAATTAATACATTAATCTTTTCATTTTTTTACTTAATCACACTTTTTGAGTTCATTTCTATGCATCATGGATGTTTCCGCGGGAAAGATGGAAGCGAACTCCAAAATGAAGAGTGTTTTACCACTTTATAATTTTTGTGAAAGTTCTCAACAATTTGGTGATTTGGATTCTTAGTATAAATTCTTACGCGAATATGTTGGTATGCGTTATGCCATTCAGTTTACTGTGAAAGATTCAATGTTTGCATAGTAATAACGGTAGATGTTTGCTACTTCTGTTCACATATTTGCTTAAAATTAAGAAATGTACATATTTCTTAACACTTTCTATACGTCATGGCTGAAGCCCTAACAAAATACGTGATTTTCACTGATAAAATGTTAACCATTAATAAAAATGTAAATTTTGTATTCATTACTCCGTTATCAGCGCAGTTCAATAACACAAAAATTCTACCAAAAATTAAATAATTTTGAAAATGGCTATTAAAAAATAAGGAATAAAATTTAAAAGCAATTTAACATAATATTCTATTATACGTGAATATGATTATCATCACATAAGCAAATTTCTTTACATTACATAATATGCAATATATAAAAATTACATTAGATAATAATAAAATTATAAGATAATAATAAATAAAATTACATTAGCAGTAGATAGCAGATGAATTCAATAGCAGCAGATTTCAAAACATGATGCTTGGAAACAAGAAAATGAAAACAGTTTCCTTCTTTAATCAAATTTTTATTTTTTCGATTTGTGCTAATAATATTTAATAGAATTCGTTTAGTAAAATTCATATTAATAATTTCCTGGAATCCAGACTAAAATTAAAAAAAAATCTTAATATTATTTCCTTTAAGATTACAAGAAATTCCAGAAAGAAAACGGATTGTAAATAAAACCAAATTGCCTGTTAACCAGCAATTGATTTGTTTTATGGCATATTATTTTGTACAAACTCTATAAATATTTAAAATAATAAAATACAAAATCTTAGAAAATGTTATATTTACTAATTGAAACTATTATTACTTTATTCCGCAGTAATAAATTCGTTTCTTATTTTTAATTTTTTTTAGTTCTATGAAATTTATTTTTATATAAATTGAATTCCAAGAATAATTGTTCATACACACTGCAGATATTGAATTTTTGGTACATGAGTATAGTTGCATCAGAGTTTATTTAAATGGTAAATATTGATGAATATTAAAACCAAATTTGTATCACATGTTCATCTACTTTTACTCTTGACATTATAGTTAACTGATTCACTGCTCATTCATCAACTGTGAGATTCACTGTTTTAAACAGAATATTTTAATAAAGTGTTAAATAAGATTAAGTATATCAGACACACACACATAAAAACTGCCATTTGAATGGAATTTTTTGCTTTTAAAGATTTAATTCCAATGGCTTAATTCTATCGGCTGATATGTGAATTGTATTTATTAAAGAAAAGTATGAATAATTTGTATCTCCCAATCATATTATATATTTAAGCATGGATTTTTTTCTTTATCTATAATACCAAAGGAATGTGGTCTCTTTTATCTTTTTATCTTAAACAGATTAATTTATATTAAAATATCTTTTAAAAAATTGATTAAACACATGTTAAGTTCTATGCATATTGAATTTGTGTGTTTAAATTAGGTTAAAATTGTAAAATCCATACAAGTATTTTATGCAATCAGTTCCATGCAATCGAGTGGGTTATAAACATATTATGACTAACATCTTAGAAAACATCTGGTATCAAAGTGTAATAAATATCACGCAAAAACATTTCCTTCCATAATATTTTAAACGTTAAGGAAAATATAATAAAACTGTTTCATTTAAAATGCTTTCACGATATATTATTAAATTTTAATTAACAAACCAGCACATACATCAAACCTTTTATCAGGTATACCACATTTTACAACACATCAAATTATCCAAAAGACCATTAGAAGACCATTATATATCAGTAAAAAACACTGAAGTTGAACATAAAAAAACATTGTTTTTTGAATGATATTTTACTTACAATAGAAATGATATTGTAAGAATATTTTATAAACCAGTGTTGTACAGTCAAATTATTAAAAACAAACATGAAAGAATCTTAAAAGTTATGTTCATTTCATTGTTTTAATGTTCTTTTAACATTTTGATGACAATTTTTTAATGTCAGGAAAATCAACTGTTCTTACTGAACTGCAATATTTTTCTCCCAAGAAATAGTGTATATAATATTTAGATAAATATGTTTATATTACTATATGTTTACTTGAGCCTTTACAATATTTGATAGGACTATAATTATCTCTATGAAGGAAAGAGTTTACTTCACAAATAAATTTCTATAACATCATGTTTTTCATTCGATTTTATATTCTTATTAAATACAAATTGAAGTCAATAAATTTAATCATTTGATACTTCCACATAATTAACAAATCCAGGTCTCCATCTTGCATCTGTGGCCAAATTGGTACACTACTGCATTATATCACAGAATGTTCTCAAACCAAAGATCTACATATCAAAAAATCATCGATTCAAAGTAACTACCAGTTCCTATAATTCTGCACAACGAACAAGTTCAGAACTCAAAAATTAATACAAATAATTACTTTCCTCCATGAAAAAAGACTCCAAATGAGTAAAGACCTGGCTGTCGACCAACAGGAATCTTATAACACAGAAGCAGAGTCAACAGATCTCGAAAATTAATCTAAATTCTTCAATTTAAGTAACAAACAAACAAACTAAACACCAGTTTTTCAATTTCCAAAATTACTAGTACTTAGTACATATCTAAATTTCAAGGCATGTAAAGAACTAATTGCATTTTATTCCTATAAACTTCTAAATTACATTAACTATAATCAATTTCTGTTCGTATATTATGTAAATATTTCAGCCATCCTTACTTAAATTTATTTAGATACTGTTAACATTTATTTCCCTGTTTCACTTGCTCCTATCCTATTAATTCTGTTATTTCAAATTTGTATTCCAAACTGTGATACAGTGGTCTATTGCGTAGATCACTGTAGGCTTGAAAGCCCCACCTTTGTAAAGCATTCGTCTCTCAAACAATGTGTCATGCGTTCTGGAGAGCCTCTTAAGGCTCGCGCTCCCAGATTACAGTTCCCAGCGGGCACCTGGCACTCCATGCAGGGTGTCCGACATTCTAGACTGAAGTAGAGGCACAACTTGATAGCCAATTGGAATAGAACAGGGCCTCTTCTTCTCGTTGTCTGTCTGTCTGCCTGTGGTATCTCTTGTCTTTCTTAATGTTGAAATTTGGGTGGCCAACAGTAGTATCTATCTATGTATATCTATCTATATACATATATATATATATATATATATATATATATATATATATATATATATATATATATATATATATATATATATATATATATATATATATATATATATATATATATAATATCATATTTCTTCTGCATTTAAAAAATTGATGATATATATGGGAAAAACTGTTAGAAAAGGAAGAAGAAGTATATAGGTTTTTGTGAATATGAGTGACATATCAGTTTTCTCCGGCAAGCAATTCTAATCAATTCTTAATTTACTTCAATTTATTGAAGGTACATGGTATTCAATTTATTAAAGGTACATGGAACATTTATTTTCTTAAAATATTTATTTCTCCCTAGATAATGTGTTATCCATTTATTAATTAATATGGTTCAACCATCAGTATTATACTTGGTACAATAGTTGACATCTGGTCATTGAAATTATAATTTCAATCACTGTATTTCCTACATTATTTTCTTAATTCAAATGATACAGCACCGTATTCTTATAAGTATACTAAAGAATATCATCTTGAAACTCACAGCAATTTTTAAAGATATAATAAAAAATGTCATAACTATATTATTAAGTACACATTTTATGAACACTAAATATTTCTAGTACTTATTTGCATAATAATAAGGCTAGGTTTTTTAGTCTTTATAGGTAGTCTTGCTTTTTGCTTTGAGTTAAACTAATTTAAACGTATTTGCATGTAATTGAACGAAGAGTTTTTACATCTAAGAATCAAAAATGCAGTAAGAAAATGTTATAAATTATTTATTTATATATATAATAAAATTTATATTTTAATTACATTATGTTTTGAAAATAAGAAATGAATATATTATTACATTTCTATTAACATTGATAACTAACGAACAAGACCTTTCAAACTTTTTAATATTTATAAAATAAATAATTTTTTATATGCAAATAAATTCAGGCAATTTATTTTCAGAAAATAATAAAGACCTTATTACATATTTAGATTATTAACCATTTATAATTTAATACATACTTTGAACTTTGATTTAGAATTTTCATTTAGAATTACAAAAATGTACAAAAAATGATTTTATCCAAGTTTTTATCCATAGAAACTAATTTTAATCATAATTTAATCAATTAATTATTATAAAATAGATAATAAATATTTCATTGAAGGTTAATAATGAAGCATCGCATTTATATGGAAATTTTTATAAGTCGAAAACATTGACTAAATGACTTCCTGGCTTTATAATGTTTAAAAAAGTTTCAATTAAAATATTAAAATAATAAAATCCTTAAAGAATCTTTACTTTCGATTAACTTTATTAAGAAACTTCAATATTAAGATGTAACTTTCTTCATAGATTGATGAAGCAGGGAAACTACTTAATTTAAAAGTGTGATAAATATTTCAATGACTTTATTAAACTTACTACATCTACACTGCATATGCACAATAAAACTGTATATGGAAATATATTTGCTTTATTATTTTAATGAAATCTCATAGAAAAAGGAAAAAGACATGATTGCATTCATAAAGTTTTACAAAATTGTTTTTTTTTATTTTTAGATAATTTCAACTATTTAATAGTGATTAATTTTATCGATAGTGTCATTGAAAATTCTGTATTAAATATTTTTCTTACTAAATTTCAAAATGAAAATCTCCTTAATAAAATTAACTTTAGAAAATTTAAACACAATTTTATTTATGGTGAAAAAGAAAGAAAAAGCAATAAATTATAATAAGATTTCCTAATATTTTTTTCTCCCAAGAGCAACCGACGCAATGTATAATAAGAGTCTTAAAAGGTGAAATTGTTCTGTTCCTGAATTTGTTTATCTTTGCACTTAAGCGAGTAATTTTAAAATTAAATTGTGGTAAAAAGAGTTTGTTCAAAGCTAAATTGCTTTCTTATGTAGCAGCCATTTACTTTATCGAAAACATTAAAATAAAAAATGTTTTGGTATAACTTTTGGTGGATAAAAAGAGGACATTATTATACTTTCCACAAAATCGATTTATTTCTATAGCCTAATAATGACGGTATGTTTGTCCTTATTTGCATACTTGATTAAAATAATGTTGCTGCTAATGGTATTCTTCTCTATGGCAAAAAATTTAATTCAAACACAAGGAGATAAGTAAGTCGTTTTGTATGTAATTTTCATCTTCTATGGTTTTACAAGTTTTTAACATCGGGAACTATCTTTAGATGATCTTGTTCCGTAGAAAAATTTCAGGAAAATATTCGCTTATAATGGAAGATAAGAATATGTTTTGACACGTTGTAATGTATAATTAAGTATTTTTTAAAAATATTCTAATTTTACTTAATAATAAATAATAGTTTTAAATGCAAATTTTTATTCAGCCATGGGATAATATTTCAAAGAATATGTTTTTTTGTTTATTATTTTATTTCTCCTAGCAAAACTATTTTATTTCTGTTGAAAATGTATTACATATAAATGTGAGTCAGATTATTGAAAAAAAATGAAGAAAGTTAAAGATAATTCAAAAAATTATCGTATATTTTTATTAATGTACAAAAAACTAATATATATTATGTTAAAGAAAGCGAAAAGCTAGTTTGTATTCTACACATTCTAGAACTAGACTTCATATAGTATGAAAATAGAGGATATTTCTTTAGAGCATTAAATATTAAAAATTGGTTTCTTGAAGAATTTTTTAAATTAATTTTCTTTAGGAAGATGTTTACACTTAATTTTACTAGCAAATTTCATAAAACGGGAAACTACTTTCGGTATATATAAACAAAAAGTATATGCCTTTTCTTCTTGTTTTGTTAACATAAAGTAGCATATTTATACATTGCAAATGTTTTCAGACTAAGATAAAAACTATCAAAAGAGGAAGTCAAATGTAATTTAAGTAATGAAATGCTTTATAATGATAGGAAGTTTCATCGTATATTATTCTTTTTGTAATAATATTATTTATTGAATATTTTTAATAATATTATTTTTAATTAATATTAGTAATAATATTATTTAATGAATATATTTTATTATTTAATGGTATCTACAACCAATTTCAATTTGATTCTATATTTTACTTAGTCATGTAATATATCCAGTGCTGCATAGCAACTGTTCGTAGTTATTATAATCATTTACAATGAAACATCACTTTGCAGTCTGGAGTAAATTTTACTTAAATATTTATTTAACGTGTAATTTATAGAAATAAAAATATTTTATTTAATTAACAAAATTATATAGTTATTGCTTCTTACAATAAAACACACATCAATTAATAAAATAAATGTTATTCGTTATAAGGAAAAAATAAACATATACCAGAATTGCTTATGTTAATATGAAAGAGTGAAGGCATTTACATCAGAACTATATAAACAGTGTATCAAAGCAGATAATGTGATAAAAAGTCTTAATGCAAATTTATTTGAAGAGCAAAATGTAAAAAAGGGTAACTGTGTTTTTTTTTTTTTTTTTGTAATTAACCTAATATAATATGGTGAAGAACTAATCTTCAACAAAAATATTTAACTTACGTCACTTTTATTATCATTATTTCTAAAAACTCAAGAATTAAAATTTTTATTTTAATGAAAAATGAATTAGATAATAATTATTAAATTATTAAAAATCCTAATGTTTATTATAATTTTTCATGAATTAATTGTTCTTAACATTTAATATTTTATAGCAATTTTTGCTTAAAATAATTTCAATAGTTTTGGATTATCATAACGTGTTAAACTATTTTATGTGAATTTAACATTTTAAGAAACCAAAGCTTGTTTTTCACTATCAAAAATTAAAGTAATTAAAAATATATTCTAATGAATATTTATCGTGTTGATGATAAAAAATTCATTATTAATTCCTATTCCAGTAAATTTAAATACACGTTTCTTAGAGATTATCTGATAATACTGAGAACTGCATAATTTTCGTTAACAATTTTATATACAGATTTTCTTACTTTAGACGGCATATATAATACCATTTAACTTGCTCATATTCACAATATTCTTTTGTACCATATTTGCACTTTAGATATTATGTATTTTTGTATTATCACTCTAAATGTTTAAGTCGTAAAATAGTTATTATGTAAAAAACATTCAAATAAAAATAATGCAAAAGTTAGATAAAAGTCCATCTTTTATTTTAAAATAGGACTATTAGAATTACAGATCCAATAATGTCATTAACATATGGTATGTTAGTAGTGAGAATCATAATTTTTTTTATATTACATTGCTTTAAAATGAAAGTTTCCATTTTATAGTGTTGACTTATGATTATCATACATTTAAAATGTAATACTTTTCGTAAATTTTATAATATATTTAATATAATAGCTAATTTTAAAAACAATGATCGCAAGCGTTTTGCAATACGGAAAATTTATTTTAAACTAACAAGTTTAACAGAGGTTAAAGCATGTAAAAATATTTCAATATAAAAACAAACAAAAGTTCTTTCCTAGACGTGAAATTTGTACATTTGAAGAGCACTGAAAACACATTTCCGCAATAAAATCAATTTGTACTCTTTAGTCGTTCAAGTTCAATTACAAAGAAATAAACCCTTCCATCAGCAATAAATTACATTAGGCAGTACTCACTAATTTATATGTAGGTCTCGTACTCGAAGACCGTTACTCTAGGAGCTCAGAAATTATGCACGATTATCGCCTCAAAGACTTCGTGCAGTAATTTCTAACTGAATTCTCCTTTATTTTCCCGAATTTCCTAAGAGATACACGAACAAAACGTATCGCCATAACATTCCTCAAAAGAAAAATAACATAGTTAAGAAAAATATCATGAATACTCTTTGATATAAAAAATAGTGATATCTATCTTAATTTATAATATTAAATTTTATTGGATTGATAATAGAAAACACAGAAATAATAGCTATTATTGAACTCGCATTTATTATTCCTTAAATGTTTTCTACTTCAATATAATTCTGCCTAATCAAATTCCTCGATGGACCTCAAAGTTGATATTCTGTAAATTCATCAAAAATACACCCATAAAAGATATTGCTTATGATTAAAGTTTCAAATTAATATTTTAATATATACTAACAAAAATTTAAAAAAATTAAATTAAAAAATTAAAAAATTATATTCCATTTTTTAATTTTAATTTGTTTCATTCACATGTTTGTACTTAGTTTATATAATTTTGCAACGAAATGATTTATTTTAGTAAGACAGTGTAAACTATTAACATGCAATAATTTTTAATTAAATATAAAATTTATCAGATAAATTGATAATAAAATTGATTTTATGTTAGATTACTATTTCAAATTTTATTTTTTAATATTAACGGATGTTTATTAATATTTTGTATCAAATCAATGTTATTCTAAATTTGATTTGATTTGGATAACTAATCATCTTAAATATTTCAAATTATTTTATTTAGTTTGGGTGAAAAGTAAGTTTATTTATGTGGAAATAAACCTTCAAATAAAATTAAATTAATTTGTATTCTAGTACCAATAATTATATTTATTCTATTAGCATCCTTTATTTTTATTTATTAGCGAGATAACTAATTTTAAATTCATGCTTCATGGACATGAACAACTGGAAGCATATTTGAGAGCAAAGAATACGATGGCGCACTAAATTACCTTTTGTTAAATTATAAAATATTATGCATGTATTTTTGAGCAAAATATTCTTCACTCAATTCCCTCTAGTAATTTTTTATAATCTATTAATTTTTGTTGTAATAGTTATTTTACATGAATTTTAGAAAGCATTTCTCAAAAATAAAATTCAAATTTTATTCATTCAACTCTTACTTACTATTGCTTAAACACCAACATTTTAAAATTTTAAACTGTATAAAAAAAGCTATGTTTGATTTCTAATAAACAATTAATTTTTAAAACAAATAGAATTTAACACATATACATTTTGATTTAATTGATATAATGCATTTTAACGAAATTATTGAAGTTTCAAAATTCTCAATTATTATTTATACAGATTTTTCAAAGGATTTCTAATACATTTGTTGCTACATATAAAAAAGTTAAAATATCGTATGAAATATAAATAATAAATGAAATATAAATGACGTAAAAAGACAAATAATAATAATAATAATAATAACAAATGAGCCGAGGAATAAAAGTTAATGTAGTTAAAATGTATCAAATTTTATATAGAAGAAAGACTCCTTTTTCCATCTTATGTTATTTTTCGCTCATCTGATTTACAATGCAATTTTAAAATTCATCCCTCCATATAAAATATTTCGGTCAAACAGAAACTAGAAAGCTACTTATTTTCAACATATGAAAGTCTCTTAGTGAACCTATTGTTAAGGAAAAAAGACAACAGAATGAAAATAATTCAAGAATAATGGAATTGAAAGAAATTTGATGATACATTATTTAAAAAAATTTCCTAAAATGAGAGCTCGGAAAGATATGGAACTGAGAAAATATCATACAGCAGTAAAATAAGTATGTTGATGCTAGCGATGATTTGCTGATATTGTAGATAGTTCATCCAATCTATCATACCAAAGTTAATGATCTCATATTTGTGTAAGACAAAAAAATCATGAAATCCTATGGTTTCAATTTATTCACTCATAGTTTTCAAATTTCCATCTCAGAAATAATGTTCGATGGTTGTTTCGATGTTGTAAAATTTAAAAATAGATAAGTTAAAAGCAACTTTAACTTAAATATGAATCTCATTTAAGCTCAAAAAGGATATAAAGGGATGACATTTTAAAAGGATATATAAAGTATAAATGATATAAAACGATACATTTTTAAAAGATAAGCATATGCAAAGAAAATATCAGAATAAAAAAGGAAATCTTATATTCCCTAAATTTAACCTTTGTCAACTTTTTTTATTGAAAGTATAATTCAAATTTTATATCTTCATTGTCTTTCTTAACAAAGCTAAAAACAATTTATTTTAACAGCATCTAAATGTATGTCTTTATTAAATCTTTAAATAGTTAAATAAAACTAACTTATTTAGAATAAAGTTTATACTTTTAACAACATTTTTGGCTAAAAAGTAGTCTAGCTAAAAAAATATTTTGCATTAGATAAAAATATACAAATCTATGCAGAAATATACAACATGGGTAATATATATATATACAGGGTGTTTCAGTTAAACGTTTCAGAACTTCTAAGAAGAGGGGTAGGATACATCCTAATGAACCAAAATCATATACCAATGGGTAATCAGAAATGCTTTCCTGACGCGGTAGATGGCGTTGTGTGAAAATTTCGAACTTTCGTGCAGGGAATCTTCATTTCGCACAAGAATGCCAAGTTAGTAGGATGGATGATTACACGAACGCATAGTTAGCCGATATGCATTTGGCGTATGGGTAGCAAATTGTAGTGGGCCAGCCGCACAAGCGTTTGTACGCGAAACAATATCCTACGAGGCATAGTCCCAGTCATAATTTATTTTCAAGACTGCACCAGAGGTTAGCTGAGACATGTTCATTTGAAAGAGCTGACAGGGACAGGGTAAGAACAGAACGGGCTGTAGCCGTCGAATAGAATGTGCTGCAGCATGAACAGGGGAATCCAAAAACGAGTACACGAAGTCTAGCAAACGCAGTCAGGGCATCCCATCGCAGCGTCTAGAGGATTCTCCTAGAACAAGACATGCATCCTTTTCACGCGCTGCATGTCCAGGCACAGCAACCGGAGGATTATGCACCTAGTATTGCTTTCGCACAGTGGTATCTTGGAAAATGTGCTACAAATCCCACTTTTAATGCTAAAGTGTTGTTTTTCGATGATGCATCTATCACAAGGGAAGGAATTTTTAACTCTCATAATGACCATATTTGGGCGGTCGAGAACCCGCATGCAATACGACTTCGTGCCGCACAGATTCGACACTCGGTCAATGTAGGGGCCAGTATAAACGTAGATCACTTCATCAGACCTTACCTGTTACTGTGTCGTCTAACCGGAGATAACTACTTGCTCTTTCTGTAGCAAGTATTGCCACAACTTTTGAGAGATGATCAGATTTCTGCTTCGACGCAACAGACAACATGGTTCCAATACCATGGAGCCCCTGCCTATTATAACGGAGACGTTCATAACTACTTGGATGTCACATTTGGTCAACAGTGGATCGGATGTGGTGGTCCCGTTCATTTATCTGCCCGGTCTCCCAACCTTTCACGTCTTGATTTTTATTTCTAGGATCATATGAAATCGCTACTTTAAGACACCCCTGTTGACAATGCTAAGGAGCTGGTTGCAAGAATCGCAGTAGCTGCTATAGAAATTCGAAATTCGACTGGAGTATTCCAGAATGCTGGGATGTCCATGCCTCGGAGACGTGAGGCGTGCATTGAAGCCCGTGGAAGATACTTCGAACACTTACTTAAATCCATGTACCTTTTGCTTCTTTTCATGTATTACTAAAACGATTTCTCACGCTTACGGTCTGTTTTCTTTATCATGCTTGTGTTCAACACCGTTTCAGGAAAGCATTTCTGGCGACCCCACACATTGCTATACGATTTCGAACTCATCCGGATGTACTCTCCTATCCTTTTAAGAAGTTCTGAAACTTTTAACTGAAACACCTTGTATATGTGTATATATATATATATATATATATATATATATATATATATATATATATATATATATATATATATTTATATATATATATATATATATATATATATATATATATATATATATATATATATATATATATATATATATATATATATATATATATATATATATATATATAGGAAAATAGAAAATAGCAATCTTACTTTATTTTTTACAAATAAAAGCTCTTCTATTTTTTAAAATATTACAGCACGTTTAATATAATGCAATTACTCAAGAGGATAATTAATTTTAAAAATCCCTTACATGGGTTGCTATTAAATGGATATTCACTTTATATTAACTTACAATATCATGTAAAAATAAGAAAAACTAGAAATTTACCAAAATATTTATGTAGCTAAATAGTGAAATTACTTTTATTTTAACATAAAAATTTATTGAATTGAAAATTTTTAAGAAAGAATATTTTACAATGTTATTATTTCAAAAAATAATTGAATGTAAACAATTCTAGCACTGGGTATGGATCTTTATTGCTATTTTATATGCATAATTGAATCCAATATTTCAAATTAAATAAGAAGATTGCGTTTTAAGCAAATAATTCTTCAATTTAATTTAAATATTTTGAAGATACTTTTCTCTATAGAATAATTTACAAAAACAAAATTAACTAAGCAAAAAAAAAAGAATTTATTATTCATTAAGTTATTGATGCACATTAACTGTAAAATGATTTTCAAAAGTAATTTACAATTTGAATAATAAAATAACTTTTATCATACAGTATATTTCTTAAAAATAAAGTAATACATGAATATTAATTGCAATTTATTAAAAAATGTGATGAATTCTATAATTTTCCTGCATCTTAAAAACTTCAAATATAACAAACGAAACAAAATTTGCTTTTTTGAAGAGATGGCTCTATTGTCATAAGTTACCATATGAGATCTCTAATTATGGAGTTATTTAGTGTTTATATACGTAAATTGCTTTCAGAAAATTGCTTTTTTAACTTGAATAAATAATAAAAAATTTAAATTGAGAAATCTGAATTGAATAGAGAAGAAATTGCATGAAACATATTATTCACATGTGGTAACAGTAAAGGTAGATTTATGATATGTTTATGACAGAATTTGTCACGATATATCACAAAAAAAGACATTTTGTTATAAAATTAGAAACAAAGCAAAATTTATATTTTCGCAAAACTATCAAAATATTTTTAAAAAAACCTATCATATTTCATATTTACTTTAAATCGTTTTATATCTCAATACTAAATAATAAATAAAAACAATAATAACTTTAAGCATAATTTGCCTTAATATAATTGATAAGATACATCATTAGCTATATAAAAACAGCTTCAAAATATTTCATAAAATAACATAAGCTTATGCAAATAATTGATTAATCAAGCCAAATCACAATAACCAATATTAACTCAAATAAAGACACTTTCAGTTTCAATTTTCTATATTTTAATCATTGTTGTTTCAGCTACAAATGATTGCACAATGTACTTGGAGTTAGATAATGTCATGAAAATGCATTCAAACATTCTGCAAAAACGCATTTTTCATTCATGGAATAGCGGTACTTTTTAACTAAATTATATAATTTTGTCATCTTTATAACTAAGTTAAGAACGTATTTATAAAAATTCATATCATTTTATTCAAATAATACTTCTTGTTTCATTCAAAGCAGGTGCCAGGCAAATAAATTTATGTTTCCATTTAAACCTTGATTAACAATTCTCTAAAAATTATTGTCATATAAAAAATAATACCTTTTAATTGCAATTAAACAATATAATTAATATAGAATCTATATGGATGAAGTGAGAAGATATGAGAAATTAGTATGATTATTTTTGATAATATTTAAACACGTAAATTAAAAGTTATCATGTAACTATCCTTTAACTTATTTTTCATTCAAAAATTAAGCGTGATTTATTTTAAAAAGTTTTAATGTTGAATTAATTTTCTAAATGACACCATTTTTCTTTACCTTGAAATTTTTATAAGCAAAATTTATTTAACATATTTGGAAAAAAATTATAAAAAATTAAAATAATCAATTTATTTTGATAATAATTTTGAACATTTTTTTCCAATGGCGGGCACAAGAGGGTTGAACCCTATGCCACAACAAGGCCAGAGACTGCTACTCATTTGTCGTCACCCAGCGGGCACCTGTGAACCAAGTCACGGAGACGAGTAGCGTTACCCGCGCCATACCACCACAAACCCGTTTACAGGGTGGGCCACATTCGTACAATATCACAGAAGAAAGCACAGAGAAACACGAGAGAACAGAGAAGGAAAGAAACATCCATGCCCGAACCAGGATTCGAACCCGGGACCAACAGCTCAGGAGTCAGGAACGCTAACCACTCAGCCAATCGGCTGGCAATTTTTAACATAGAACTTCAAAAATATAGATAATATTTCTTTATAAAAATGGTATTTCAATAGAAATTGAAATAGAATTCAATAGAAATTCATAAGAAATAAATGTAAAATAATTATTTTCTTTTTCTAATGAGAAATATTTTGATCGTTTGAACTGGAAGAAAAGGTCAAAAAGAATACAAATTGAATAGAATCGTTAATGGTCTCTGGTTAAACTAAATTTTCTTTCAAATATAAATATGTAGGAATACTATTTTTTCATCATCTCAGCTACAATATTCATTTTAGGAAAATTTTATATTTGCTATTTTATTTTAAGTTATTTTATTTTCGCAAGAGAAATAACGTAATTTTGAAAATTATATTTCATTTTTCTTTTCCTTTAATAATTTTCCGTCTATCCTTCTTTTGCCCTCCTTAATTTTAAACATATTTGCTTATAGACTATATTCTTCACTTTCTCAACATATTTGCTTCCGATTTAGTTGCTACGTCTTTTCAGCCTACTAATGATAGAAATCTCAAGATAATACTGAAGTAAAAAATGTGTGGAAATAAAAAGAAACGAGTTTAATATGAAACAAAAATGTCCATTTCATAAAAATATTGTTTCACATTTCTAGCTATTTTAATGAGTACATATTACCTTAAATATGATTAACTGTCAAAACACTCTTTCTCAAATTTTAAATTGAAACTTTTCCACAGTTTCCTTTAGTTATATTTTTTCAATTACTAGCAAAAGCAAAACTTTTACAATAAACAGTATCCTCTACATACATCAAATTTGCAAAGTATATATTTATGGTTAAATTTATTTTCTATATTTCCCATTATGTATACAGTAATAATTTTGGTTGAATTTTTTGATTTCTGTGTAAAAATTATAAGCAAAAAATACTATTTTACTACAATTTGTTAATAACTTTTTTATGCATATTTTTATTCAATTATGCTTTTATTGATTCATCTTATTTCTAATTTTATTACATTTTACGTATCTCTTTAAAATATTTAATCATAAAAAGAAGAAATTTTAATACATTTGATACTTAAGATAAAAATATTTCTAAAATAAGCATTACTTATAAATTAGAAATGGTTAAGTTTATGTTAACCTACGTCATTAAAAATTAAAACTATTTATTCCACTGCACTAAAATAAACATAAAAAAAATTATTTACACTAAAATGAATATAATATTTGTTGATGTTATGTAAATAAATTTTTATCAGGCATTATTTAAATAACCATTTCACCATTAATTTTATAAACTATTTACAATTATTGTATTTACAGGTTGACTTATCTTCAAAATTTTCGCGAGGGAATTATTTTAGTTGATGAATTTTTTAAGCAATTCTGACAAATTGAGCTGTAACAGTAATTGAAAAAGTTAATTTGTATCATTAAATTTTTATAAATAATTATTTAATTACAAAATCTTTATATATTGTAAATGATGTGTTCAAAGTATTATATTTTTTGCCATTCTACTGAATGTCTAGAGTCTATAAAAGTAAATTTGGTCTCAGGATTTTCTTAACCCCACACCGGCTTGGAACAATGTTTCTGTTTTTAACTGATTAAAATTCTATGAAATGAATTAATTTTAAAAAATTAAGACTTTTTAATTACATAACACTATTTTTACAGTAATTTTATTATATCATTGTGTTATATTTCCTGCATCCTATAATAGCTACTGAAAATCTTTCTTAAAAGAAATAAGCCAATTAAGGCTTAATATCTCATTTTTATGTATTCTGCTAACTTTAAAAAGTACTTATAAAAATTCTCTGTAACATTTTACTAAAAACTTATAAATAAAATATTTTTGCAAAGTTTTGATTTGATATAATAATAGTATGTAAAATATCTTTTTATTAAAAAAATAAAAGCTGAATAAATCTCTTTGTATCTTTTTTCAACATACATTTACTACTTAACTTAGTTTAACCTTTAAGTTTTAATTTAATCCTACCCTCTAAATTTTAATTTAATGTAAGAAATATGCAATGCTTATTTCTATATAAATATTTACAACGCAAAATAGTTCACAAAAAGTAAAAGGTGAATTTTTTTGTAAATATCAGTTATTACGAAAAATAGGAAAATGCAATATAATTTAGGAAATCTGAAATGAAGGAAGTAGCTAGTAAATATTTTAATAATGAGAAATATTTGCCTTTTTAAATTTATCATCAAAAATCATATAATAATAGCGCATCTCAAAAAAAAATCATATTTCAAAGATATAATATATTGAAATATTTTTCAAATGTGTCTTAGAGTTTTTGATTTGGTTAATTTGAATTTATGCAATTTTTTTATTTAATTTAAATTAATAATAATCAATTTTGCTATGATTTTTTATTAAACATATATTTATTATATAAAGTATTATAATATATATTGTATACAAGTATTTCCCAGAACATTGTTATTACACAAAAATTATATTTAAAAAATATAATCTCTAAATTTTCTTGTTAATATATTAGAGTATGAATAAAATTATAAATAAATTATAATTAATCAATTCTACCAATAAACACTCCATCAGGTATAAAAATATGCACTGACCTATATTTAAAAATGAAATGATCAGCTTCAACTCCAAAATTCAAACATCAATTTTTGAAACCGAAATAAATTCCAGTCACTTACCTAAAAGTAAAATATTTTATACAAATTATATTATTGCTAAACTGAAAACAAATAAATTGTTCATAGCAAATAATGTAAGGAATAATAAGGGTAATGTACTTTAACTTCTAACAATATTTAGTTATTATTAATTTTTATTATGTGAATCCATAAGTCAAGCACACATACATTTTATGAATTTATATAACCAATAAAAAAATGACAAAATAACAAAAAAATTAAAAAAAAGAATTTTTTCGAAAAACCATTAAAATAATGAAATCTGAAACCAGTTTTTATATAAAAACAATAAAAGCTTATGCATTAACAAATATTTTGAATTATTGATTTCTAAAATGCGTTAAAAATTCACAGTGACGTAATTTGTATAAATAAGATTTAAGAATTAGTTTGCAAAAATAGATTTTCAGACATTTTGTCGAAGCGCTTCAAAGAAATTGAAAATTGCTTGGTATAGCAAAATAATAAAAAAGCATACGTACAGGTTTTATTTTTTTTCATAAAACTTTTATTTGAATGTGTGTATATATGTGTTGTGGGCGTGTGTAAATATGTGTTGTGTGTTAGTGTGGGCGTGTGTATGTATGTGTTGTGTGCGTGTGTGGGCGTGTATATGTATGTGTGGTGTGCGTGTGTGTGTGTTTGTAATATGAATGTATGCATATATATAGCAATACATTACATTATATTTTGCGAGAACATTTTCCCTTTTGTAGTAAAGTAATACGAAAAGGAAAAATGTTATTGTGAAATAATTAATATATCTTAAAATAAATAACAAGGGATTTTCATACATTTTTTATTGTTTTTAAACTAATAATTATATTATAAAAAACTGTAATCCTTATAAAACTTATTAAACTGAACAAATTAATAAGCCTTTCAAACTTTATAATATTTTGTATTTCGTTTATCCTATCGGTGAATCTACGTAATACATAAAGACAGTAAGTGTATATTGATTATTTTTTCGCTTTTTTATGTTGCATGAGAAATGGTCTCTAAATGCAGGAAATAAAATAAGAGAAAGGGATACCAGCTGGCTGTTTTCCCTGCTGAAAATAATATTTTGTGTTAAAATATTGCTTAATTATTCGAGCGTGAATGGCAAAAATATCTTGATTGTCATATAAATTATAGACAGTTTTACTAGATAACTTTCTCTTTCTATATTCCGAATAAGTTTTTATTTTTTAATTTATTGCAAATAAACAGACTACAATCGTTTCTAATAAAATTATAGTACAGACACTTAGTAAGCAAAAAGCTATTTTATGGAATATTTCATAAAAATATATAGTTTAAAGAAAGTAATGTAGTTGATGTTACTCATGAAATTTTATTTACAATTTCAATCATAAAGAAAAAAATAAGTTAAAATATGATCTCATTTTGTACTTCCTTAAGAGTCGTCAATTTTTTAAAGAGAGTAAATTACACATTTTTCAATCTGATTTGTCTTCGAACATTAGTTAGCAATTTGGAACTAATATTTTCATGCAAGGAATAGTTTTAGAAAGTAAATTGCTTTCATGTGTAATATTAATTTACTTTATCGAGAGGCTTAGAAGAAGAAAATGTTATGAATTGAGTTTAAGCGAAACAAAATACATTATTTTAAGTAAACCAAATCAAGGTTTATAATCGCTAATATCGAATAAAAGCAATCCTGAATAATTAATAGAAAGCTTATTTTCATTTTTCTTTTATAGTTTTACTTCAACAGATTCTGGAGAAACAAAAGGTCAAATAGTTTGATTATTACATTTATTCCTCATTACAGATTAAACTCGATTATAGATTAAAATACAAATTTTTATTACATATACTATCATTTTATTTTAAGCAAAATTAATTTCAAACAAGAATCCTTTACGGAATGATAAATGTTCTAACTTTTATTTTAAATAATAAGGAAATGTTATATTCATTTATTAACAATTAAAAAATTCTACAAAATTTTAAAAACTAGTTTAAATACAAACAAATATAATGGAAAATGAAGTAAATTGTATATCTTCTCTGAAGTGTGAGCAAATATATCCACTAGGACATGCATATTAGGTATTTTCTATGACATATAGTATTTCTGCTAATTTGTAAGCATAAGGTTATTCGTATTTAAATCTTATTAATTATTAAGAATTAAAATTTGAACTAAATTCTGAACAAGAATAAATTCTTACAAATAAAATAAGATTATCAAAACTTTGTATATTGGAAATTTTGTCTTTAAACTGCATCGTATGTAAAAGAATGTTTTTTGTACCCATAAGTTAACGAGTAGTTTTAATAATGCATAATTACTTGATTTCATACTTGCTGTTATTTCTTGTTTAGTATATTAAAACCAGCATAGAAAAATCTCTTGTCATTTTAAATCGCTTAACATTTGTCAGGCCTTAATAGATTTGTGTCTCTTCAGTAATTTTACTCACTAGGTATAATTCTAATGAAACAAAGTTTCTAAAGTGAATATTAAATCAAAGCAGAAATTCAGATTCAAAATGGTATCGATACTTATGAACTGTTGATTGAAGAAAATTTTACTGAGCATTCTGCTGCATGTTTGGCAGAAATAATAGATTTCAAAGTGCATTGGTTTAATATTCAATCAAATTTTATATATTTCAAATATTTTATGTTTAATTTAGGTATTTTATTTATTTATTAAATATTAGGTATTTTAAATCAACGTATGTAAATAGTTATCTTCCAAAATAAATGTGTTTTAATTATAAAACATAAAATAAATAATACGAATAATAAATCTTATACCAGATATCCTGATATTAATTTTTGAATTAAGGAAAAATATTTTAGCGATTCATTATTTAAATTAATGTAAATACTCTAAAACATATTTTCTCTCATAAATTTCTATAAGAATTTGTTCATTAGGAGAAAGAAAATAGTTGTCTCATAGAAATATTTTAATGAATTGAAATTACAATGTAATCTGATTTCATAGATATTATCCACTTTTTTGTATGATGTCTTAAAAGAAACTTACAAAGGTCTTTATGATAGATATAAGGTGCAAAAACTTAATGCGAAACACTGAATTTTTCAAAAAAAATATTAAAAAAAAATTTTTTTACTTTGAAATAAATTTTAAAAAATAATAATAAACGCATTATACATCAGAATTCTTACAAACATAATCATTAAAGTTTTATGTTTTACACATATTCAGAGTTGAATCTCTAATGATTAAAGTAATTTGAATACATCAGTTTCCTGGACAGTGCTCCAGAGATTAAAGCCTTTCTAGAGACGATAAATAACTTTACCCACAACATTCCTTAACTTATATAAGGTTCTCTTGCCTAGTTCTATTCCTGAGGAAACGCGGCAAATAAATTATGCAGTTTTATTGTCTGAAAGATTTCGTGCTGTAATTACTAACTGAATTCACGTTTATTTTCCGAAAGTTTCTCAGTGATACAATCGGAAACTAGTGCACTATTCATCGGGTGTTGAGATAGTAAGTATATATAGTAATTATAAAATATTATATATTTTTATATAGAAGCAACCATTACTACTCCTTCCTAAAAATAATTGAGGTGTTATATTTAAAGCATCAAAGTGAAATATGAACTATTTTCTAAAACAATTTTTTCATACTCATATATAAAATCAGTATTATATTAATCAGTATTATTATATGAAATCAGTATAAAGTTTTAATAAAACTTTATAGAAAAAAAGCATAGTATAGAAAAGTTTAAAAAAAATAGTTTGATTATAAAATTGTGGATTGAAGTATAGAACAAAAGTATTCAACTTTGTAAAAAAACCAAAATGTGTACAACTATTAAAATTTATTAGATATTTTTGTAAAATTTTAATAACTATAGCATTTATTTTAATGTTCACTTGTTAATGTACAAATGCACTGAAGCGTTAATTAGTTAATACACCAGTGAATTATATTGACATTTCAATATAATAATTCATTAAAAATAAGCACGAAGCAAAATGTTTTCAAATATGTTATAAAAATATATCGTATCCGTGAATATCTTTCGCTTACTTCTAATTGATTAATAGTTCTACTGGTAATATTTTCGGGAAAGAAAAATTGAGGATAATTTTTTGGTTTTCTATCTTTAATTTAATTGGGTATATGTAATAGTCGACTTAAATACTGTGTCTGTGTGTGTATGATTTAAAGTTTCAAAATTAGATACATCTCTTCATTTCTATAATTAAGTCATTTTGAGTTTCAATACATTATCAATTATTTTTCGTTATAAATTGTGTATTATTAGTTGTCAAAATACTAGTAAATTATATTCATAATAAAGAAACATAATTGAAAAAATTTTAAGAATGAAATATATGCTAGTGGTACATCTATTATTGTGGAAATTTTTTTTAAAATATTGAACATATTATGAGGCGTAAAAAATTGTTATAAATTCTTAGAAAAGTCAAAAAACTGTTATGTATAATAGTATCAATTATGAACTAGTTGTGTAAATAAGATAATATTTTTATAGAAGTATTTCCGATATGTTTTCAAATAATGTAAGCAAATCGAACTTTTTTTGAATGAAACGAGGCTTTATTCAATCAACAGATTTCAAAATCTCATTTCCCGGATTTCTTCTTTTAAAGATTATAAGTTACCTATATGTTTCACCATTATAAAACATATGTACTTTGATACGAAATTTGATTACATTTTTCTTCCTAGTTTGAGAAAAGAGTTTTTAAAAAAGTTAGGTATGTAACACTTCATTAAGATTTTCTTATTTTGAAAAATACGAAATGAGTAATGTATTGCTGTTGCATTTGCAACATCTGTTTTACTAAGAGTTTACATGTAATTTGTTGAAAATATAGTGAAACATTTTATGCTAATACTCATGAATTCATCAAATTATAAATTAAAATAGTTACCAAAAGCATATATCCACAAAATACTTATTAAAGTGTTATTATAATATGCATTTATTTTTTAGAAAATTAAAAATAGAAAATTGCAGAAAAATCAATTTATAGACAAAATGTACTTAAAAATTTCAATTATTCGCAACATAATTAAAAATGTTTTAAAAAACTCAGGAAAAGTAAAATAATTTTAATAAATTTGTGTTTATTAAATTAATTATTTATCTATTTAACATATTATATTTATAAATGAAATTTTAGATGGAAGATACATGATATTCACAATTTACATTAAAATGTCTTATTTAACAACCTGTTGAAGTAAGAATTCGAATACCTAATTATTTTCTATGAATTTAGGGAGCTCATTTCATGATTGCATAATGTCTGAATGGATATTTATATTAAATGAAATTTCTTTAAGGATATTTATATAGTAAAAATTTATTTTAATATTACATACTTAAGAATATTCTATTACATCTATAACAATATTGTTGCATGTAACATACTACGAAGTGAAAGTATACTTTATCATAATAAAGTTAATTAAATATATTTTAGTTATCTCTAAAAACAATAAATGTTAAACAAAAGGTTTGGAAAAATGTTTTAACTGCCCTTAATCACTAACATATTGAAAAAATGTCATTCATAAAAAAACTAATCATTTAAAAAATAACGTATAATTTTTAGTATTCTATTTTAATTAATACTTAATTGAAACTTTTAGGTTATTTTTTAATATTTTATGCAATATTTTCTCAAACAAATTATTTTCTAAAAAACATAATTCTGTTTCTTGAATTACAAAAATGAATATACAAACAGTTGTTACAAAAAGTCAAAAAATTGTCTGCTTTTTCATATGACATAATAAATAATTTCATCTGATTTTTTTCTTTCAAGTTTAAATATTTCTTACAATATCTAAATTTTTTCGAACGTTTTAATACCTGAATATTCCTACCCTTCATTTATATTACAGGATTACTTACAATATACTAATGCAAAAGAAACTAATATGGATAAACTGAATATGAGAATCCATTAGTGAAAATATCTAATATAAATTTTAATTTTTTTTCATTAAGAGGCTATTCTTTTGTATATAAAAAGCGTAAATAACACTTACTGAAAAATAAATATTATTATGTAAATCATTATTTTTTATGTTTTCTAAAAGTGTTATTGCAAACGTGATTAAAAATATCAGATTGAACAGTTACATTTAAATTATTTTTGTGTATATTTCCTATCTTAATAATATGTCATTGCTTTAATTAATTTATAAAAAAAGTAAAAATAGTTTCAGATAATTATCGCATACATTAATTGCTCATAATTTCAATAATGATTATGACAAAACAGAAAACCTTAGCATTTTTTGTTTATTCTTTAAAGACTGTAATCAAGAGGAACAAAAAGTTTGAAATATTTTTTTACAATTAAAATCATACGTTGATAAAACAAAGCCAGTAGATAGTGACAAAAAATTCATTTTTATACATTTGTATACATTCTGAAGTATTCCTTTCAGAAAGACAAAAAATATTCAAAATGCAGTTACTCGTAAATAAAAAAGCACGACAAATATTATTTTTTCCTTCATGAGTTTGCTTAAAATGGAATGTTTATTTTTAATTTAGGTATAAAGTAATAACACGGAGTTACTTTTTTGCTTACTTCTCATTGCTTGATATTTTTTTAATATTTAAATCTGTTAAGCGAAATCACGTTTTTTAATCCTGCTTATTTTGTTAAAAAATAATATTACACAATGACAACGAAAACAGTCTACATTTAGCAATGAAAAACAAACACATGAACTCTTATTAACATATACATATATATATATATATATATATATATATATATATATATATATAATATATATATATATATATATATATATATATATATATATATATATATATATATATATATATATATAATGAAAAAATAAGCTAATCGTATTTTTAAAACCACAATTCGTCTTAAAATAACAAAAATGTCACTTTGTGGTGGTCTTCTATTATAGTCTGCTGAAACCAAGGATTAGAATATAAGCTTTTAACATCATAGATAAATTTTATAATTTTGTTTCCAAAAAAATTTTTCGGAAATAATTTGCAATTAAAAATAAAAATTTAAAAAGTCTGAAGAATGTGCTGTCAAAACAAGAAGAACTTTTTCTTAAAAGTATATTTTTTTCCATGTTATAAAAAAGATAGTATTTTTTGTTTAAAAAGAGTGTTTAATTTTCTTATTTTTTTCAATGATTTATTTTAAGCTGAACTTTTTTATGATTCTATCATTTTCCTTCTGTAAATGAGTTATTTTTTAATTTGAGTAATTATTCGCAAAAATCAATTCTTATAATTTCCATCCTTATATATATAAATTTGTGTATTTAAATTACATTTTAATAATGTAATCACATTATTTTTACTAATAAAAACTTTACTATTAATCATTACTTCATTCATTTAGGAGCCTTCATATAATTTATAAATTCTATTCTGGAATTTTTATAAAATTTTTATTGCAATAATTAATATAACTGTCACAAATAACTTTATCAGTATTTTAAAAGTCCGTTTGCTTATATTAAAATGAAAAGATGTATGCTTATGTAATAAAACTATATTTCAAATAAATTTAAAATCTTATATATATATATATATATATATATATATATATATATATATATATATATATATATATATATATATATATATATATATATATATATATATATATATATATATATATATATATATATATATATATATATATATATATATATATATATATATATATATATATATATATATATATATATATATATATATATATATATATATATATATATATATATATATATATATATATATATATATATATATATATATATATATATATATATATAATTCGAAAAATAAAATCATTTCAATATTATAATCATCATCTTAATTTTTATAACTATACTTTATATTAATATTAGTGTTGCAACAATTACGGAATTATAATTAATATTGCACTACATTGGCCAGTCATATACTTAACTTCATCAATACAAATTTGCTTAGAAGATTCACAACATAATTAAAACATATTTGGAAATTTAGAAATTGATACATTTGGTAATGTATTTCAAGGCATAATTGATAAATTCATTACAACCTTTCCTTAAATAACGACCATATTGCATTATATACTTTTCAGAAATATCTAGACTGTGATTTAAATTTGAAGATCTATTTAAATTATTATAGCAAAATTTTTATTCCTATACATTTTTATTAGAATCATGTAATAGCTGAGCAATATTGGTATGTTAGAGAATATTTTATATGCTTAAGTAAAAAAAGTATCCTTATTTGTTTAGTCTTAAATATTATTGTTTTATAATTCCGTACTTCTTTCTTTTACATATTTAAAATATGCACAGTATTTTTAACAAATTTTATCTTATCCTCAAAAAATTGCATAAAAAAATATATTTCATAATCAAAAATTTGAAAGTACTTTTTCTAAATAGAGAAAGAATTATAGAAAAAATATCCGTTTACTTTTTCATTGTAAAATTGTTACAATTATTAGTTATGATTGACATAACTAAATATAAAAAAGACATTTTTTTAAACTCCTTCTTTTCTATTAAAATCCAATGAAACCATAACATTTTGCTTGGATGTCTCATGCATATATCAAGTAACTTGCATACTCAGATGACGTTTCAAGTGCAAATGTACATTATTATATCCAATTTGTTAATATTTTAGTCAGTCAGTGCGGATTATATAATGTGCAATAACATAAATGTAAGGTGTGCGTAGCTCCTGAAAGTACAGTTTCGTTAGGGTTCATGCTAGTTCGTCAAAATCAGTTTCATTGTTAATTATATATTGAATAACCAAATTGATATATACTTCTTTCCTGAAAATGATCAGTCTACACATAGCTTACATTATATAGCACTTGCAAAGCAAAAAAACTTAGACATTGAATTACAGAATCCGCATATTGAAGTATTTATCATTTTACTAAATTCAGACCTTTATCAAAAACTCTATTATAATTAAAATTTTGAAGCTGATCTAAAGATTCGGGTGTTAAATGAGAAGCACCTAGTCAAAATTCAATAAAATCTTCTTTTGTTGTGAGAGAAGCTTATTTTGGATGGTTATTTTATGCAGTTGGTATTATAACAACGTCTTTATGTAAAAAATGCTGCTGTTATTTATGTAGTGATAAGAGTGTTTACTATTACTTATGCAGCAATAAGAATTAGTCCTTTTGAATTACTTCTTATTATAATATTTATTAAATCATTTTAGACTAAAAAAGCAATTTATGATGGATTGAGATTTATGTTTTATATTGCATTCAGACAATATAATATTTCTTCCACAATATGTAAAATTTATGATACAAAAGTGATAGAAGCACTTTTGGATAATAAATTTTACTAATCCTGATATAACCTTTCATTAAATTTAAATTAAGTCTCCAAAATTAAACCCATCCATAGGTATGAAATATCAAATGTAATTTTTTGTTGAATACGCCTATGGTCAAGATTTTCAGACACAGATATGTGTACCTAAAATTTGTTTGAAATAATATTTTGTAAATTACATCTTTCTATTAAAAAGTAAAAAATTATTTTAATGAAAATGGAAGACATAATTAAAAATACTGCTTATCATGCATCTGTGTGATGAATTCCCTGAAATATGTCAACAAATCCTCTCTAATGTTTTGTTATGTAAGACTTTAACCTGTTTATTTGTAATTAACACAAAAAATGTGCTATTAATAGAATGTAGAATAACAGAATATCACAGTGTAAGAAATACAAATATCAGCAAATTATTTTAATTCAATACTATATTAGGTGGAGAGCGAAGTAAAATTAAATTTATTACTAGAAAATAGTTTTCATCGATAAAGTTAAATCTTTTCATTTTAAGTAAATGCTTTTATGATAAATAATAAGAATTATCTCAGAAATATACGAATCACAACCGAATTGGAGAGCTATATCTCGAACAAGAAGTATGCATATATATATATATATATATATATATATATATATATATATATATATATATATATATATATATATATATATATATATATATATATATATATATATTAATATAAAGAAAATACATATATGAATATAAAGTAATAAATACAATGCTAAAAATATAATGTTGTAACTACAATGCATAATAGGAAATCTAGCCAGCGCAAAAGCAGCTAAAGAAAGATTTGCCTATATAAATAAGATAAAACATGAAGAAAAGTATAAAATTGGAAAGATACTAAAGTATATGAAGCAAAAGACAAAAAGGCATAGGGACCATGTCTTCATCAGGAGGGAGATGGTCAGCTATGCAAAAATGAACACTCTTTTCTGACATGCTCGAAGGACAAATGTCTAAAAATCTTCGAGCAATTCCCCCGAAGAGTGTTCGTATTAAAAGAACTTAATTAAAAATTAGACTAAATATATATGTAGAAAAGATAAATATATATGCAGAAGAATAAAAATACTCACTATAGATGAAAATACTCACATTAGTAGAAAAATAATCACAATAGTAGAAAAATACATACAGTAAAAAAATACATACAGTAGAAAATACAAAATACAAAAGCCAGTAAATTAGATTGAATTTATATATGAGAATAGTAGGAAGTTGCCAAAAGTAAATTTGAAATTAGAATGAAGAAATATTGCCAGAAGTAATTAAATTCAAAAAGTTAAAGTGGTTTAAAAAGTTAAAGCGTATTAAAGGGGATTTAAGTTTTAGTTATGTATAAAATAAAGTGTATATATGTAGGTATTTTCAGGATTCTTGTAAGAACTTCAATGCTTGGGTGTCCCTTCTGTAGTTATAAAAACTACACATTACTTCAATCTTACAAGCGATTCCCTACTTCCTACATATTTTAGAATAAAATTAATTGGAATATTGTTATTTTTTAGGTGAGCTATTAAGCGTTTAATTTGATTTTTAGTATATTCATAATTGTTACAGATTATATAAATGCGATTAAGCTCATTAATTATAATGTTTCTGTATATTTTTAAAGAAATATTGGAGTTCCAAGAAATTAACTTATTAACATGAAAATTAAACTGTTTAGTTTTGTCGAAAATGTCTATATATGTAGTGGAATTATCAATAGTGATAAATAAATCCAGAAATTCTGTTTTAGTTTCACATAAGTTAGTTTTAATTAGAGAAAGTTCTTCAGGGTAAATAGTTTTAGAAATATCTTCAAATTTTAAATTGTTGAAAATAATGAAATCATCTATGTATCGAAAAGCAAAAGGATATTGATAAAAGAAGTTTTTTTCAAAATAATGTAAAAATAAATTTGCTAGTGTGCTAGAAAAATTGGATCCCTGTGGAATTCCACAATTTTGAATAAAAATATTTTCACCGTTAAATATAAAATTATTATAAATACACATTTTAACTAAATTATTCCAGTAATCAAAATTAATATTTAATAAGTTTCTATAGTCCTGTATATGCTCATAAAAGTCTTAATTCATAGTTTGTTGAATGCAATTATTGTTTAAGAAATAATTACGTAAGCTTATAAAGGAGGAGCATGTAATCATTAGAAGTTATTTTATTTTTGACATATTATTATTTATTCCAAAAAAGTTCTCTTCAATAATAACATAAAAAAATTTCTTCAAAATTAATTGAAATCTGAATTTTATTTAATTCAAATTTCAATTCATTTAAAAATCACTAATACAAATTAATTTGGAAAAAAAAATTCTAATTTAAAAAAATATTGACTCAAATTAATATTGATTAATGCAAATTAAAAAGTATTATTTAATTTTCGGTTATCATTATTACTTTATAAATGCTATAGAGACATCCATTTTAGAATGAGCTACTCTGATTTTACAGAAAACTCTTAAAAGATTTTTTCAAAAAAATTTTAAAAAATATTTTAAAACATTTGAAAATAGAACAAGCTCCAGTTATAAGCAATATTAAAAACAACTTTAAAATGTACTATTTATTGAAATTGATTTATCAATGGATCACATAATAACTATAATTATAGTGTACATCAATTACATTATGAATTTTTCAAAGGAATATTTCAGTTGACATTTCCTCAAACATTAGCAAATAGTCTTAAACTTTTCATTTCAAATTACAATGTGTTGTAATATTCTTTTGCATATGTATTAATAAATTATTTTTCAGAATGTATTAATAAAATAAGGATGTTTGATCAAAAAATAATTAATTTCGAAGTTGCAATGCAGATTTTATCATTAATCAAGCAAACTATTCAAAACATTTAATCCAGCACCTAAACATTCAAAATTTTAACAGACTTCAATATGAATTCTATACAATTAAAACAAACTAAAATGAAATTAATTGGTGTGTGTAGTGTAATAAAATCTACATCGATAACAAATGCAAATAATATTAGAAACAAGTTACTTATTTGCATTATATTCTAAGTTTAAGCCTATTCTTATTGTAGAGAAAAATATGTGTATTTTTAGTATTTCAAACACTTCTAACTATTAAGCTCCAATATTCTATTCAATTAGTTCATTTCTTTAGAAATAATCAATATATTTTGAATCAATCAATAAAAATTAACAAATAATTCCGAAAACGCAATAATGAATTTAGCAATAATATAAGTGTCTAAAGTAAACTTTATAACAACAATGAAGGTTTCTTAAACGCATGTAATTATTGAAAAGAAGTTATGAGCCATTTTCATATTAAATTTGCGATACAATTATTTGGTGCATGGTTATAAATTGATAATTTTAACCTTTTTAAAGTTTTCTAAGTTTATTTAGTTTATTTTTTGGGTTAACTAAATTTAAATAGTAATATTGTAACGCTGATATAAAAAATATAATTTAATACTGTTTTTCAATACTGATCTAATGCCAAAACATTAAAATGTAATAATAAATATTATAAACTTTATTACAATAATGAAAACAAATTCTTAAAAGTTTCAAAGAATATTTTAAATTTTATTAATTAATATTGTAAACAAATGTTTGTATGAATGAAATATAAAATACTTTTCTTTTTTAAAATTTGAACTTTAATCTTCTTTAAATCATGTTTAGTGCAAAATCAGAAATTTATAACTATTGTAAGTATAATATGATCAATGAAAGTAATTAAATATTGAATGTAAAGAATAATGATATCCGAGTAAAAGAACTACAGTGGAATTGATGCCGCATTACAAAATGTATTGCTGTAAGTTATTTTGTACATTGCATTAATAATTAGAAAATTTATTTTGAAACAGTTGAGTGAAATATTTAATTTTAAACACCCTTTATTTTAAAAATGCAGTAATACTCACATTTTTTATGTTTTATACCTTCAAACGATCTCAGATTTTGATAACACTTTAGTGGAAAAATATAATCTAATAATATTAAATTACAAAAAATAATTGATCTGACATAAAAACATGTTTCGCTTAATGCCTTTACGCATTAAAATAATTGCTATATTAATAAATAAAACATAATAATTTATTCTTCTAAAAAATTAGAACACGAAGCAGTTATAAGCTGTCATATTGGTGAGAAAATATATTGGAGAAAGTTTACTAAATTATGATAAAATTAATCAAAAAGCTATCGTGATGCGAAGAAAAAAAAACAAACTGGTGATTAAATTAGGGTTACAATTTTTTTTTTAATCAGTTAACGACTGCTTCTGAAGTAAAGTTTCTAAGCTACATGAATGCACATTCTTCATTTATTTATTTTTAACTCACCATGTTCAAGGTGATTTCATTTTAAAAAGTTTATACATTGAAAATTGTTTTTTTTTTTTTTTTTTACTCATTTTGTATTTATTACTGTCACGTAGACTAAGGAAAAAGAAATTTCTTAAGTAAATTTAGTGAAAAATGTTTATGTACAAAAAATATTTCTCAAAATATGGGTTATTTTCGATAATTTATGACAACATTATTTGTACTCATAAATTATAAAAAAAATAATGGATATCAATGCACATTCTGTTTTAGAATATATATAAATAAACAGAAAACTCATCTCGTTTGTACGTAATAAAGCTAAATATTGGAAGAAATCATTTTCATCGGGAAAATAATATAATTGTCTTTAAAAGAAATCTTGCACAGTAAAATTTCACATTAGTTGCCATGTAGTATAAAATTACAAATAATAAATATATGACTATATTGTAGTTAAAATCAAATAATTATTTTTAAGTTTTGTCCCTCTCCCCTCTTTATTTCTTCAAATAAATACATACACAACATTTTCAAATGGAATTAAAAAACAAAAGAATTGAGTTAATAAATTAATAAAAGAATTGAATTGTTGTTTACTAAATAAATATTGCAATAAATATTTCAAATATAGTTGTGCAAGTAAATAAAAATAAAAAACATCATAAAAATGTTTTACAAACGAATAAAATAAAAATATTTAGATATGCTTATATTCAAAATATATACAAGGACTAATATTATCAGCAATCCTATTTATCTAAAATTATGTATTTAGTTCATATCATTTTAAGCATTTCGATAAACTCGTAATGTTACTAATCAATTTGTTTTTCATTATCAATATTGTTTAAATATAATAAGAGGTACCAAAAATATTGTATAAATTAAAACATTTTTCAATTCTTAATAATTCTTAAGAAATATATTCGAGAGAGATATTTATCATTTTTTACTATTGTAAAATAGTTTAAAATATTCTATATATATTTTAATTGTAAGCTAATTGTTATTAAAAAAATATATAGATCACGCCATTATGACTTTTTAATATACAAATAGTATTTAGCATTTCCAATTGAAAAATCCTAATTTCTTACATATAATTTGTGCAAAAAAAAAAAAACACTGAAATTGTTTCTCTTTCTAAAGTAATTGTTGCAAATTTTAAATTTTTAAATGAATTAAAAATAAAAAATTTTCTTACCTTTATAAATGTTTTTGAATGGTTTGCAATAACTGTATTATTTTGATTCAGTAGGAATTTTGACTGTATGATACATTCTATTACAAAATAATCTTTATGTTTCTCAAATTGGATAGTCTTCATATTTTTAAACACTAAGAATGTCATATCATAGTGAAAAATATTCAAGCAATAGAATTATCTAACATTTTAAAAATATAATAGTTTTCTTATACATTTGAGGTAACCAATCTAAGTGAATAAAATACGCATAGGGATAAAAATTTAGAAAATCATTCTTCAAAATTAATAAAAAAAAATGAAAAAAAATTCGAAAATTTATATTGACATTCTGCTATGCAGATAAAATTTCTTAATAACATTCAATGAATAGTTCTGATGTGATTAAAAAAATTATATTATTGAGAAACACTTATTATTGGAAAACTTTATTACAGGAAGAATAAAGTTCACAGAAATTTTATTTTTGGGCATTCTCTCTTCGAATTTATAAAAATTACATAGTTTTATTGCACTGCAAAATTATGAAATATTCTAAAAACTATTTAATAAATATTCTGAAAATTATTGCTCTGAAGCAAACAGCTAATGTGTGTGAAGAAGGAAATAACATTTAATATTTCTTTAACAATCATAGCAATTGAGCAATATTTAAAATTATTTCATTGCGTTTACATTAATTTTAAAATTATTTGTCATATAATTAAGATATATTGATTAGAAAATGATAAGGAATTAACCATTGAATATTTAGTTGTTTTCTCGTTATAATTTAAAACGTGATTAATGATAACATAATTATATAATTGTTGATAATGTAATTGTTCTAATAATGAAAATATTTCATTTAACATTACATAACTCATGAAAAAATATTTTGAGATATTTAAGACATAAAGATTTTATGATACAAGAGTGCATAGAAAAATGTAATTCAAATAAGTGTATTATTTTTCTTAATACGAAATTTAATTTCTAGTTAAGCACCATCAAAATTATTATTTCTTTACAAAACAATTTGAAGCATATAATATTTCCGCATGTTTTTCTTCTTACTTGCGTTTTATAAATACTATTCCATTAAGTTAAATTCCTAACTCTATTTTTATACAATTGTTACCAATAAATAATATATTTGGAGGGAAAGGACCACCATATTAGAATTTTCTCAATATTATATCTTAATAATGAATTTGCAAATGAAATAAAAAATAAACAACAATAAATTTCACATGCATCAACATTTAATTATACTTTAACATATTTAATTTTTTTTCAAAAAAAAAAATCATAAAGATTTAAGTATAATATATAATTTTACCTTTAAATTAAATTTTATTTGTTTTTGTTCACTCAATCTCTCCCTCTATCCCATATACTCTGCAGTGAAGCATTTTATTTAAAAAAACTTTCTTTTCAAGCGACAAATATGCTCCGAATCTTGTCAGATCTACAAGCTTTAATTATTAACGCCTTTAAGGAAGTTTCTAATAACGGAACATGTTTCATTAAAATTATAAGAATCTTACAAAAAGAAACAGTATTTGCCAAAAAATTTTGTAGTCTACTCTTATTAAAATTTATTACGTAATACATTTTCCAGTGTAAAAATGTATTTATATAATAAAAGAAATGTGTATTGGCATTAAAGTTTTATGAGAACAATAATTATATAAATACATCTCTCCATAGTGCAGACTACATTACATCAATATCTTTAAAAAAAGTGTGCGAAAGAAAATAAGTGTAAAAAAAGAAAGTTAGAGATTTTTAAATTTAATAGTGTGTATAATTAATTAGAAAACGGAAACTGTTTTCCAAAATGTACAGCTATATTACATAAAAAAATTTATTTGTCTTAAAACTTTAATTATTTAATTATTCGCGAAAAATTCTCGAGGGTATAATTTATACTTTGGGAGTCATAACAGCTTGCATGAGGAAAAAAATTACTTTCTCATAAAAATATATCGAACTTTAGTTATGTTTAGATAAAAAAAGAACTTAATATATTAATGTGTTGCTCTTATATATTACAAATTATTCTCCTTTACGCTAAAACTTTTAATCTTACACTGTTATGATAGAGCTTCCAATAAAGGTCTTCTACATTTAAACTTATCTATAACTCCAAAAAAACAAGCACTTACTGATAATAATCTGTTCGTTATTTTATTCCGTTAAAAATTAACTATGCAATAAAAAACTAAACGAAATTGCACAGATATTTTTATATTGCAGTTTTCTTTCTCAATATTTTTATGAGAAAAACTCTCCTGAGAAAGATACGTAAATTAACGCAATAAATTTCGTTATAACCATGTGAAAGTATCTAACTAATAAAAAGCCATAATTTTCACATTAATTTAATAGATTTTATATTCCATCTTATTAAATAAATCTGAAATCATTGAACAACAATTCTTATAAGAATAAGAATTCTTATTAGAATAAGAATTCATTTAGCGTTTTGAATCTATAAATTAAAAATATATAAGCAGAAAGAATGATAAACATGTTCTTTATGTATGTATTAATCTTTATAAACAATATATAAAATATAACATCCAACATTTTTCCCTCTGTTTCTTTTCTTTAAAATTTTTTTCTGCACTAAAATTAATTATTTAAAGATAACATAATAATTCAAACCTAAAAACTAACTTTGTGAGAGATTCATATCTTTTTTATTTATATATAAAATTTCATTCACACCAATTTTAGTTCACTAAAGGAATACAAATATACAAGACAGGATATTGATCGAAAAAAAAAAGATTTCATTCACATGTTAAAATAAACTATATAATCAAATTACAACAAAACCTGCTGGAGGCTGAAAATTCAAATCTTTGGAACTTTTTTTTAATGCTTTTCCACTTGAAACCTAACATAAGTTCTCTGTCAAATTCTCTGTCTCTAATGTAGCATGCGAAAAGTAAACACAATACTTTCAAACTCATGGGAAGGAAACAAATCTAAATTTTTCGGCCGTTAATCCAATAAATAGTGAAATTATGAGATATTTTATTTCAATTTTTTTTCCTTATAAATACATGATTTTAATATCAACCACAATATTAGTTATTGTTTAGAAGATAAATCTTTGCGTCAAAAAGAAAAAATTTAAATTGCTTAATTAAGATATCTCCGTGTTAGCTTAACTCAGCCCTAATTTTATGTATTCCATTGCTGTTTTAGTTTCACATTTAAATTTACATCTTCATTTAAGATAAAAACTCAAAATTAATAGATTCTCCATAAAGATAAATAATATAAAATAAGTGTGAAGAAACACACAAATTCATATGAATAGAATCTTTTTTATCGCATTATCATTATTCTTTTTGATATTGATATAATTTCTGAGGACTAAAAGAACAAGTCAATAATTATTTTTTTGAAAGTCATTTATTATTATTTAATTATTATCTCAAATTATCATTTAATAAATTTACAAATAAGTTAATTTCATTAAAATTGTAAGTGTATTTATCATTATTTGATAGAGTGTTTTCTTCTTTGCCTTTGCTGAGAAAATATATAACAAAGTTAATTATAAATACTCTTAATGAAAACGAGTTTTTAAGTACTTTCTTTTAAAAAGAGTTTATCTCCAGGGCAAATAATGGAAGTGAGTTTATTTTCTGCATATTCGATGAAATAAAAATAATTGATAATCGAGTTTCCTGAACAACAATAGACTTAGGCAGAACAAAAGTGGAAAAGTTAGTGGTTTTGTATGTACTTTCCCCAGACATTGATTGGGTTATAATCTTTCAAGCATACAGATACACTTCTGTTTTCTTTGGCAAGAAAAGCCACTGTGTCGAAGTGATTTATTATCCTCAAATACAAAAATAAAAGAAATACTACATTACTGAACTTTACAAAGCTAAAAAATATTTTTATTTTGCAATTTTCTCTAATAAAAAACTATTTTTACACAAAAATATGGCATTTTTCAAGACACTTCTTTTCATTTCACAAATGCTTATATAAAGCTTAATATCTTTCACTTTAACAATAAAGTGAAAAGAAGTGGTTATCTCCCAAACTTATTTTCTTTAAGTACATTTCATAAAATGAAGATAAATTGCTGTTATTTTCAGCATTTTTATCAAGTTATTCTAAGAGCAATCATAGCTGTAAGTCTAGGGTGGATAAATGTGACATGTAATTTTTAAAATAAAAATTGAAGAAATAAATTTGAATGAAAAATTGAAAATAAACTTATATTCTAACTATAACATGTCAAACAAATTTACTTTTTCTCTGAAATAAATTTTTTTATCAAAAATTAATATTTTATAATAGAAAAATTTACAATTTTTAATTTTTTTACAGACTATTAATTACTAAGTAAGCATGTTTCGGACTATTTATTAGTTTATTTTCTTCTTTTGCCATAAATGTTTGATTCATTTAATTTAAGTAAGTAAACTTTTTCTATCAATTTTTGAATGCATCAAAAAACGTTTAAAACCAACTGACAAAATGTACAATATGTTCACAATGAATATAATTAAGCCTTATTAATTTTATAAAACCTCCAGATAATAGCTATCAGAAACCACCAGAAACATCTCAGATTTGAAAATTTTATCTGGTTTATTTTTGATACAATATCAGCTCTTTTACAAAAAACAATATTTCAGAGTTTCAATTAATTAATATTATTTAAAAAAATTAAGTACGATGATTAAGAAAGTAATAATTCTATAATGTTTATATTTGGAGATTATTAATTATATATTGATACATAGAAACTAATTTAATAATGATTTGATCCATTTTATACATACTTTTAATTGAAGTTAAAATGGAATCGCAAAACCAACTTGCCATAATGTCTTGTATTTTTTGAAGTGATAATCTTTAAATTTTAAAATTTAAAAGAAATATTGCTATAAATGATGATTTTAATTAGCTGGACTTCAAAATAAATAGAATTTTTACATTCATTCAAGAACTTTACGTGGATGTGCTTAAACTGTTCTAATTTTTAAAGTTCATTTTCTGAACAGATTTTCTATCACATCTATATAATTTTCATTTTAAGCAATTTTCATATAAAAATAAGAATTCATTTACTACATGCTAAAATAAAACTCGTAAATCTTTATTTTTAAAAATTATATGTAAAAGGATTTTTGATAAAATCAGTAAATTTGAAACAATTGATCCTTGCATGAATCTATGAAACTTGTTAAAAACAAAATGTGAATATTTGACAGCTTTCATTAATTTAAAATTGATTTGAAGCAGATTTAGTGTCTGATTAACACTACTTCTCTCAAGCATTACCTCGCTTCCTTGATGCACATCTGATACATAAGCAATTATTCGTGGAAAAATAAAAATTTCTTGCAACATCTAAATAAAACTTTTCTTTCAGAAAAAAAACTAGATGCATCATTTAAGATTAATTTGCATTTTTAAGGTTTGAATGCATCATTTAAAGTTAACTTTAATGATGCAGATCAAATATTGAAATATAAGTACAATAAGTAATATAAGTATGCTTATATTACTTATTGTACTTATTGATTTTTAAAATTTCAAATTTAAAAATACAATCTATACGACCCTCTTTACTGGTTTTATGAATTTCTTTTAAATACTTTCAATATAAAGTAGCAAAATGCTTCTTGATTGAAAAATAAAAAGCATTATTTAAATATGTAAAATTGCAGTGGCCATCCCAATCATTTAGTAAAAAAAGTATTCATTGGACGTTGATTGAAAAACTTTATTGTAAATAACAAAATGAATAACTTTGCCAGATGGAATTACTTTTAAATAATCTATTGGTGCAAGATGATAAGTAAGCAACTATCAAGACAAATCTGTTGTGAGCTTATGAGTATTATATATATATATATATATATATATATATATATATATATATATAGTGTGTGTGTGTGTGTGTGTGTGTGTGTGTGTGTGTGTGTGTGATGTGTATGTGTGTATGTGTGTGAAGAGAGAGAGCTAAGTGCTCTCAAAATATTTTAGACTTTATAATCAAAAACCATAATATTAGATTAAATAAAATCATAAACTTAAATTGATATTGCCATGCCACCTTTAACACATACTTGATATTTTATTCTTTATTCTTTTGCTGAATATATGATGGTTTTCCCATGATTCTAGATTTAATATTATTGTCTGTGAACAGAAGAAAATATTTTCACTCAAATAGCTAAGAAATTTAATACAAATAAATTTTTTCTGATATTAATTTGCATTTAACTAAACGTACTTTTGCAAGTATTTCAGCATCACAAGTTTCTTATTGTATTTAGCAGCTATCTTTGAATTCCTTCCAATAGCAAATTTTCCACACTGCTGTATATATATACAATATATGTTTTAAATATATTTAAATGTTCTCACCTCACGTTTTTCACTGCAACGAGTCTGATTCATGGATTTCTTTTTTGCTTAAGTTTTTAAACATGCATTTAAGAAAAACAAATTTTAATCAAACGTCGCCAATTTTTCACAGGGAAAACTCGAGATTAAAATAAAAGCTAAAATAATGTGATATGTATATGAAGTGAGGTTTCTTCATTTAAGGCCATCAATTGTTTTGAAATAATAACTAAGTGATAAATAACGATCTGAATTGTTGTATAAGTGTTTGGGCTTAAGGTTCATTATTCCTAGCTTATTTGCTAACTCCTTGTATTTCCTCGTTTGCTCACTAGCTTCTAAGCCTAGCTCCTATTATTCGAGCTTTCAATATTACTTACAGATTACTAGTTTCAAATATTACTAGTAGAGGCCATTCAATATGGCTAGCACATGGACGAAATGATTGAATGAAAATTTATCATTTATATCTATTTATCACAATAAAATTTGTTTTCTTATTTTATGATAAAGTAAAAAAAATTAATGTTTAAAAAATCACCTGGGAAGAGTATAGAAATACATACCGTATTTTATTTATAACCAAATAATAAAAATGGAAATTATTTCAAAAATATCTATACAAAGCCTTTGGAAAAATATAATTCCATTACAAGAATTATACAGAAATAAATGCGTAGTCCCTCGTATATTTTAAAACAATCATCGAATAATCAATTTCATATCATTTTGATTCTTTTCGTAACAGCTTGTATCTTAAAAAAATAGTTATGCCAATCTCTCTGTGTCATCGATGATAGAAGAGCACTTAAACATTCAAATAATTTTCATATTTAGTTAGAAAAACTGTAGTGTGAATTTTAATTTATAATGGTAAATTTAAATATGATACCACACTTTGTCGATCATGTTAATAATTAAGTTTTCCATTAAATATTAAAGGTGGGAAAGCAAATTATGTTAAAAAGTACTTATACTCACATTACCTAACATTGAATGGTAATAAGAAGCGAGATATTTTTTTAAAAAAAAATAGACTCTGACATATGTATGAGTTGACTTTATGAAAGATTCAGACACTAAACAAAAAAATCCTCAATGGAAATTTCAGTAATAAATCATACAAAAATCATATCAGAAGAGAGACTTAAATTTTATGTCACTAAATTGAAATTATTGGTGAATATAGATGTGAGGAATTTTTTCATTTACATAACTTATAATAAGATATATATTACAATTTCATTTACTTGAATAGTTATCAGGAAAATTTTAAGACTTTCAGTTTTAAAATGAGATTAATTAAGTTTATAAAAATTATATTTCAAATCTTTTTCCGAAAATTTTCAAATAATTTAAAACAAAGGAAATTTTTTCTTAAAATTTCAGGGATTATTTAAAATTTATCTAAATATTTTGATCAATGAAATTTACTATACAACACTAAATAACAAATGTATTTATCTTTCCTTTCACACAAATTTATGGATTGAATTACTTGCATTTGTAACAGTAACAGCTACAAACGAAAACTTTTATATGTCATATTTTATATTACAACTGAAACTTTTTTTTCAAATATTTTAAGCTAAAAATAAATTACTAGTATTTATTCAATGAAAAGTTTAATTTATTCAAGTCAAATTTTAAATCGTATTTTTACGTTTTCCAATATTATAGTATGTTTTTATTAATATATATATATATATATATATATATATATATATATATATATATATATATATATATATATATATATATATATATATATATATATATATTAATATTTATTTTAAAATTTTTGAAATAATATTTACAGAAAATTAGCAGTTACAAATGTTTTTATATTCTGAAATACATTTTTACAATAATTGCATTTATATTTAAAAACAAATAATTTATTTAAAATATAATCAAGAGTTCAATTCTTTACTTGAAAATCAATTGTAAATTAATGATACTTTAGATTTTAATAAGTTTTATTTTGATTTATTAAATAATTCAGCTACTTCACAACTGATATTTTTTCATCAAAATTGTTAAAAATGTGCATTTGTAATTTTTTTTTCATCGGGAAAAAAAATTCATTTCATCGGGAAATTAATTTGTTTTGATATAAAAGTAGTTACTTAAAATATCAATAGTTACCCATTCTGTAAACGTTATTTCGATTAGCTGCAAAGAATTGAACTAATTCATCAATGATTAAAGGAATGATAGAAAATCTGCTCGGTAACTGGACCGTAACACATACACAGTTGACGCTCTTTCGACTAAAGTTCCCTCGCTTAGCGTAATTTGTATTCATCAGCCGTTCAGATTCAATTCCAAGCATTAACTCTACTATCAGCAATGAATAACGTTAGCCAGTACTCTCCAACTTACACGTCAAACTCTTCGTCCGGATATGCTTCCTGAGATACATGGAAATTAATTAAATAATTTTATTGTCGGAAAGACTTTGTGCCGAATTATCTAACTGAATTCCTGTTTATATCCTTCGAGAGATACAGTAGAAGATATGTGCAAAAATTTGTATAATTTAATAGCGATATGTTTAAACTAGGATTAAATTGTTTTGCTATTTTGATAAATAATACATTTTTATGTAAATAAAGTATTCGAGTTAATATTGTGCCCGCTTTGTTTTTATTATATTAATTAATATATAATTTATTTTCAAGAATTGTTTATATGCATTTGTTGTTATTAGATGGGTTTATTTCCTAAATTCATTAAAACCTATATTCCGTTTAATAAATAATTAGATTGATCTTATATATATATATATATATATATATATATATATATATATATATATATATATATATATATATATATATATATATATATATATATATATATATATATATATATATATATACTTTTGTTGGATTAAGGCTTGTGGTAATTATTTAATCCCAATTTCTATGTGGAAAACAACTTACTTTGAATAAGTTAACTGAACGAATATTTAAGAATAAAGGATAAAAAATTACCTTCCTAGAACTTGAAATAAATAAAATTATTTGACTTCTTTTTAGTCAAAATTAAGTATAGATATTTATTTATTTTTAGAAAATGTGCAAAAATATGAGGCAAAATAAAAGTTATATTAATGGAAACTTACACCAGAATCATTTTCTAAATTATTTTTAAAAATGAAGGTAGATCTTCTAAAATATTCTGTAATAAGGATATCAGTATTATTCTATTATTAAATCCTTAATAGTTACATTTTTAACACAAATATCTTATGCCACGAAAATCTTAAATTGAATTGCACGTGCACAAGGTATTTATACAATCATTAAATTAAAGTGTGCTATATCAGATAGGATAAAAATAATTGAAATCTGTATCTGAAACAACAGTTTCATAAAGGCATTTGTTTCGAAACAGCAAAATAAAACTTCCAAATTTTAAAAAAATGTAATTTTTTAACGAATTCTTTATTTTAATTTTACGATTATACTCACCTTTTTAATACTTTCATATTTAAAATCCGGAATGAATATAAATTTTTATTAAAGACATTTATTTGAAATTTAATACTAAAAATATTTTTGTATTAAAATCATTATGGCACTACCAATCAGTTTGTCTTACTTTTGATGCTATTTATATCAATTTAAATAAAATTTAAACCACATATATTAATTTGTTATAAATTTTTGAAAACTCCTTCAATTTCATTTCTTTCTTTAAGCATTCTTATGTAATTACATAGTAAATAAATCATTTATACAGAGGAAATATAAATTTACTAAAATATTGAACAATTTAATTTTAGATTTGGAAAAAAATTGCTTTCAAATATTGAGACTGATTCTTTATTGAAAATTATTCAGTTATTTTCAGTTTTTAAGCAATAACGAAATCAGCTTTTATTTCATTTTAAAAAACTTTATTTTCTTCATATTCTTTACACTATACATTTTTCTAAAATATCATTTACCATCAAAGTTATCAGCATAAAATGTAAAGGAAAAACTGATAAACTTTGTTTTTGCTAAACTATCTAAAAAATAATTTCCAAGTGTCATTTTTAACCCACAGAGTTCGATGAAATGTATCAGTTTTACTTTGATAGCCTTAGAGCATAAAGATTTCTCAGAAAGCTTACGGAAGAAATTCTAAGTTCCTTAACTATGAGAGCTTCTTTAAGCATTATTTGGAATTTTAGATAACATTAGAAGAAAATTAACCTAATTTAAATAAAAACTTGTAAGACTACTTTTAGTAAATTACACAAACATATATTGTTATTATAATATATATATATATATACATATATATATATATATACATTTATATATATATATATATATATATATATATATATATATATATATATATATATATATATATATATATATATATATATATATATATATATATATAATCCCAAATCCGTATAAATTGATTGTTTAATCATTATAATAATTTTATAGATTTTTGTTTGCTTAAAAAGAAAATTTGGATCATTGTTTTTGTGTTAAGAGAAAAACATAAAGCTGTGTTTCCGATAATAATGAGCTGATTCTGGCTGCATTTTACCTTAAATACTGATACGATATTTGTATTAACTGGTTATAAAAGTTTGATCAATTAATTATTGAAAAACCATTATGGTTATTATTTCTATTTATTTAGGTGGAAGGATTTGCTGGACATTAAAGAAGAATAATGTAAAAAAACATTTCTTAGTAACTGCAAAATTTGCCATAAATTTTTATATATTTTCAATATTTCAAATAATTTAATAACTCTTTACCAATTAAAAATATTATTAAGCCTTATTGAGAATTTGGCATTCTGGATTATACGGCTCCTTAGCCATATATGTATATATATATATATATATATATATATATATATATATATATATATATATATATATATATATATATATATATATATAAATATAACAGCAATAGATTGTTCCACGTGTATATGTGTATACCAGATATACGCCTACGTTGAAAACTTAATTTTTGGCAACATGTGTCAAATTCGTTTATTTGTCTATCTTGTATTCAGAGCTTTCCAGTTTCCAAAACAGTTCTTTTGTTTTTCTGTATATCAAATGGAAATAAAGTTATAGGAAATTTAATGCCTTCTTTCGAAAAATGAAGCAGAAAATTCCACTTTTTAAACTGGAAGTGGTAAATTAAAATAGTATTTCATTTGTTTGCTATTTTTTATAATTTATATGCAATTCTAAAATGTCTTGATTGATAGTTGAGGCTGTTTTTTATCTTGTGCATTCGGAAAAATTTGTCAACATCGTCACTTTCACAAATGAAATTATTATTTTTAACGTGATTTTCTCATAACTTTGTTCTTCACAAAATCCAACCGTTAACACGATATCTCAATTAATAAAGAAACCCATTTGATTGAAATTTAGCCTACTTGTGTTAAGAGTTATTATGTATGAAATGAAGCAAAAGTTTGAACATATATGAAGAACTTATTCATTTACCGTTATTTTATAAAAGGCTTGTTCAGAAATGTTTTCTAAAATATCCATAATGATGTACATTTTTACCTATACTTATTTGATTGCTCAGTATTTCTCTTAGATGTTGCTTTATTTTAAAAAAACATTGTCACGTAAACTTTATGTCCAATTTAAATTAAAATTGATGCATTCAAATGTTCTATAGTGTGTTAGCCATTTTGTTAAAATTTCACTAAAATTTGTATGCCTTAAATTATTGATCTTCCTCGAATAAAAACAATGCTAAAATGTGCATGAAATTTATTGTTATGGATATTTTTTTAGAAATATTTGTAATATTTTTAATATTAAATTACATTAGTCGTTATCTAGTGCAAATGTAAGGTACGTTTTGCGCATGTGGATTATTTTATTCAATATTACATTTCTAAGTGTTCAGATGAAAAACAACCTCAAATATTTTAAAGATCTTTTATTTGTATTTTAACTTAATGAAAAATTTTTACTAATATTTTCACTAGAAAAAATTAATATTGTAAAATATTTTAAGTTTTAAGCTCTCCAATTTTCCCTCATCTCCAATTTTATAGAAAGTTTATATACTTCAAATAATATAACAAATGAAATACTTTAATGTATTCTAATTTTGTTCATTTTAAATAAAATTTGTCGCAGTTATTCTTTTTTTAGGATTCTGGACATTTTACTAATTGATTAGTTGTAAATCCAGTATTTATTAAACATTTTACAAAACAGTTTGATTATTATGCTTGAAAAGTTGACAAATGATTAAAAAATGTATTTATATGAATACTATTTAAACATTTCTTAGATTTAGTAGAAACATTTCTTTGGTATTTAAAATTGCAATTCCATAAATTTGCAAAATATTCAAGAAATCCAAAATATTATTTCTCGCTTGGAATTTTCTGTCATTACAGTAAAACAACACTTTTTAAATAATTAATAATATAATTTGCATAAAAATAGCAATTATTTTTAGTCGTCATTTTTAGCATGTGACAGTAAATTTAAAAAATGAAAACAACACATATACTTCTGGAACAATTTTCTTGCGAAAAAATAAATCTTTACTATGTTTTTCCTGAGAACTTAAAAATCAACTGTTAAAAACAAACAATAACTTTATTACATTTAAAAACCTTAAGTAACATTATAAAATTCAAAATAGATATGATAAAATTATATGAAACAAAATTTATTAGCAACATTTGCCTCATAAGATCTTAAAAACAACAGAAATATTTAAAATAACTGTAAAATATTATCGATATAGGAACAGTTGTAAATTTTAAAATGTCTTAAGGCTGCGAAATAAATTTTCATCAATATCTAAGTTTTTAAATGCAGTAAATTTACGTTTCGTAAACTCTGAATAAATTTAATAATTTGTTTATTCTCATTAAATATACGTGTTATAAATTATTTTAATACTAAAAGCAAACAGAGCACTGATGTTCTAAGCACAACTAACATATTAAATGTTAATCATAAAAAAAATTATTATAAAATATATATTTACGGACTTAACAAATTAATAAAATTTTCATACAGAAGACTATCTTACTTTTCAACCAAAAATAAGTTTGTAAAGGACTAACAGTTTAGAAAATATTGGTGATTTGTAAATATTTTTTCACAACATCATGTATATTAAGAAATATCATCTTGTATATTTAGAAGTATGGAAAATTTTTTCCTATATTAAGGCAAACTTGAACCTACTTGGAAAATTCAATGTTCAACTTAGGTTCAGTAAACAAATAAATATGAAATTGATTAAATTTTGCTACCGCCTGTGATCTTCATGTACCATTCGAGCGATATTTTGAGTTTTTCACTATGGAGATCACATTTCAATGTTAAAAATGGTGTTGTCATTTGATATTTTCAAATTTTTCTCACTGTAACCATAACTGTTAGAGTGACACTTGTTTTCCATAATATTTTAAAAGCATACTTCCAAATACCTTACGTCAAAATTTCATTCCCTTTCTGTGAATGATATGATACTTAGGGGCCTATATATCGGGATAGTTTTTTTATAATCACCCTGTATGCATGTAAATCTGTATACAAGTATATGTAAACGTAGAATAATTTATGCTTAATGAATTAATTTTTCTATTATAAATAATTGTATAAGATCAGTTTTTTAATTGAAGAAAAAATACATTTCATTAATTTACTTTCTTTGTTTTATTTCTCTTTCAACAATTAGCTTTAAGAATTTTATTAAAAATGTGTGCCTACATTTTGCTAACAGCGAATAATACTGAATTATAGAGTAAGAAATGATTTAGATATCGTTAACAGTATAAATACGAAATTTTGAATAAAAATTTAAACGTCCTTAATATATAGAAGTATAATTTAAATTTCACGCTGAGAAACCTTGATTTTATTATGATCAGTGCTTTTCCATGGAGCACCTTAATCTTTGAACTACCAGCGTCTATCCTGATGCAATTACAAACTTTTCTTCCAAAAATTTATCTTTGCACTCAAAGCTCCATGTTCAGAAAGAAATTCTGATAAAGGAGAACACGAAGACTTTTTCCTCGAATAGTGTTTATTTGTCTTAGACAAAACCGCTTCTTTTAAAAGAAATCTTGAATTAAATTTTTATAAAGGTGTAATTAATAAAGCAGAGTTTTTAACTATGTTTGTACAATAAAAATGTAAGTTTTTATTTATAAATGCACTTGTAAAATACAGTCTGTATTAAATTAATTAGTCTTTTAAAATATTTTGAGGTTTGTCAGTTTTTTTTGCATTTATTGTCATATATATACTTTATTTTAATATACATATTTCAGTATTAGAAGCATAAATATTGATACGAATGAGAATTATATAGCAATGGAAACAAGAAACTAATGTAGAGTACTCTATATTAAATATTAAGTTAATTGATGGAGTTTCCTAATTAAAGTTGTTAAGGATTTCTTGCGATTATATAATATTTCAAATGTCAAATTAGTGGAAATCCACTAAAACATGCAGCCTTCATTTAACAATACAAGCTGCTATATAAATATATCGGAAATTAGTTCCAGTGAAACACCTGGCATTTATAAAATTTCCAACAGTGAATTTGGTGTCCGGCCTACATGGGTAGAGAAATTTATGAAAATTTGATAACATTTTACCATAAATTCTCATGTTTAGCAATGTTATTTAATTTTTTTTACATGTCAGTAAAAACTTTCAACATTGTTTTCTGTCTTGTGCGTTTACTGTAATTTTTAATCATTTTGCTATTTACGAAAGATACATTCAGTCACACTTTCTCAAATGTTGGGATTCTCTGATTCATACCAATTTTAAATATCTCATTAAAATTTATTCTTACTTTGATTTATTTATACTGATTTTGATTTATTCGTGTAAATACCTCATCAAAAAATATCTATAAATACCTCGCCAAAAATCCTACTTATTTTATGTTCTATCATTCGCATTTCTAACAAAAAATGTTTCGTTGTATTTATAAATGAATGCAATTTATTGCAAATAAATTATTGCACAATTTATTACTACAAATAAATCTACGCAAAAATTTAAATATGATAAATTGTTATACTTAATGAATGTTTTAGAAAAGCACAACCCTAAAATATAAATTATCCGATAAATTAATTTGCTAATAATGTTTTCTGTGCAAAACTGAAACTAGATCTTACCAAATTAACATCTCACTCCAACAAATTATTAAAAAATGCTATTATTGTCAAAAGGTAATATTAACTTTTCTTATTAAAAGTCGATAAATAAAACTAATTTCTTAGGTCAAATTTGAATAGTTATTCTCACTTCATTCAATTTAAACTCAGAAATGGCAAGAGCTTTCTTTTTTATCTTATATTAAGACAATATATATTCACAACATATTACCTTATTTTTTTCAATTCAACATTTCCTGAAAATTATTTAGCATATATCATGACATCCGTTAAGTTCTATGAATATCAAAAAATCTAAATTATATTATTCTAAAACTATAAAGTTAGGAATATCGATTTTTTAATGGTGTAGTCATTAACCAAAAATATTATATTGGTTATGTTGAAGGTGGTGATAAGATAACCTTCTTTATTATCATGCAAATGAAAATTACCTTATTATATAGCCTAATGTCATCAGTAAATTTCTAGAAAACCTGATTTCTAGCCGCCTAAAGCATTACCTACACATAAATAACTATTAATGCAAATAAATATGATTTTCTGATTGGAGTTTCAACAGAGCAAAATAGTATTACCTGATAGATTAAAATTTCCAAAACCAAGTCAAAACTTATTATAGTGGCAAAATATTTACGCCACATTAAAATCCTAGATATACAACAAGCACTCAAACAATTTGGTAACCGAAGATTAGATAAGCATTGTATCATGCAAGATTATACAATTCATCAAATATTCTAAACACAATGTACAGCTTTTTGAAAAATTAATTTAATTTCATAGCAGAGAAAATATAGAATCAACTCAGACAAGAGGTTACCCACTGGGATCAGTAGGTGACCCTACTTTATGGAATTTATTCTATGATAAAATATTAAAGCATCGATGAGAATCCTATAAAGCAGTAACATCCTTTTCAAATGACACTTTGATAGTAACGGCTGGTACAACAAAACAAGAGTTATAAACCAACAGTAAGAGGTCAAAAACCAACAGAAACAACTTCAAGTTTTCTATGAAAATGCAATTTCCTAAAGCTTTCTTTAGAATCCTCAAAGTAAGATGTATTTATTATAGACAAAAAAAAAATAAGAAACCAAAACCTAATCCAAGATCTCAAATCAATAATAAAAGCTTAAAACATTCAAAAGTATTGGTATATCTTGTCATACAAATTGATAAAAAAATTATCATTTTTTCATCAGATATTAGGAAATAAAAATCTATTCCCTACCAAATAATCAAAGAATAGTGTGGTACACTATAGGAATAAAAAGTCAAACCTGAATGATAATTTATCTGATAATCATTGAAAAAATATTTATATATTCATTTTGGTTGTTCATCTTTTTTACCGAAATCAAAAATAACAAAAACTTCATAAAAACACTTCATAAAAATAATTCGGAACTTTAAGCTGAGATGATAGCTATCCTCGAAATAATCGTCAAATATCAAGAACATTACCCACGCGTATTAGCCAACATCCGGTCAAAAATTGCAAGCAGCACTACTGGCTATATCTAATTCAAAACCTTCTAAACAACTTATTAATGTTATCCAAATATTAACTCAAATAGACTCGAGAACTTCTCATACTCAATTGGCTAAGAAGCCATAATATAAAAAGGTAATGACTTGATGATACTGTTGTTAAAATGGCAATAACATCGTCATCATCCAAGTCAATAGACTTACCATATCCAAGATTCTACCTTAAGAAACAAATCAGAAGTTTCGTCCATAGTAGCTGGTAATTACATTGGTCCAATGCAACATAGAGTAGACAGCTATTCTAATTAATATCATCAGTTTCACCTATATCTTTATTTTCTAATTGTTATATAAATCTCTTAATCACTGTGCTCTTCCCCTTTCAACAGTAATTACTTAAAATTGGCAAAGCATTAACCAATTCTTGCATATGTAACTTACATGGAGCAGCCACTCACTAATTATTCCACTGCCCTCATGAATAACGTTCTCAATTATAATATTGAAGTATATTCTGTTATATTCTTGAACATATCACTTACTAGGATAATACTAAAAATATTTCAAACATCTCGTACTGTTTAAAACAAATACACACAAGGAATAAAACTACTGATTTAACATCAGAACTTCATATTAAAGATCAAGATCTCTGCCAAGACATTATTTTCCCTTCACCAATATTATATCCTTCTCAGAAGAAAATAATTTATTAATAAAAGTACGTATATTGATAAAAAAAAAACCGAATTCTTAATGATGGAATACCCTTATTCATATTAATACTTAATTTTTGTAAGCATTTTATCTTACATATTATTTTTTTGTTTATAATACTACAAAATATAATTAAGAATGCTTCTATTTCTAAATTATGAACTTACTTTTATCATGCAGATATTTAAAATTAAAAATACTATGAATAAAGTGAATAAAATATTTAAAAATAAAGTTATTATAATATTTAAAATTAATAGTATATGAATTTGCAAAACTACCATTGTAAATGAACTGTGATGTAACTCTCATTCTGCGATGGGATCACAGCCTCAGTGAATTCTGTAAATATCATTAAAAATATTAATAATAAACTAATTAATAAAAAATTAATAAACTGAGGCTGTGATGAGAGAGCATTAGCTGTTAACCAAAGTTACAATCTTTGGATTACCCACACCAACTTTTACTTATTGTCATAGTTTTCTACCGTACACACTGAAATAGATGCTAATATACAACTTATAATTTATATCATTTAGAATAAGCCAATCAATGACAGTTAATGTCTTATTATAGAGAAGTCAATAAAATCTACTTTATTTCTTTTAACTATGAAGAAATCTGCGGTTATCATTGGAAGTATTAAACATATTTATTGTTTTAACTACAAAAACTAGATTATGAAAAGTGATAAACAAAAGATTTAGCTTCTACAGGAATTAAAAGATTTAAATTATATGATTTCAATAAAAATGATTTCTAACGCTTAGAAATTTTATGCAATGTAAACAAGATAGTTTCTTTAAATATATTTTCATCTTTATCTCTTCTTATCCATATCCATTTAATAAGCTATATATATATATATATATATATATATATATATATATATATATATATATATATATATATATATATATATATATATATATATATATATATATATATATATATATATATATATATATATATATATATATATATATATATATATATATATATATATATATATATTTAATGCAAGATTAGAAGTATCATAAGCGAAAATTGAAAAATACAAGAATAGATATAGAATTGAAAGTACAAGAATAGATAAAAACATTTATGTTTAGCAATACATTCAGCGCAAAAGCAGATAAAATAGAATTACTAAAGTATAATTAATAGTATATTTCATAAAATTAATAATCAAATATTAGATGAAGAATAATACATTTAAAATACAATGAAAATACCAAATGGAGAGTAATAATATATTCATAAATTTAAATATTAGATGGAGAATAGTACATTGAAAATACCAAATGGAAAACAATACATTGAAAATACGAATTATAGTAAACAGTTGGAAAAATGTTCAATATATATTTTAAAATTTCAAAGAAAATAGAAAATACATTGAAACTATGAAACATAGTAAACAGTTGGAAAAATATATATTTTAAAATTTCAAAGAAAAATATAAAATGGAACGATGTACCAACATGGCCAGCTTCGTCAGGAGGTGTTGACCACATTGGCACAAAGTAAGGCTTTTCTGCACTGGCCCAAGACATAGTCTTAAAGAAGCCAGTACACCCCGAAGCCACACCAAAAAGGTCAAACCAAAGTATCAAACCAGACTAAAAGAAGTAAAATTTTATCAAAAATATATAAACCAAAATCCAATGTTGCCAAAATACATTTAATTTTTAAATATCAAATTAAAACCAGATCAAAATTCATATCCAAATACATGCCCAAGTCTGCAAGAACCGCACCAAAAACTATATGTAAGCCAAATAAATACATAAATTAACGACTAAGTGTAAGCACTATTGGCATTTCAGGCTTCTTATAAGACCTTCAAGGCTTGGTTGATCCTTCTGTAGTATATAACTACGTCTTACTTCCCTCTTATAAGCAATGCTCTACTAGCCAAATAGAGTCCCTAGCAAACTTTCTGCCAATGTGGTCAACACCCCCTGGCGAAGCTGGCCATGTTGGTATTTCGTTCCATTTTATATTTTACTTTGAAATTTTAAAATGTATATTAAGCATTTTTCCAACTGTTTACTATATTTTGTATTTTCAATGTATTTTCTATTTTCTTTGAAATTTTAAAATATATATTGAACATTTTTCAGCTGCTTAATATATTTCGTATTTTTAATGCATTATTTTCCATTTGGTATTTACAATGTATTATTTTTCATCTATAATATTTAACTTTATGAATATATTATTATTCTCCATTTGGTATTTTCATTGTATTTTAAATATATCATTCTCCATCGAATATTTGAATATTAATTTCATAAAATACATTAATATATATATATATATATATATATATATATATATATAATTGTCAATTATAATCACTATATATATTTTTAACTACGCAAGGACTTTATATTTTAGTTAAAATACGTCATATTAATGTAAAGAAATTCAAAATGAAATGATTAATAATGACAACAAAACACAAAATATAACATTTATAAATCACAAAGTAAGTAATTAAATAATACTAGCAATAAAAATATGATAACAAATTATTTTTTATCCACATGGAATAATATATAAATTATTTACAAAATTATCATTTGAAACAAATTGTCTCGTGTAAAGTTTTCCCATTAAACAAAACATTTATGTTTTAATTTGATAAGCGTTCGCTAAATGCATTATCTACAAAGCAGAAAATTTTCTCCGTTTAAGTGATTTAATACTTTTATCTTCTTTGAACTTATTGAGCATGTGCTTTATCATCTTAATTAGTATGCACCAGCTACTTCGGCTCAACTGGAAAAGTGTTCGTCTTTAGACCATATTAGAAGTACTGGCTTATAAGTTAACTCTATTCTGGGATTCTCTTCCCAGAACATCTCTAAAATTTAAATAAGTAGTTTTATTGTCTTACGAGCTTGATACAATAATTGCACAAGCAATTTAATCTTAGTCTCATTTGAATTCCACTGAAGTAAATATACAATATTTGTAGATTTTATCTAATTTAGAGAAGATTAACTAGAAACATTACAAAGATTAAAATAAAGCCTGGACGTTTTATTTCAGAGAAAATAAGCTTAGGATTCGTATGTTACATATGTTATTTATCTGATGTAATTTTGTTTTTTCATATGTTACAATAAATTTCTGAGTCTTTATGACATGAAAATAATGAAATAAAAATATTACATATTTATATAAAGTATTTTTTAAATAATATAATATATATCACCGTTTAAAGACTGAGTGGAAAATATCGGGAATTTCTTCCATGAAACAATACTCAAGATACAGTTTAAAAAAATTTTGCAATCAATTTTCAGACATAATAGATATAAACAAACAATCGTTCATACAATATAGTTGAAGCTGTAAAGATAATGGAGCTCAGCAATAATTGTTCTTTATTTAAAGTTTTAACAGATATGAATGAAAAAAGTTTGAAGACAAATTATTTTAAAGATTGATAAAAGTTGAGTAACTACTACATAATATGTCGTAATTAATACCAATTAATTATTATAACATTAGTTTCATTGATAAATTTATTTAATAACAGAACGTAGTTATTTAATTCATCAAAATTTTAAAGAAAACACATTTAGAAATAAGTAGTAATCATTTGTTTTCGCATTATAATTTCAAATATTGTAATTAATTTACAGGCAGACAAATTTAATATTATAAGAATCTTATTATTTAATATATAATAAGAATATTATTATATTAAATATTATAATATTTAATATTATAAAATTAATATTATATGAATATATTTTTCGGGATATTAAAAATTACTTCAGCTTACGGTTGTAAGTTGATGTTTTGAATGCATAATGTAATTTAAAAGATGTTGATCACTTTTCTTAACCTCAGGGACTTTAAAATTACACAGGTATATTATTCTTGGCATTTTTTGTTGACGTTGTCTATTAAATATGTATTATACAATACAGCCAGCAATTTGTAAAATAATTATATGAAACAAAGTCTAAATTTTTTTATATATTTACATTTTTAAATGAAACTTGTTTTAATGGTACAATAATTTCACTCTCTTTATAATCATGTGACGTATTCATAAGCTATTTTCCAACACAATTTCAGTTATTTTTTTTTTGAATGAACAATCGTTGTTCACGTTATGTAAGGCTGTTAGCATATTTTAATTATAATAGAAGTTTTATACAAATTGAGCAAATAGTTCAATTAATGTTTCCCCTTAATTTTATTTTTTGTTCATAATTTTTAGTCACTTCTAACAAAATAGTTTAAATAAAAATTTTATTGTGAAATAAATAAATGATAATGAAAACTCAAGTAATTACTTGACAAATGATAGTTAGTAATAATGATTTTACTTTTTATTAAAATTTAATTTTTCATTAATTTCTGACTGGTATTTTATTAATAAATTAAAAAGAAAATATTTTTATTTTTATGTTTAAATGCCATAATTTTTTAAATCATTAGTTAAATTTATTATAAAATAATTAATAAATATTCTTGATCAGAGTAGAAAACAAATTACACTTACAAACACTGAAGTTACTTGTAATATATCTCCTTATTTTGAAATTTAATATTTTAAAATTTTTCAGCTAAAAAAAGGCTGAATATATCTAAAAAAATAAATAAAATGTATATATAAATATTTTACATTGAAATATACGAAAATGCAATAAAAATTCAATTTAAATGAATTGAAAATATCCGTGTAATATTTATTCATAATTTATAAATCATTAAATAAGTTATTATTTTTTTCTAAATATGAACAAAAATACATTTGAATTTTTCAAACCAATCTAGTTATGTGTAATAAATAATAATTATATAAATTTATATATTTTTTAAAATACATATATGTATATACATGCATAAATACATATATATATATATATATATATATATATATATATATATATATATATATATATATATATATATATATATATATATATATATATATATATATATGTACAGGTGTGCAAAAATTGAGGACGAAATGGAAAAATTAGCATAATAGCGGAACAAACAGGTAGATTGTACCGAAAGACCAATCAGAAGATCGACTACGGTCAGTTACGCAAGGGCATACTCAATTACGCAACATGACCTAAATGGGAAATGTCGGAGGGGTATAAAGCAGGCTGGCGGTGTACGCTCAGCGTTTCTGTGAAAGATTTTGCATGGCGTATATCAGTTTAAACGACGTAGATTTGCTTAATCAGTGTGAAATAATAAACAGGCAACCTTGTAGACGACATCTAGATGACCTTACGTGAGGTCGAATCATTGGAATGGTTGAGGAAGGTCGAAGTGTGATAAGTGTGGCTGCGGAGTTTGGAATCGCTCACTGCATCTTTTCACGAATCTGGAGAGCATTTCAAACTACAGGAACAGCTGTCCGAAGGTGCAGCAGTGGTCATCCATTAGCAACCACGGCAGTCGACGACCGGTATATGGTCCTACAGGCAAGAAGGAACAGGCGGTAGACGACTGGAGAAATCGCGAGACACCTCAAACAGACGACTGGACGACCGATTTCACTGTTTACAGTCACCAGGAGGCTGCTCAATGGTTGCCTACTCACACGACGACCTGTACGTTGTGTACCATTTACGTCTGCCCACCGAAGAAGGCGCTTTGTGTGGTGCTGTTCCCAGCACCACACACCAGAACTGGACGGATCAGCAATAGGGTCGAGTACTCTTTATGGATGAGAGCAGATTTAATCTGACCACCGATTCTGGACGCGTACACATCTGGAGAGAGCGGGGAACACACAATAACTCCTCTAACATCGTTGAAAAGGACCGGTTTCGAGGTCGCGGTGTTCTTGTTTGGGCAAGGTACCCGTACTGACCTTCATGTCGTCCAAGGAGGTTCAGTCACCGGGTCCCGTTATTGTAATGATATTCTCATTCCTTATGACAATCTCATACACAGTATAGACAGACGATGTTAATCCTGCAAAGCAGTCAGGGGAGATCATATCCCTTACAAAAAGCTGGATGTTTCTTGCTAGAGAGCTGTCACATGGATGTTTCGGCCGCTTCTGTCATTCTGCTCCATGCTCATTTTTCAATAAAATTCCTTCTTAATCATATGGTTTTTTTTTTTTTTTTTTTTTTTACTTTTCCGATATTCTTACATCTGGAGGATGTTCTGGTACGAATTTATTGCTTTGGAATACTGCTGAGCGACTCTACCCTAGAAAAACCGTTTCGTCCTTAACTTTTGCACACCAGTGTGTGTGTGTATATACATATATATATATATATATATATATATATATATATATATATATATATATATATATATATATATATATATATATATATATATATATATATATATATATATATATATATATATATATATATATATATATATATATATATATATATATATATATATGTACATATATATAATGTTAATATATGAAATATAAATAAAACAATATTGATTATAAAAGTTAAAATAAAAAATATATATTAATTAGATTTCCTTTCATAAATTATTATTTTTCGTCATAGTTCATCAACTTATTTGATTTCTCATCATTTTTTTGCTTGGATCCATTTCTAGTTTTATTAAAGGAAGAAAGCTCCAAGGGATTTCAAGAAAGCATTAACGGCGAGAATATTTTCTACCGGGATTTCCTCCAGCTTTGCAAAAAAAAAATATATATATCATTTCCTAGATCCTGTTCCTGATGATTCCTCTGTGTAATTTTTTCATTGGCATCCTTTCTTTTTATTTGTACTTATATTTTCAAGGTATAGTAATAACATTTACCATCTATTGTCTAGATTTTCATCAAGACACTAATTAATATATAAAACCAATTGAACAATAAAAGTTGGATTCGTTATTTGAAACTTTTTTTAAAAATTTTAACTGTCAGAAAAATAAATATTCCTTTTCTTTATTTAAACAAGTTTATAGACATTTGTATTTTAATTAAATTTATCAACTCTTTATTAACTATACATTAACTATATTGTTATTTTTATTTTTACCAAGAAAAGGGTATTGAAAATACCATTAGTTGAAAGGTTTGTTTTGCGACAATATCATTATGATATTATTTAAGGTCAGAAATGTAATAGAATAAATATTTATATATATAAAAAAATAAAAAAAAAACTAGACACCATCAACTATGCTAACTCTTCGATAATTTCTGTTGAAAAACATAAAATCTTAAGGTTTAAAGGAATAAAAATTGTATTTATATTTTAATATATTCACATTTTTAAATAATTTATGTTCGTATAAGTTAATTTTGTACAAGAAACATAAAAACTTAGCAGTTATTGTAAAATCATGTAGTTTAGGCATATTTCATAATGTATAATGTGCAAGAACTTTATTTTATATTTGGTATCAAGTTAAAAAAATGACATATTATCAAAGACATTTTGAAAGTAAACTATATTTACTGTACAATTTTAAAGTCTGTTATAAGACTGAGAAAAAATTTTAACATCTTTGATTACCAAAGAGTTTATCGTATCTTTCTAGTATATGTTTGGATATTTTCAATATTAATTTCTTGAATGAACAAACATATTTATAAATTCAAAAAAATATATGAATTCAGTAATTTCTTTCTTAAAATTATTTTAATTAAAATTTCCCTTACTAAAGTTATATTAAATATTGCGATAGCTAAACCAAAGTACGGTTATTCTTCATATGGTGCCTATCTAGTTACAAATTTCTCTTTCATTTTCTGTATTCTGAATTATTACAACAACAGTAATAAGTATTTAAAAAGGAAGAATTTATCATGTACGTTAGACAGAAGTAAGCATTGGATAGGATCCAGACAATATTAAAATAGTATTAAATACGAAGATAAAATATACTTATTTTTTAGTATTATAATAGTTTCAAATGTTTAATCAAAGTAGCTTATCAAATAAAAATATATAAATTTGCGAAAAATCAATGCTTAGTTTCTTAACGTTTGAAAGTTTTCCTGATAACAAACTTATCGTCGCAAAATGTATATTAAAAATAAAACACATAAACTCTTTGAAAATTTTATAATTTTCTTAATATTCTTTAAATATTTTTCTGTAAATTTCTATTTAAGCTAATACACGTAAACAATATTATTTTAATTGATGATAAATAAAGTAATTTTCTTGAAAATTACACTTATTGGATAACAGATATTTTTAGATTCCTAAATATTAAAATTTGATTTCTTGATTTCTTAGTGTATGATTTATGAAGATAATTTTTATTTTAATAACTTAAAATAACATATTCCGAATAAATCGATTATTTCAACTGGAATAATTGTTATTTTAAAGTTATATCCTGTTATTTTAAAAAGTTATTGGTAGCAAATATCTAAAATGTAATGAAATAAGAACTGAAACTTCAATTTTGTGTAAATTTGAAAGTAATTGTTTTGGTTTTAAAAGTTATATTTTGTTTTTATGATAAAGTTAGACGTAGGATAATTAATTTTTTTTCAATTTTTATAAGTACTTCGTAGCTAATATTATCAAAATAAGCATTCATATTTTTAATGCATAATGAAATGATTTATATTATATTAAAAAGCTTCATAAAATATGAATTTAGAGCGCAACAAAAATAACTTACATTTTAAAATAATTGAATAAAAATCAAATAAATAACTTTCAGCTTATTTAACCAATACATGATTTCCTAAATATTTGTGTCTCTTGACAATGTGTCAATTCTTTGTGTAAGATTTATTTTATCTAAATAAAATGAAAAATGCCGTGTCATAGATACTTAATGAAAATAAAGTATTGGTGAATGAAATTAATGTATTTTTCGAGGATATTCCATGGAGACGTCACTAAATCTTATCACGTAAGAGCGAAATTCTATGTAAGATATTTTTCACTAGATATATTTGGGCTAACAACAAAAGAAAAATGATGAAACCCGATATTGATGCAGGTTCTTGGTGTTCATTTTTTCGTGGGAAAGATCATATTATTTTTGCTCAGGACATAAAATTCTAGTATTTACTATTGTATTAATCTGGTTTTTAAAAACTTATTTTTATGATTTGAAGTCTTTTGATTCGCGTTTTACTTTATTTGTTGGCTCAAAGGAAAAAAGAAAATTTTATAAATATAAAAAATCCTGTTTTATGCTAGTATCATTATTTATTGCATGACATTAGTTTTTCAGTATGATAATACTTTTTTAATTTGATTTAAATACGCATTGTTTTACACATGATTTATTTGGCACTATCAAAGATATATATCTTTCCTCAGTTTATTAATGACCTCTAAGTACCATTTATAAAAGAGTAAAATAACACATGATTGAAAATATATCTCTCTTTTGGCAGAAAGATTCATACATTTAGTTAATTATCTTATTTTCTCATAGTAAATAATTAAAATATATGAGCAAAAACTTAATTTAAAGTAAAATAAATATTCGAAAAAAATATTATTGATCATAAGTAATTTAAACAAAAACTAATTATTCATTTAATCAAAGTTAAAATAAAGATATTAATTCTACAATAGCTAACATAAAAATTAGTATGCTTTCATTTTCTTAATTCTTTACATGTAATCCTTAAATATAAATTAATCATGGATATATATATATATATATATATATATATATATATATATATATATATATATATATATATATATATATATATATATATATATATATATATATATATATACATACATATATATATATATATATATATATATATATATATATATATATATATATATATATATATATATATATATATATATATATATATATACATATATATATATATATATATATATATATATATATATATATATATATATATATATATATATATATATATATATATATATATATATATATATATATATATATATATATATATATATATATATATATATATATATATATATATATATATATATATATATATATATATATATATATATATATATATATATCTTCATTTGTATTATACATTGTGATTATGATATTGAATAAAATCTTGCATTTATATTTAGCAGGTTATTAGGGTTATAATGCAATGCATTACATATAATTGCATTGCAATATAACCCTGCCAATAGTGGCTGGTTTTTTTATGTATAAAGTAGTTAATTATATTATTAATAATACTAAAATTATTTAATGAAAGTTCTTATTTGTTTTTTTTTATTTTGATACATTAAATAGTAATTTTTTTCAAATAATTTGTATTATAAATGGTTAAAAATATTTTTTTGGAAAACTTACATCATTTGACAAAATTTAACAGTAAAAAATCCTCTACAATTTATATACATTTTTAATAATTTTAAAATTATTTTACTTGTTTGACCCACTTGTTTAAAAACATTTTTTGTTTTAAAAGGTTGTACGTCGAAGAAATTTACCCTCGGAATTACATTCAGTCAATGCAAAGAATTTTTGTAAACTGCATCGGAGATAAACAGAGTCATTGTCTTTTTCAAACAAGAACCAGTGCGTGATTAGTTCTTTTTTCACGCAGTTTTGTGGGGGTTTATTCCTCTTCAATTTCCTAATTTTGGAGGATAGTGGGAAGCGGTTGTGAAGAGCTTTAAGCACCATTTAATATGTTGTGTAAGAGAACAAAAGCTTACCTTTGAGGTGTTTCTTACAATAATTTTTCAGATAGAGATTATGATAAATACTCCTCCTTCAATCCCAGTATTCTCTGATCTGAATGATTTTTCGACTTTGACAGCTGAAAACCTTTTAATCGGTTGATCATTGAATGCCTTGACTCAATCGGATGTGTCAAATAATCCAAACAATCGCTTGTCCCATTGGGACTAGCTTACTAGCAACTTGTCTCACTCTGAATAGAAGAAGTGATCACGTGATTACCTTGTCAATTTGTAACAGAGAACTAAATGGCAGTTTGATTATAATACTGCGCCAGGTATGGTTGTCTTAAATAAAGAAAAAGTGATTGACATTGTGTACATGGAAAATCGATACAATTAACAGCCTTACACTTGGTAGAGATTACAAAGCAAGAATTGAGGAAGTAAAAACAGCAACAACAATAAGAGTGGTGTCATTAATATTTGAATTTTAATAATATTTGATAACCAAGTGTAAAATCGTGATATTACTTCTTTCCTTTGGAATTTATATGCTTTTATATATGTAGTTTATGTATTGTATTTTTTATATATTGTATTACTTTTATAGTACTTGAAAACTTTGTTTCAAAAGAGAGGGCAAGTCACTTCAAAAGTGGAGCCGAAATTAACTATTGATAGTTTCTTTATAAGTAGTTTGCTGATGATGTTTTAACTCGATTTTCAATAAAGTTTTATAATACAGAATTTACACCTTTTTAGCTGTATATTATTATCCTAAGGGTCAATTTAAGCAAAAATATGCTTATCAGCTATAAGAAATGACAACAATATTGCATGTTTTGTTACTGATTTATACATTTTCTTACGTGCATTATGATATTAGTAAAATTTTGATAGAAAATCAATTGTTTCAGGACAGAAATGCTTTGAACATAAATTAAACAATACATTACTAAGAAAAATACTAATGCATTTTTACGTAATAGCAATTATATAAGTGATTATATAAGTTTAAAAATGGATAATAAATGACAATAACTTAAATTACATTTTGGTTATGTAATTAGTAGTTCTAAAATGTGTAATTTATAAGTTTTTGTCATTTATTATCATTTTCAAATTACACAACTGAAATCATACAACTTAGTAATTTTAAATTATCATTTGAAATTTCATAAAACACCAGCAAATTTTTAAATTTATAAATTCTTCTTTTGTTACTATCATTATAATAACTGAGTAGATTTAAACATGCAGTTTTTAAATTTATATTTGCATTAGTTCTGAATTCACAAATTAAATAATTACATCATCCTACGAAAATTTTAACCCAATTTAAGTAAAATTTCGACGCACATTTTAAAACAATTTAGATACCAATTAGCCCTGTATATCAAAGCCAATTTTAGAATATTTTTGATTTTCAAGCAAGTATAGTCATTCATTCTTATATTCCCTCAAAGCTATAAAAACAATCAAAGATAAATATTTCATTTCTAAAGTCCATTTAATTCATATTCATATTAGAAGATGTACTGAATTATGCAGTCGACTGAAGATTCTGCCGTCTCAAACAACTACTGAAATCACAAATGGTGAGGTGAATGAAAACTCACTATTAATAAAAAAATATCTTCATGTCAGAAAATATTCCCATTTATTTTTTTTATTCAGAGGAAAAATTTCGTTAAATATTAATAACTTTTTTCTTTTTATTGAATTTTTGCAAGTTGCTTGAACTTTTCATTTTACTTGGTGTGATAGATGTAAAAGTATGCGCACATATATATCTTTTCGGATTCAATCAGACAAATCAAAGCAATGGCAAAAAAAAATCTCTTTTTATTTCATACATTTCTCAGAATTCGAAGGAAGGAAACTCATTAGATTTTAGACGTCTGGAGAATATTTTTCATAGAATTAGATGAAAAAGTTTTTCAAACATTTTATTTTATGTTTTGAAATACACATAATGCGGAAAAGAAATTCAATTAATTTTGTACCTAATATCATAAATTAATACAGCACGCTTGGCTACATATTTCACTAATATATTATATTTTATATTCATCATTTATTGCTATTTATTAATAAATACGTTCTAAATATACATATATTTTTAAAATATCTGTACTCCAGTTTTTTTAATAATATTCATTCATTCATTGTCGTGTGCCAGCTAGGCTGGTAATATGGGGTGTGCTGCTCCACTTTTTCAACTGAACTATATTTTGGTATGGAGTCCGACTTACTCAGTACACACACATGCCATAGGGACCCGTTTATAGGGTAGATATTTATAGGCCCGTTTATAGGCCCGTTTATAGGTAGCCATTCACACCTCATTTATACAAGGAAAGGACAAAGACAGAATAGATAGAGAGAAAAAGTACATCCATGCCCGACCCGGGATTCGAACCTAGGACCTCCTTATCCGCAGTCAGGCACGCTGACCACTTGACAAGTTGGCTGGCTTTTAAATAATATATTAATATTAAATAAAAAATAATATACTCTAATTTAATAAATAATATATTAACTTATAATTCTTGTTCATGTAAAATAAAAGATATTCAATATAATATTTTATGAAATAGAAAATGAGAAAATAGCACATTTAAAATGAAATGGATTCATATAAAAAGAAAGTGATGTAGTAGTTTCTAAATTACTACATCACTTTCCTTTTATATGAATTATTAAATTTCACAAGAATGATAACTCTATCGGAAAGAAATTATGATAGAAATTTTATACTCATTCTAATTCTCATTCAATAAAATCTTTAAAAATGCCTGTAATTAATTTTTGTCTTTTTTGACATTAAATATAAAGAAAACATTTAAAACGAAAGAAGTTAAAATTTTAGTACCATCTATAAATGCTTGATATTAAATTACCTATTTAATTTCTATTCTTTTGATTCAAGCCTTTGAATATTTAAATGAAATATTAATGAAATATTTTAAATCAAACTTTTATAAAAATGTAGTTTATCTGAAACAGTACACTCTCGCTTGTTAGAAAAATATATTGTAACTTAATATTTACATACGATGTAATCATTATTAAATATAAATTTATTTAAGCCCTCATAATTAAGTCTGTAATAAGCATATCATTATAAATTGACCTTTTATTGTATGTAGAATATAAAAACAAAATAAAATATTATTCGTGTAATATTACGTATTTTAAATGAGGTATAATTTAGATAACTCCATAAGAAGTTATGTAAATCATTTATGATAAAAAATGCAAACTAGTAGTAAATATAGATTCAAATATTCAATATATATGCATAAACAATTCATATTTAATAAAAATATTCTTATAAAAACAAACCAAATCAAAAATTTATTTATGTTTTAAATGTTCTTGGTATGAAGGTAATTTTACTAATAAATTATATCAAAACATCGCAGAAAATTGTAACTGTTTCATAAAATTAAGAATTCCATGTATTTTTTTCTAATTTAAAAAAATTGTGATCTTTTTGTAAAGTATTTTATAATTTAACGATTAAATATGTAAATATTAAAGATTTCTATTATTAAATTATTAAGAAAATTCTTATTACTTCTAATTTGCATCTAATAAGTTATTATATAAATGAGAATTTAAAAATTTAACGTTAAGCAAAATTGATGAAATTTAAAATATTTTAAAATTTAGTCCCTTTTAATGATATTTGTTCAAAAAGTAATTCAATTCATAATTACAATAAAAACCAAATGATATTTTAAAATTTACTAATTATAAACATGTGTTAATTAAGAGATAATTTCAGCTTGTAAGAAAGTGGTATAAAGAGAAATTATTAATATATGAAATTTTGTCACTGACACAATAGTAATATCCAAAATTATCTTTAAATAATTAATTAAGATTTTCATTTTAAGATTACTATTTTATCTGTGAGAAATACAAACTTCTAAAATATATTTAAATTGAACAGAATCATAGAATTTATAGAATTTAGTATTATTCAAAGATTTATGAAGCAATTTTACAAAAAAGTGTTTATACCTCTTTCAAATCCCTATGTACTTAAAATAGATAATTATAAATGTTGATTATGAATAAAAATTATCATTATAAAAAGTATGATATTTATTTCAATTATAGTAAACAAAATAGTATTAATTGGCGATTTAACATAACAATTAACTTTTAACTTTATATATATATATATATATATATATATATATATATATATATATATATATATATATATATATATATATATATATATATATATATATATATATATATATATATATATATATATATATGTATAATATATATATATATATATATATATATATATATATATATATATATATATATATATATAATATATATATATATATATAATATATATATATATATATATATATATATATATATATATATATATATATATATATATATATATATATATATATATATATATATATATATATATATATATATATATATATATATATATATATATATATATATATATATATATATATATATATATATATATATATATATATATATATATATATATATATATATATATATATATATATATATATATATATACCATTTTTGCTTGTGTCTCTTTTGCTTGAAGATCAAAATCTCAACTCTTCAAGTGTTAGCTCTTAAAAAAATCTTTGCAAAGAAAGATCAATCAAGCAGCGTCGTGTTCTAAAACGAATGTAAATCCCTAGATAGAAAATCCTCCAACTGGAAAAGTCGGATGTGTTCAAAATCTACGTCTAAGATTTTTTTTTCGTAAGACATTTTTTTTCCGATCAGCATAAATTCCGTTATGAATATCGTAAATTTTGGCATATTGTTTGAAATCACACCTGACTTTTCTGAGCATTTTTACTCTTAGCAAGTGGATTCGAGCGGAATTTTCAAGCATATTTTCTCTCTTCTCTTGAATTTGAATTTGTTGTTTTATCGCTTTTCCTCTGCTAGATATACCTATTCTAAAGTGCTGAAAACGTTGAAATATCTCAAAATAAATACTCCGAAAATTTAATGCTGCCTTGCATTTGCTATTCTAGAATTTGTATCCCAGGAAATAAAATTTTCTTATAAAATTAAAACATGAATATTTATATTGGAAACATAGCCATCTTGATTCATATTCATCACTAAACATCTTTACAAGATTTTATACTTTACTGTTTTTCCTATTTCACAGTTTATGTAGCTCAATAATTTTTATAAGAACTATACAAAAGAAACTCATTTTAACTTATTTTTTACTGAATAAAGAATTAAATTCGTATTCATCTTTCCTTTATATTTCTGATATTTATTATAAATTAAAATATTATAAGTTCAAGGAAAGCTGTATAATTTTTTTAAATAAATGAGTTATTTTATTTAATAAATTTTCTATTTATGTTACAAAATAAAATCAATGCTTCAAAATACTGCATAGCCAATTTAACTTCAATTTAATATCTTAAAATAACGGTTGCTAAAAATTTAATTTTAAGAGAATATAGAATTAATTTCATATTTATATACATAAATTTAGCATATTTTCATTAGTGATTGTAGTAGTTAACCATTAATATTTTCTAAATAAAATTTACAAATAGATTATTCTATTTCCAAATTGGAAAAAAAAATGATTTTTATTCAATATTACGAAAACAATAAGAAATTTTGCGTCTAGGAATCTCAAGTTTTGTTACAAGTAATTTTACTATGAGTATAAGTCGGGTAATTAAAATGATGAAAATAAATATTTTTTTAAAAATATATATTATTAAACTTTTTAAACATTTAAATTTTTGTAGAATTATTCATAATCACAATAAACAGGGAATTTTATTGAACTCATGAATGCTTATGAGTGTAAAAAATCATTCTAACTTTAAAGAGTTTCTAGATTTATGCACTCGAATTTTATAATAGTAAAAAAAATCCCATTAAAATTAAAAATGTAAATTACAAGGTAACCGTTTCTTTTAGGGCGACATTTACACAAACCACTTCAAAATATCAGTAAAATAAAAAATCTTTATTTGGACACAAATGTTTAAAGATGAATACAAAATTCATTTTTATTTCAACCTGCTTCCGAATACGTTGAAAGTGGCAACTATGAGGATACATTAAACAATTTGTTTTAAATAAATTATTGGATAAAAAAAATATAACGTAGGTGAATTTCAATTAAAATATTCATAGTAATCACAACATAAAAATAATAAATCAGTAAATTTAATAATATAAAAACCTATCAAATAAATTATAAAATATCCTGAGTAGTGAAATTGAACATAAAATTTTCTGTTATATTTATGGGATTGAATGCTATTTTACTTATATGTGCATAAGAAAATTAATTAAGATTCCAAATATTTAAATGACAAAAAATAAAGGAAAAACAAAATATGTATTTAAATTCACTAAATTGTAATTTTTGATGATTAAATACCATATACGTTGGCATAAATAAAATATGTTTTTATACATTTATTATATTTTAAAATATTTTTTACTAGCCAGTTTACCAGTACCTCTTATACATGTCAATCGATGATCACAATGTTTCTTATTTATTATTAATATGTATTAAATTATTTTTAATTAAAATATAAGTGCATTAATCAAACATTACCATTTAAAAAAATAATAAATATTTTTTGATTTTGAGCAGATTGTGATAAAAAGGTATACGTATTAAATATTATCTAATTTTCTTTTTTTTTATCTTACTTTTCACTTCATAAATTTATCTTCTTTTTTAAACTTACATGAAAATTTATTATTAAAAATAAGTAATAACATTTATTTAATAAATTTTAAAAAACTGATTGTTTTGTTTAAATGAAATTATATATTTTATTAAGGTAAGAAATATATGCAAAATTTTTAATCTTAATAAATCTGTTGAAAACTTTTAAAATTACTTAAATTACATGGGATAATTTTAAAAGATTTCATGGGACATTGATGTAATCTTTTAAAATAAGAAAAAATTACATGGGTCATTGATAAAATTATTCTAAAGCTTAAAAAATTAACCGACATATAAATAGTTGATTTCATATTAAAGAAGAAATATTTTTTTCAAATAATCATAAAATTCTAATTACATAATAATTTTAAAATTCTAAGCTAATAATTTTGATGCGCAACTAAATGTATTAAATAATTAAAGGAGAAACTACAATCATTCTCTTCTAAAACGAAAACTTCTTTGTTTTTTAGTTTCAGGATATCATGATTTAATATTTGAAAATTACAAAGTCAAAAATGGAATAACAAAAGTTGTATGAATTATATTTGAACTTGTAATACAATAGATAAATTAAATGCTTTTCAGCTAACGTAAAAGCTTAAGCCCTGAAAAATTCCGGAATCAAATTATGAGTTAAGTGCTAAATAATTCTATCAACTGACGGCGAAAAATGATAATATTCCTTCTCTTTTGAAAGTAAACAAAGAGAGGTTTATTTGTTTCCAGAAAAGTGTGATTGTTGAAACTATTGTCTCCTTTGACAGTTTTCCTTAAGTAATTTCCTTAATAAAGAAATATTGAATCGTTAAGTATAAGGAAATGTATTAATGAACATGGCATGAATGTAAGGTCTCCATTAGAATTTCAAAAGTTTCCAAAGTTTGTTTGTAAGAGAAATACCATAAAGAAATACTGTTTTGCATACAAGTAAAAATAAAAGTTTTGTCTGAAAATAATTTTCATTCATTTAAATGATCTACTAAATTTAAAACCCTTCAAATATGATACACAATATTAGTCTACGTAAACCAATTAATATTTATTATAATGAAATATTTCTGCTTTATCAAAAAATTTGTAATTAAATATATGTATTCAGATGAATATTTCAGATCTAATATTAAGTTGAAAATTTATTACCACTGTACTGCAAGTGTAGTAGGAAATTGATTTTTTTAACTTAAATAATAATGGCAAGATAGAATAATTGTACAAAACTGAAGTTTAACATACATGTTTTTAACTAAAAATATAGGCTTGATCATTGAAATTCAATAATATTTAACAAAACGAATGCAAAAATAATAACTTGTCTATACCAAACTCTTCATGCAATAAGAAAACTTCTCAGTTTCATACATTAGCTTTTTTACTAAAAATAAAATAAATGGAAATGAATATTTATACAACTTTATCAAAATACAAGTTAAAATTAGCAGATTTAGATGATTTGTCCATGCGCTATAAAACAATCATCGAATTGAGTTTGAATTTTAAAGTCAGTAATACCCTACCCTAGACATTGAAAATGCAACACCAAAAAGGAATTGCCAGAAAGTGACGAAACTCGGTCAACACAGACATACGCAATGAAACAGACAGAGACAGACAGCAACAAACAATAAATTATCAGTATTTCGAAATGATATACATAATACAGATCGAGAACAAAGTCAGGTCAGTAAGAGCACCATGGACGGCGACACACGAAGCAACACTTCTAGCTTCAAAGTCAGAATACGCATAGCGCCTTGGAATACGCATAGTCAGAATACGCATAGCGCCTTGAGGCTCTCCATTCCTTGTTAACCATTTGCCAAAGTGTGGCTTCTGAAAGATTCAGTGGCAGGGTCTGTAAATAGTATCCAATCATATCCCAAACCTGTTTAATTGGTGAAACATCTGGCGAGCATGGTTACCAGGGAAACAACTTTGCACCTTGCAGGGCATGTTAGTTGATACGAGCAATATGCAGTCATGCGTTATCCTGCTGATAAAAAGCATTAGGCACCTCCAGAAAGTAAGGAAGTGTCACTGGTCACAACACATCGTCCAACTAAAATTGGGCTGTTATAGTGCCGTGTATACGAACTAGAGGTGACTTGAAATCCTACGCAATGGCGCCCCAAGCCATAATGCAGCGTTGTCACGCGGTGGAAGTCCATAATTACTACAGGATCTGACATTTCTCCACGTCGACGCCACACTCGTACGTGGCGACTATCACTGAAGAAACAGAAGTTTGAATAATCTTAGAAGAGCATCATGTGCTATTCCGTCGTCTACATCGTCATTGTTGTGGGGTCAATGGCAGTTTTTTTTAACGGACACCATGAACCGAGACTAGTAGACAATAAACGGCAAATGATTTTATTCAGCAAGTGAGCATCCAGGATGTCTTGCACATGCTGCAGAATTTCGGTAGACATGCTTTTTTCAGGGCCACCACCATCCCCTGTTGGAAGCGTCGATTCACGCTTACCACTTTTACTCTGGCAGCACCGGCACCCAGCGAATGTTCCCTAGTTCTTTGTTTCAACCATCTTCATCACAACCGGTGCTCTGTGGATGAGTCCAGGAATCTCTCAGCAGCGATTTGCCTTAAGGACCAACTAATCTTTCTCAGTCGCATGACCATGTCCATCGCAGGCTCTTCTGTCTCCTAGAATTGATTCCATTGACGATGGCTTGGCATCCTCTGAAATTACAGGCCTCCTTTGCGACAAGAGCAAACTTTCAACGATTATTTTCCAAGCAGCAATAACGGCGTGAATATTGCCCACTTTGCCGGTTTTTCACCTTATATTTTATCCTAAGTGTGATAGAGAGCTGCGCATTTCATACCATTTGCATAACTCTTTAAGTTACGTCTACCCTGGAATTCAATCATGTTAGGCCTTGACACGAAGAAAACAAATATTATCAATGAATCAATTATTATAAAGGTTTATTTTCAAGATTTTTTGTGTAGCATTTCTTTTAATATATATTTAAAATTAATATACTTCTTTCTCAAGTTTTAATTTTACGTTTCTTTAATTTGTTTATCACAATTATGAAATGTATCGAAATATTGATCTTAAATTCTGATGAGGTAATTTAAGGAATGACAGGCTGTAAAAAGAAAAAAACTAATAAAAGAAGTTTATTATAATAAGGTGAAAAAATTGAGATCTTTGTTTTTGGCAATGTGCCGAAAGCAAGATAAAACTTTGTCCAGTCTAAAAGAAATGAATAATAAATAACTAAATTTCCGATTTGTTGAAGGAGAAAAATTAATCTCTTGCGTCACGAAAATTTTTCTCTGCGTTTTCATATGATTTCATATCAAGACAAATTATTTATTTCTAATATCTTTGCGAAAATTTGAAAAAGGACATTGACTTTATTTTACTCAACATAAAATTTGATTCATCTTTTAAGAACTTACGATACAAAATAGATCAAAAGAGTTTTAAATTTCATAAGTTAAATAAGTTATTTTAAGTTTACACTGCATTATTTTATTCTCAGTAAAATTTATTTTTCTAGTTACAAAAATATTCATTTGATAAAATTATCTCAGTTTTTTTTTTAAATCTAATAATCCTCAGAAGTGTATAAACATATACAATGTACAAAAATCAATTTATTCACATAAATAAACCTTTTATATAAAATATTAAATTGCTTTTGTATTTTGCACTTTGATTATAACTAAATATATTTGAACTCTCCGATATTTTAAAACATTAATCATAATTAAGTTTTTCTAAGTTGCATTTTCATGATAAAACATTTTAACAAGAGTTTTTAAATCAAGGCAAAATCTGTCGGAAAGAAATTGAATCTTAAAACTGTATTTTTAATGATAGAAATAGAATTAAGAAAAGTATGATTTCACTAGAGAATAAAGACTCAAGTGCGTTGATTTTTAGCTTACATTTGCATCCAATTTATGAATCAAATATTTTAAAATGCAATTTTTATAAGTGGAGTTGGAAGTAATACGTTATTGTGTGCTTTAGTCAAGTGTTGTGAATTGACTATTTTAATTCTTGATCAATTATGTCATCAGTATTAATAAAAGGAAGATTAAAAGTGTCTTTCAAGAGTTTACATGCACTTCATTTATATACACTGAGACAGAGATTCGAAACTTCATAAATACTCTATCTGATAAAGTTAAGATCTTAAACTTAAAAATCAATTTCAGGATAGCATTCTCAGAATACTAAATTTCATACAATTTGAAATATATATTAAGACTTTACATTCGTTACATAAATTTTTCCTCTTTCCTTGCATAACAGTTAACACAAAAATATCTTAAATAAATATATCAGTCAATAAAAGCAATAATCCTGAAACTATTGGTTTCAATAAAATCACACTTGCAACTACTTAAAATTTTATTTGGCTATTGTAATCATTTTATTACCTTTTGTTTTTAGGATAGAAGTTAATGAAAATATATTTTATGATAACATAAAAAATTTGTAAATTGAATACAAAATAATAGATAAATGTTTTTATTGGTAAAAAATACCATAAACTGTTGGTTTTAGTAAAAAACTAAATTTAATTTTTGAATGAGCATAAGCGATTATGTAATGAATATAATTTTTATATTTGAAAACCAATTAATGCATCATAAAACAATTGGTTTTAATAAAAAAATTTTATTTTAATTTTGTTTTTGATCATAAATAATTGTTAGGAAATATTCTGAAAAAATAATTATCCATCAAGGCTATCATTATGAAATTAAGAGTTTCGAAATATAAATCATTAAAAAATAGGAAATAAATCCTACAAGGTAAAATAATTTATTATTAAAAAACTGTTCTGAATAAACATTTTTTACTTCAAGTAATCATTATGAAACTAATGACATTAGTAAAAAAATAAGTTAAATTCGGATGGTTGATTTGTTTGTCGCTCGACGATCATTTTTTGCACACGAGGGCTAATTAGACCGGGATCAACAGTTTCAAGTGGATGCCAAACCACTACAAACATCCATGCCAATTTTGTGGGATTCGAACCCACGAACTGTTGAACCAAAGGCAAGGGCTCTAACCATTCGGCTGTCAGCTCGGCAAATTAGATTCGGAGATAAATACTTAACATTTACAAAATAAATCATTAAACCAACTCATTTGCAAAGTAAATTATAATTTTCAATGCAACATTTTTAGTGAATTTTTAATATATTATGTAAGAAAAGAAGCGTTTTTACATTAATTGATATAATTTGATTTTTGTTATATTTATATCTTAAGCTAATTCTATATTTTAGAAGATTAAACTATATAAACTTTAAGTACGTTATTAATTTGACATTCTTCTAAAATCATTATTTTCTTATTTCATTTCACTTTTCTTAATTTTACAGAAATAAATAGCAGATACAGATGTTTTTATCTCAATTTCCTTATTGTGCAACTAATATTTTATAAGAGAAAATTCAAAATTTTATTTAGTAATTTAAATTTGAAATCATTCATAAATTTCTAGTCACAGTTGTTAACTCAGTATCTGTAACATATTTAGAAATTTTTGTAAAATATTTTCAGTCTGATTTATATTTTTATAATAACACTAATTATATAAACTATATTCAGTGACATCATAATAAATTTAAATCCCTTAGATAATAACAAAAAAGTATATATTTTTTTAAAAAAAACTTGTTTGTCCATTTTTCATAAATTTATTTCAATAAAATATTAAACAGTTGTATGATAAGATGTCATAAGATTTGAATAAAAATTGGTAATTGTAAACTGGTTGCTTATTATGCATATAAGCTACTTTCAATCTGATCAAGAGCTTGTTAAGAAGTTGACTGGCTCTTCTAAGGTGAGTTTGCCTAGACAAAGCGACGTTAATTCTCTGGCATTCATGTCACCCAGCAGCTTCCATTAAAATGCCTAGATTCCGGTGAGCCTGTAATAAGTCATTTGTCTGTTATGATTAATTCCTGGAGGACATCAGAGATTAGTCTTTCCCGCAATATGTAATTCTCCTCCGTTATATGCACCACACTAATTTGTTGATAAGGTAGGGTAAATTGGGTGTGCTTGCATTCCTACGTGCGTAAAATGTAATCTCTAAACATTAATATGCGTTATATTTGTTTAAATAACTTTTAGTAATTTGCGGATTTGTTACTTGTACGAATGTCGTTAACACATTTTATAGCAATTATATAATTTGATGCAAATATAAAATCGTTACATGTATTATATTTGCTGTCCATTTTTATTCAATTATTGTTGTTTTTCTAACAGCTTTAAGTTAAAAATATTCTTAATGCTTGCTATAATAAGTTTAAAATATAATTTATATATATGGTCATTTTATATTTATATGTTTTAAACCAATATTATTAGTTAAAAGCAACGTTGTTTGTTATTAAATTTAAAAACATAGTGATATATATTAGGAAGTTCTAATTTTCTATGAATCAGCTGTATAATTGATAAAATCAATTATAAAATAAATATAAAAAATAATAATTTAATTTTACACACGCACTAATTTGGTATATTGCATTTAAAAGGGCAATAATTCCAAATAAAATACATGAAATTATTTTCTTAATGTTCATTTACTTTAAACTATTTTAGTTTTTTATCCATTTTTATTTATTTATTTATAAAAAATTAAATTACTAAATTTCATCTTCAATTTTCACAATGTTGTATTAATTTTTATGATACACTTTTAAACACATTTACTTCTAAAAACATGTTCTTAAGTTATAAGAAATCGTTTTCTAACTTAGTATATTTTCTCAAAATGTATCTAAGCACACTTTCTGTTCATTGTTAAAGTGACAAATTCATTTCCTTCAATATAATATAAAAGAAAATAACATCAGATACCACTTTTAATCTTACAAACAATGTCTAAGTCAGGAGATTTGACAACTCTGCTAAGGTGGAATTAAAATTGTGTCATTTTAAATTGCAGTTTTGTTTCTTTTCTCTTTGGTTATTTTTCAAACATTTGCCACTAAGATAACCATAAAATTATCACATCACTTTTCTTTCAAAATATACAAAAACAATGGCAAGAAAATTGGTTATTAAAGTAAAGCAGAGCCTTAGACATGGGATTAGATTTTCCAAATTATAATTAACAAGATATTACATAACCATCATCCTTGCGGGGCTGAGTTGTCTTCGTGGTATTACATCTTCTGACATGAACTAAATTAAAATGAATTTTTACTTCAACAACATCGTATACAGTCTCTGTATAGAATGAATCCCTAGATGCTTTCTTTTAAAATAATATGCGCAGACTCGGGAAAATACATTTTTAATATCGTTCAAACTCTTGTCACCCTAATTATAACGAGACTGAAGCTTTACTTCCAATATTTTTCCAGTTTAAATTATATGAAAAGGAAGCGAACCTAACCAGATTGAATCTCGTTCGCGCGAAATTAAAATAGTTTCGTTGTATAAACTCCGCTTAAAATGAGTTTCTGAAAGGGTAGAATAAAACTGAAATCATTTAAGGAAGAAGTCATTAATCATAACTCACTGTTCGCGATGTCTTTCTTTCGTTTCAGTTCTATGTTATTATAATGGGCATATGCATCATTATGATTTTTTTTTCGTTTCCTAATGGACACGTTTTTTGAAATTTTTTCGCAAAACATTGCATTTTCTTTTGAATTCTATTAAAACGTTGTTTTATGATTATTGAAAATTAATGACAGAAATATTAAAAATATCAGACCATTTTATTTATTAAGTTTAAGTTTACCAACAATAAAATAATGCTAATTGCCTGGGGAAATTTATGAGATTTCTGTTATATTGCCATTAATGGAATGCATATGTATTCTATTAATCAATAAAATATTTTTCTTTTAAAAAAGCTCCATCAAACTTAACAAATAGAATAATTAATTGTATAGGCAATTTTGTCCTTACCATCCTCTTAGAATTAAATTATTAAGACATTTAATATTAAAAATGTTTAAATTACGAGTATATTAACTCTAGTGTAAGAAATTTACATACGTACATGACATTCTACAGTAATTTACATTAGAGATTCCTTAACTAAAATTTGAGAATATTAAAGCATATTTCAATAATCCAATTGAGAGATATCTGATAAGTTAGACATCTTTCTATTTTAAAATAAAACAAATGTTTAGTTTTTACAATTTAAGAGCGCAATATCAAATGCTTAATATTAATACAAATGTTAATCAAAAATTATTCTTGTACTGCAGCAGAGTTTACAGAATTTAAATTCTTATAAATTAAAAATACATTCACTCTATGAATAAAAATTATATTTCCATTAATTAAATTAAAATCATAAAGTTCGTGATATTTTTAATATTTAAATTTCCATAAAAAATTTTAATCTCATAAATGCAAAACATATAATTGCTCTACTTTTCGAAAAATGAGAGTAAAACTGATGCCATTTTAATATATTTGATTTCAAATTAAGCAAAAACTCTAATAGTTTAAGGAATCTATTTTGATCTTAGGATCATATTTATATATATTTTTACCTTTATTAAATATGTATTATACATATACAATATGTATTACATTAATTTATACATGATATATCTGATATCACATTGCAATTTCAAAAAATAAATTTTGATTATAGTTTCAGAAAGTTTCATACAGATGAAGTACAGGAGTGTAATATAAATACTTAGGTTTTTTTTCTTCAATTAAAATAGCTGTTTTACTAATTGCATCCGAACGTATACAATTCATAATTCAAATATTACATTAGATACCCTAACTAATTTCCCTCGTTGTCCTGTTCTAAGAAACCATCTTTTAAATTTTAAATTATAATCATATCATATGCTCATATTATTGGCAGATATATATGTTTTCATACTTCACAAACAATTAAGTCCTGTCTTGGCAATGGTCAATATAGAGATTAAATAAGTGTATTCATGAATTATTCATTTTATCTTTGCGTATATATATTATTAAAAATAAGTGTTCATTTTAATAACAAATTTATACAAAATCCATACGTAATTTAACACATTTAAAATTTTAATAATTCATAAAATATAAAGGTAATATACTTATATTAATGATTAAATATTTTGAAAAACAATGCAAATCCTTAAGTACTGAATTTCCACAAGCGTACCATTCTTTCTTGAAAAATACCAAGACATTAAATGATCTCATGCCGGCTACAGCGGCTTTTGAGTTTGAAATTCTGGCTTTTAAAACTTCAATATTTAATACATTCCATTTATATAGAGTTCTTTATTATTTCTCCTTTGCATAGGTCCAGTGATATTATATGAAATGTGTGATTTAAGTTGCCAAAATAAAATAAAATATTAGACCATTTCTCCGAATCAATTTTCCATTGAAATAAACAATTTAAGAACTGTTGACGAGAGTTTCCCAATGAGATGGTTTATGATTTCAAAATGTTATTAAAATGTTAGTATGAGAAATACAAAATTTGCCTTTCATGTCTATATAAACCATAGACATGTCTTTTTTGTGAAAAAGCAAAGGGCTAATGACGGTGTCATGCATAAGTCCGCACACATTAATTCTTGGAGAGTTTCTTATTTATGAATAAATTCACGTTATTCAGGTCATCCTATAAAACTTAACTACACTAAATTCAAAAGATAACATTAATACTAATTTCATATCAGAGATAAAAATTGTATGCAATAGTAATGGTTCATACTTTAGTGAAATCTCTTGTTTATTTTTCAAATTTTGGAAATAACTCATTCATTTATTTACAGTCCTTATATATATATATATATATATATATATATATATATATATATATATATATATATATATATATATATATATATATATATATATATATATATATATATATATATATATATATATATATATATATATATATATATATATATATATATATATATATATATATATATATATATATATATATATATATATATATATATATATATGAAACTTTTTAAAAATAATTTTTTAAGAAAGGAAGACAGGAATAGTTAATCGATGTTTCCCTTATAGAATTATGTTTTTATAAATAAAATAATAAAACTTGAATTATGTGGTGATGAAAAGTTTTTAATTTTTTTATTAAATATCACATAATGTACAAAATAACCTAAGTGTCAGACCATTAAATTATAGGAGTGAAAAAAACCATGGCCATTTTTCTTAATATCAAAAAAAATCTTGGATATTTTTATTTTTCTTATTCTTTTAATTTTCATGCCATTTAACAGAGACATTAGAAAAAATTATTGCAAGTTAAAAAGAACAATCCAGTACTCTGTTTAAAATGTTGAAGCATTCATTAAAGTAAAACTATGCATTTTCCTTAAAGAAAAGTTAATTTTTTTATTATTAAACTATGCTGCTTATATATGCTTGCTTTAAGTAGCTTATAGCCTATCTTTTCTTTCCTTTTACAAAAACAGTCTAATGATGTGCTTAATGTACACGTAATAGAAAAGATTTTAATTTCTTAATAACTTTAATATTTTCCTATTACAGAAGAATTCCAATTGTCTTCAAAGAAATTGGGACCAGACGCCATTCCAATAATCAAAAATTCAATTAAAAAGATTTTTTTGAAAAAACGGTCTTCTCTAATTCATTGATGCTTTGAAAATTGGCGATAAAACTACATATTTCTTTTAAAAAAATATTTTAATTTATTAAAAGAAAAGGCAACAGTTTTCCATGTTAATTTACTGAATATTAATATATATATATATACTTGCATTGCTATAAATCAAAATCATTGCTTATTAAACATCTGGGTGACAGTAAGCTGTTTCATTGCCATTATATGATTTTTTCAAATTACGCATCTGCTATACAGAGAGAATTTTGATATGGTCATACTCGGGCTAACACTCCATCCACTTCAAAACAGTTTCCATGCCAAAATAAGCTTCACTAGCAGATGGTCCTGTGTATATTTAAACTTGGACATTAAAGTCATCTTCTTCCTCGACACTTTTAATAATTGCTTTATCATCATCGCAATTTGAAATCTAGGGACCAACTCATAATCTTTTCTTCTGTATCTTAAGTTCTGAACATCCAGGAATTTTTAAAAACATATTTTTTAAATTTCTCAAAAGACACGTTTATCTCTCTCTCCCTCTCATTTTCATCTTTCTTCTTTTCTTACTTTTCTTCTCCTTGAGTTTCATTTCATCTTCAGTCTAATTTTTTCTACTGAAATTCAGATAATTTCAAAAAATACCGATTCACATTATCAGTGATTTGGATAGACAGTATTCGGATAATCGGTGTTCTACTGTATTTTTTCTCTACTTCCAAATAGAAAAAAGTTAGAAATAGTAGAAATAAATTAATAGATTTTGCTTGGTTTGAAAGTTTTCACGTTTTTGTTTTGTTAAACTTATAGCTAAGATTTTGCGAGCACAATAAAAATGATATATATGTAGTAAAGTAATAACTTTTAACGATAAGTTTGGATCCTTTATATAACTTAAGAAATAATTATTTTCAACTTGGATGTTGGGATATTTATTTAATAACATTACATTGCATGAATAAAATTTGGGATATTATTCATCCAAGGGACAATAAGCAGATTTATAAATAACAAAACACAAAATATATTTCTTTTATTTTGTAATTTTTGTAATTAAATATTTCTTGCAGTAAAAATGCTTGTAACGTATTCTTTACTTTTGTTATATTCATATTGAATAGAATATTCAATAAAAATGTATGAAGTATGTTTAAAATTGATTGAGTATATCGTTGAAAAGGCTTTTACTTCCAATGAGCATTTTTATATATGTGTAACTCTCTCTCTCTTCCTTTTTCTTCCTCTCTCTTTCTTTATCTCTTCTCTCTCACTCTTCCTCTCTTTTCTCCATCTCTCTTTCTCTCTTAATGTCCCTTGATTTGAAATTAATCGTATATATAAGAACAAAATGTCAATTTTAAATTTCAAATCATGTATCCTCGTGAAATAAATTAACATAATAAGCGTTCTTCTGAAATACTTAACCTACAAATTACCAAAGTCTTGCTATAAAATAACCAATAACTGTGTATATGGAAATCCTTTTGACTTTAAAAATATAACATAAGCTGTAAAAACAAAGATAAATTAAAGTTAAAAATTATTTAAAAGCTATCAATAATCCTTTCAGAAAAAGATTCAATTATAAATCACGGTGATTATCAGTATCTTATTTCTTGCAATCACTTAATTTATGTACGAATTTTGTCGGCTCAATTAATGACTCTACCCTTTAATGTATTTCATTATTTACTTATCTTTTAAGAAGAGCTTTATTTATGGCTTCTACTTTTACAGTAACTAGCAGAGATTTTAATTTTGTAACAGTTTAGAATAATTTTGCATTTAATCATTACACACAAGACAAAGTATAAATTCACAGCAACATAATAAATTGCATTTGCAAGAGGCTGACATTATTCTTTATAAACGCTTGCAGTCTTGTGCCTTAAAAAGCTACTTAAAAACCAGTTTCCAGCACAGAAGTGTCAAAAACACTGCTTGTTATTCATTCCCTTAAATTTATTGTTGAGTAATTAAAATTTCTACATCATAAATTGTCCTTGCTTTTAGAGAAAGGCGTATTTTTTTAACTTTAACATTTTATAATTTTTAATAATTTACAGGCTTCGGCATATGTTATCGCCTCGAAAAGATATCTGATTTTAATTGCTATTGTATTTTACTGGCTGGTTGTTTTTCTTTACAATACGTACATTTATACATGAGTTCTTAACATCTTAATTTTGTATTATTTTTTCAAATTCATCTTGCTTTAAAGAGATTATCTGGGATAATTTTACTGGAGTTTTTCTGTGTTACCCATATAAATTTTATCGATATATATGCGAAAAATGCATACAATTCCCAAAAAATTATTTTGAATATATTTTTAATTACATTTAATTTAAATATGCTTTTTATACATTGTGATTCGAAACTTAAAAATGCACGGTTTTTTTTATTTGTGAATAATTTTAAAACCTCGAAAATCGGAAAAAAGAGTGCCGAAAAAATAAAAAATATCCATTCTTCATATATTTGAAAGCTATTTAGAGAATGTACGAATATATATAACACTATATGCATAAATATGAAATTTTAAAAAATATTAAAAAGAAAAATTCATCAAAGCTAAGTGTATGTTAAATTTTTGTCTCACAAGAAATTTTAATTTAATTGATTAGAGAAAAATTTAATAGTAGAATTCAAAATTATTTTAAAGCGATTATAATGGACAAAAACTGATTAAAATTAAAATGTTCTCCATAGTTACTTTAACGCTATTTCAATAAGTTTGCATTATATTAAAGGTGATTTATTAATATTTTTAATTAATTATTGTAAATGTTAAAGAACATGTGTGAAATAACATGCTGTGATATCCCATCTTTTGTAAAATAATTGTAAACTGTAAATAGTTTAACGAATTTCCTTTATCTTAAAATTAACTGAAAGTCTAATTAATCAGATCTAAAAATAATATGTTACAAATATTTTTAAAGTGTTTGCTTTTCTCAAGAAAAGTTATTATGAGTCATTTGGGTGGAGAGAAATGTATGAATAGCAAATCTCTTGTATTCTCATTTAATTACAAAAATAATTTATAAGATTTCAAAAAATCAAAATTTTTTAAAGTCCCTGTAAAATTTCTTATTTGATTTCATTTAGATAAATCTAATGTAAAATTATTATAATGGATATTGTTTACTGAATAAAGAAACCATGTATCATTTATTTTTTCTAAATGTATACATGCATTTTTATCTGCTGAAATTTATTTAACAAACAAAAATTTTAAATGTAGAATCTTATGGGAAATACATCTGCTAACAACAATGGAAATATCTGTATTGCATATTATTACAAACTGATTCTTACGAAATAAATACATTATGTTATTTTTACATTTAAAAGAACGCTGTCAATTTGTTTTTAAAAGGAGAATTCGATTTAAAAGAAAAAAAAATTATCTTTAATACGCTGTTCTTAAGTATTTCTTTAAAATGAAGAAAACTCAATTATTCGTTAGGGCTTAAAAGCATAGCTACGATACTTTAAAAAAAAACAGCCAATATTTCCGAACAGTTTTTGCTTTACATTAAGCTTGAAGCGTGCCATCTTCAACGGAAATCTGGGAAAGATTTTCCCAAACCAACCAATTAAGCTCCTACTACAAGAAAGACTTCTCGAGTAGCAAATAACAAAGACATTCCATGAATAATAACTGCATTAAAGCTCTCTTTAAATCAAGTAAAAAATCTAAAGTGACTCAAAAAACCATTTCATTATGTAAATTTTCTTGAAATACCAAGCAGTTCAAATGCGCCATTTTTTCCCCTCTAACTATTGCAGACGATAAAATACAGCTAGTTCTTAACCCACATATTCCGTTTTTGCTTATTCTTGATAGAATTTGTGTAGATTTGGATCGTTAACCACAGTGACTTGAGCTTTTTTGTTGCATTTGTATTCGACACAAGTAGCTTCTTAACAGTGGTAAAAAATAGAGTTGAAAAAAAGACATCTACTTACTTAATGTGGATATCCATCATTTTTATAGTAGTACAGGGAGCTATTGAATCGTTCATGGCGCAGAACTGTACCAATTTGATAAAAGCGGAAGCTCTTACAAAAATCGTCGGAGTTATTACCCAAAAAGCGACATGGGCGGTCTTTTGGTAATTCCAAATGCATAACATTTCCATTTGATGTTAGAGAGGTTATATGCATTCATTTATTTGAAATAAATGTTGCCAACTCTTTTAAAGCAATTAATTTATTTTGAAACATGAAAATTAAACTTTTATGCATTCATTTATGCTGTTTTGTAGAAAATAGTTAAATATATTTCTACAATTTTAGTTTTTAAAAAAATCAATATAAGTCTTAATTTTATAAGAAAATTGTAAACTATGCATGAAAGTTAGATATTTTTAAGAGACATTTTTAAGTGAATTTTACATTGCACAATCTTTATTAAAATCTTGAAAATAAACAACTTTTTGAGTTTCAATAAACTTTTTTTAATTAACTATGTATCCCTTTAACAAATAAACTATAACATAAATAATTTACTTTTAGTAAATATATATCTTAAATTTTACTATTTTACTTTAATTTTTTACTTAATTTATTACTGTCAATTTTTTTTCTTTTTCAAATGAATTCAATTATTTACTCAATCAAACATTCTGTGAACAGTTTATAAAATACTTATTTTGATCAAATTGTTACTATAAGTGAAAGTGTTCTTGTTATCTTCCGAGCTATGAATTATTAAATGAGAAATTTCTGGATTGAAAACTTATTTTTCTTATTTATTCAAGGATACAGATAAAATTAATACGAATAATAATAGATATTCTATACGACCTTTATCTTTTTTTGTTGTTATTGTCTTACAGGAGCTAGGCTGGCAATATGGTGTGCGTTGTTCCACTTATCCAACAGAACTGTAACTTGATGTGGAGTCCTACTTCCACATTACATATATACTATAAATACCCATTTATAGGATAGGCAACCATTCATTACCCACTCATACAAGGAAAGGATAAAAACAGGAGACAGAGAAAGTACATCCATCCCCGAACCTGGATTTGAACACAGGACCTCCCTATCCGCAGCAGACACGTGGACCACTAGGCAAGATGAGTGGCGATAAAAACATGCAAAAATTAATTTAGTAATAAAACAAAAAGTAATGATTTAATTCACCACACTAAATTGATATTTTTCTTACGAACTACAAACACCGGTGAGTTTTTTTTAATTTTTATTTTTCTGATTTTCAAGAATGTATGTGTTAAAATTTTGGGAATAAATTTCAAATAATAATTCATGATTAATTTTCAATGACATTATAATATTTTGGTGGTGTGAAGTTAATAGTAATTAAAATGTGATTAATAATAGTTGAATATTTATTTATAAATAATTAACAGCAAAAAATATGTAATAGAAATAAATCATAATAATAAAATGTAATAATAAAAATAATTTATTTTTTACTGTGATCTTTATTTATTAAATAAAATAAATAAAGCAAATTCTTAAATATCTGAGTGCAAATGAAAATGAAGTTTTCAATAAAAATATTAAGAAGTTTATTAATGAATAATATGTTTGAAATGAAAACCAATTCCAAATTACTTTCATTTGAAATTTTTATAATATATATTGTTAGTCTTAAATTGTTCCTGAAAAATTGAGAAAACTATAATTAACTTCAAAGGAAATAATCAATTCCAGAAGATAACTAGAAATTTGTCATTGCTACAAACTAATCAAACATTTTCTGTTTTAAAAAATAATTTTACGTTAAAAATATCTAAAGCTATTAGTAATTTTAACATTAATAGGAAACTGAAATCTAAAATATGTAATTTTAGAGAAGAAAAAAAACCTAATGAAATGTGTAAAGAAAATTCAATTTTTTACAATATCTATGCAAAATAAACATTTTTTAAAAAAATAAAATGTTCATTTAGTTAGATTTGAAATCATTTGAAATTTTCAAATTTTTACTTGACATTTACCATTTATATAACATCCCATTCTCTTTCAACTTTTCTCTTATTTTTTAACGATCAACTATAAATTTCAATCGTCCTGAATTTTTATAAATGAAATAATATGTTCAAATGAAGATAAAATTATAAGAAAGAATTCATTTATTGCTTTTATAAATTAAAATATTTTTTTCTGCATGACATACTTTACAAAAAAATATTTTTTTACTCATCTCAGTTTTAATTGACTTTTGAGTAAATAAATAACAATAGAATTTAAAAATTATTAAAATGAAGCCAAGAACTCATAAAGTGTGAGATATTTTTCTGAATTGTTCATTTAAAATAAGAAAATGAATTTAAAATCATTGCTTACATATTTATAAATTTATATATTAATTGCCATAAAATAAGGTTCATGTACAACATATTGATTAAAATAAAAGTACATGTAAAGCACTTTTCATATAAAAAAAAGAATAGGGAACATTTTTAAAATGTATTCAAATATAACTAATATATAAATCAGATTCATAGTTCTTAAAATTATAAATGAACAGTGACACTTATGTTATAGTTTAGGTCAAGATTAAACTCCTATTCTTATGAAGAATGTAATGACTAATGAAAACTAAAATGTGCAAAATGATCCGGATTATCTTAATGTATAACAATATTCAGGTATAAAATGTAAAGGAAAAATAAAGCGTGTAGAATCATGTAGTATCAAACTATAGTTTTCGAGATGAATAGCAATATTCTAGATGAATTTTAGGTCTTAGTACAATCCTATTCATGTACAGTTGCAATGAAGTGATAAATATAAATTATCTGGGATGACTAAGGTTATTGTTAATCGAAAGTTTTGGCTCGAATAAATCATAGCATTATTCCATTTGGATCTTCAAGTTCAGCTCTAATTTATAAAAGGATGTGAGAGACTAAAATGACTAGTGAATGATGATTAGACGAGGAATAATTTAATATTACTCTAGTGTATTGCTTAATACATTTCATGGACTTAAAATTTAAATGAAAAAAATATCGATTTAATAAATTCTCAGTATGGTGGGTAATATTCCATTTGTACCAATTTGTGTTGGGTAATATTCCAACAAAAATAATTCCATTTGTGCCAAATTCATTCAAATAAATGATAAGATTAAAGAAAGAGAAGCTGTTGCAATCCAAGGTCTATGGTCCAAGGTCTTCTTCAACATGAATGAAAAAAGAATAAGTGAAGAAAAATAAAATATAAAATTAATTAATTCCATAGATTTTTTTTTACTTTTACCTTAAATTAATATTATTAATCTACAGAAAACTATACATTGCTGACCTTTAAAATAGCCAAATCAAGAAGACGACACTCTCCGTACCTGAAATTTACAGAACAGAAAGAAGATGGTTTGATTTAAAAATGCTATCATTTTTTCAGCACATTCATGTGAGACAGATAACGGTAATAATACCGAAAATGTGTTTAAAGATAAGTTTGTACATTGAAAACTGATGCCAAGTGTAAAAAATTATGACGCATCTTGTGAGAATAAATACTTAGTAGCATATTACTGGTTTTGAGATTAGTATATTAATATATTATTGTATAGGTTTATCTATGGATATATTGTTACTCGTATCAGTCAAGCTCCTATGATTGTATTCAGCAGATAGAATAGATGAGTTCAAGAAAATCAAACGAAAAGCACAAGTGAATCTCAACAGACCACTGTTATTATTAGCTTAAAAGATGGACATGTTCTCTGCATTGATCTTAATGAATTTCAAACGAGTTCTGTGTCAAGAAATGAGGTCTTTTGTAAGGCAACTGATATAAAACATCGTATCGGTATTCAATATATGATAGTCGCATCCATATTTCTGGATATAGTAAAGAATGAACTATCGGGAACTCGCCATTGTTGTATCGGAGTGATGGTAGGAAGTACCAGGAGTCATCAGGAGTGATGGTAGGATGTACCGTTGGATTCATGTCTTGGTCATTCACATTACAATTCACTATTCAAAAAAGATAATTAAGAAAGATTAATTTGACTTAGAACAAAGCTCGTTACATTTCTATTGAATAGAAGCCATGGCTTTGCAGTTTATTAGAATTTTGTGAAATGCTACGTTTTACCAGAATAATTCAGGAAAACATGTTGCCGATATTGGGTTAGTATTCTTTGATATAGTATAATAATATTCAGCTGTTTTCCAAACCAATAAGTAATCTACCTCCCTCATCAATAAAAAAACCCTGTTAGGCCGATCAACAAACTCGTCGCCATACATCTGCCATTGTGGCTTATAATGTAATAAATCTCGTGTTGAAGGTTTGGTTTGTTTGTCGTTCAACAGTCATTTCTTGCACACGAGGGCTAATTAGACCGGGACCCATGGTTTAAAGTGAATTCCGAACCACTACAAACATCCATGCCCTAGGTGGGATTCGAACCCACAAACTGTTGAACCGAAGGCAAGAGCACTACCCATTCGGCTGCCAGCTCGGCTCGTGTTGAAGATTCATAGGTAGTTGTACTTGTACACGCCATCCAATCATTATTTAATCCAGTCATCTGGTATATAAGAGCAGTTATTGACGACAGGTGTGATATTTTAAGTAATATTTTTCATGATCTATATTTCCAATTTTCTTGAAATTTTAGTTGTTTGTTATTTTAGTATAATATATTTGTCATGTAAAATATCATTATGTCATTTGTTTTGCTTGCTAGTTTTGCAATTTCAGTGGCTAATATTATAATCTACGATTTGTTAATTTAACCTTTTAAGTAGCTTTGAGTATAAAAATTTTGAATTTAAAATCTTTTTTTTATTTTTTATTTTTGCATTAAATTTATATTTGCATATAAAATTCCATTTGTTTATCAAACAGAAGATTAAAATAAATGATAAGTAGACAAACAGTGATTTATAATATTGAATAATTTATAGGATATATACTATTAAATAGAAAATATCCACGAATGTCTCAGAAACTTTTTTCAACAGTGAATTTTTAACAATTAAACTCTCTCTATTGCTTGTTATAAAAGAAACCATTTCTACATTTATATTTTTGCTATCAACTGGACAATCAAAATTAGCATTTATATATTATGATGAATGGAAAAACATGTTTATATTAAGCAAATTAAGTTACTTAGAAAAATTAAATATGTATTAGAAATCTAAACCGTTTTATTTTTTATTTCATTTCTTATTTCATAGGGATACTTTTAGTTGGGAAAATACAGGAATTTTTTTCCATATGAATGGTGTAATTTAAGTAAGATTCTGCACCTTTTTTTGTTTTTAAATTTATATTACATACATTCATTTTAAAATACTCAATTAAAATTCAGTTATTTCAGGATTCATGTATTCTTATTACTTATCTATTATTTCGCATAACCAAATGATAATGTATCAGTACTCCCAAATATCTTCCAATGATAATATTTCTATAGTTCAACAAAAGGAACTGCAAGTACGCAGAAGGAAAAATATATAAAGGCGAAATTATGCTCCATATAAATGATTATACAGCAAAGTAAATTTTGTGATTATCTGCAATTAAAACTGACCCGCCGGTCAAAAATAGGAACCGAGTCAGCAAGAAGTGGCTAAAGCACTGAGTGTCCCCGCTGGGGTAGTCACCATTCGGCCGACGGATCGGCTTTGCGGACCCCACATTCCCGTAGGCAAGGGGGTAAGCCGAAAGGAGCTTTTGGCCGTCGCCCAAAAGTTCCTTACCATCACCTGCACAGGGGGAATGTGACAGCTCCGGATGGAATTTAGCTCCCCCTAAATCGATCCTCTCAGCTCTTCGCACATCTAGGCGGCGATCACTCCCTCTGTATTAAGGGGGCTATAGACACAAACTTAGTTCGGAAATGCTATTAAGATTTCAGATGGCGCTTAAAGATCGCTGTGTATGACGCACTCAAGTAATAGTGATGGTAATGGGGGCGTTTTTCAAATATGTGTAAAATGCCTTACGATTAAAAAATATTAAGTAAGTTAACTATATTAGGTGTACATGCGAAAATAATGAAATTAATAAACAGTAATTGTTTACGTGTTTATCAGTTTATAAATAAATAAAAATTTTAAAGTTCTAAAAATAAAATATTTTGACTATTGTTTATTTATTTATGAAGAATCTTATTAAGAGTAAATAAAATTCTTAACTAAAAATTTTCTTGCAAAATTTTTCATAAGGTATCTTTTTTTAACCAAACAATTGCTAATTCAAATTATCACTTGGCAGTAATAATTGCATAAAACTATAAAAATATTGCTTTTATATGAGGATAAACTTGATTTAGATGAATATAATATCTAATTGGACCTCTAAAAACCATACAAAATTTTAACCTAAAATTAAATAAATTTATAAAATTTAAAATTATCCAAAGAATATATTTTTTTTACTTTAGAAATGCAAAATTATCCAAAGAATATATTTTTTTACTTTAGAAATGCAAAATTTATCTAAATATTTCTCTTGTAAAAAATGTATGATTTTTAAAAAAAATATGAACATTTTTTTATTTGTTTTTGTTTCAGGAATATTAAGGTGTGTTAAATTTAAATTCAAATTTCAAATCAAATTTTCGATTTTACTAAAAGAATTATAAAATATAAACTTTGGACTATCACTAATTTTGCAAAAAAATTCTATTAACCAGAATAACTCGTAGATTTGACACCTCATTGCTGTTACCACTTGATATTTCGCAAAATAAAAGAGGCATATACACATGCATCTTCTGTTTTCAATTAGAAACTTAAATATTTATGTAGATAATTTATATTTCTGAAGTCAAACAAGTCGTATCAAATTGCTTAAGTTGAATACTAAAATTAATGTGTGTTTATGCTCAGTTGGAAATATAATAATCAAATGATTTTTAGCTATTATTAATACATTTTGTTACCTGTGACGTCTTTATAACGAACAATAAAAATTGTGAGCAAACATTTTAGACAAAGTGATATCTTAAAAATATCTAAAAGGCATGCATAAATTAATACGTATAATATAGAAAAACTAAAACTAACTCTGTGGCACTACAGCCCATATATGGGACAAGACCTACAGTTCCCTTATCTGTTTTCCTGACTGAAAGCACTGGGGTGCGAAGCAAATGCCCCTAACGCGAAACTCTCTGACTTAAGCTCCCAAGCATGCTTGGTACTCAGTTTATCTACCCAATGAAATAATTAAAGGTTGAATCGACCTTGCCGAGATTGAGGTTCTTCTAACACTTCTATACTTCTATGTAAGCATATATATTAGATTATGTATTATATATGTATATATTATTATTATTATATTTATTACATATATATATATATATATATATATATATATATATATATATATATATATATATATATATATATATATATATATATATATATATATATATATTCTATTTTTAATAATTACATTTTTTACATTTTATTAAATTTCTATATAAATAAATGAATTATTTAATTCATCATACTTGAGTGCAAATATCTATATTTTTTTAAACTTCGGTAAGGAAAGAAATTTCATTTTATTTATTGAACATTTACAGAATAAGATTAAAACAGCGCAGCGAAATTTGTTAGCAGTTTAAAATCACAACATGCAGAATTCAATACACAAAGCGGAAAATTCTGGCTGCAAAATATGCAATCTGAAAGGACGATGATTCAAACTGTACTAAAATGATATCCGCAGTTACATAACTGCATTAAGCATCTGTGTCATTATTCATCATTTGCTCTGAACCAGTCTCATAGAAATCTATACAATTTGATTTCAGATAAGGCCAATCATGGGTACATGGTGAACGGACCAACAATGTGGAAGAAGATGCGATTTCTTTTGAGCCAAAACAACACTAGAATATGTGGCTGAACATTAATTTTATTGATCAATTGAATCGAAATATCCCAGAAAATAAGACACAGCAGTAAATTTTAATGGATGAAAAATTAAAGTATGTTGAACTCTCTTATTGGTAATATAAACATAAGATTTCTAAAATGCATATCTAGTGCTATCTAATCCAGTTATTACGAATCTTAAGTTACAGTAAGGATACCAATAGCAAAAAAGACGTGCATTCTCATCAAAATTTTTAATCATAATACAATCATCAGAACAGTATGCCCAGAGTTGTCATTCTTCTGAAAAAAATTGATATGTGTTATTATTATTATATGTGTTAATATGCAGTAATTGATACTGTAAGTGTTTTAGTATCACAACTAAATAAATTTCACCAACCATTGATACAAGTCTAGAAAACTGGCAATAAAAATAGCAACGATGTTAAATGAGGGTACTACTGACATAATCGGTCTTTCCAAGTAAATATTTTCTGCGCAACGCACGGCCAAAATACTTCATGCTATAACAGTACGATAACACAATGTCGAAAAAAATCACGTCTATCCTTTAGAATGTCCTTGTGAGGTTCAGATTTTGTATAGTATTCAAAATGATCTTTCAAAATTAAAGAAATAATTTTAACCTTATCCAACAGAACGAGTAAAAATGTCGTGAAAGGATATGCTACAGTACTGGCAGAGAGTTTATTATATTAATATAGAAGAATTGTAGCATGTAACAAATAATATTCTTGCAAAAAGGATGACACGATCTTTTTACAAAACAGCAGCAAGTTAATTGTAATTTCCGAAGAATATAGAAAATCTTCAACAATATTTTTAATATAGTTTGAGTATTGTTGAAGATTATTTTTACTCTAAAAAATCTGGTATTAGCAACTCTATCTTAATTAAGATAGAATTTCTAAAACTGATTTAAAAACATTAAAACTTATCAATCGTATATTTTAATGCGTCATACCTTTTATTAAATATGAATTCTGTTGCTTTTCCCTTCAAGAGCTGTATATTTCTATTATTAATAGATTAAGTAGATAGGTACCAGGAATTAGAAATTTAAACATTAAATTTTCAAATAAACATATTATGCTCTGTTAATACAAGAATTTCAAAAACTACCAAGAAGCTTTATTTAGCCCTCTAAGTTTTTAAGCTTTTTAGTAATACCCTTTAAACAATAATATTCTATTTATATAAGCGACCCTCATCTATGCATACCTTTCTGTAAGATATAGGTATATACTTTTTAACAAATTTTTTATTAACATTATTATAATCCTTAATATTCAGAGGGATTAATTTTACAAGTGGAAAAGAAACAAATAACGTAAGCAAATGGAATTATTTTTATTTTAAACAAAACTTGAATGAATTCGCGAGTTTGAATATTTATGCTAAATATTTTGAAAATGTTATAAGAGCAAAAAGAAAAGAAACGAAAATCAATGTTTTCCCGTGTTGTATTTTGAAAAATTAACATTTGTATGAATATATATTTTAATTAAAAGAAATGGCAGAATTTTAATATTACCAGAATTTATAAGTTTCTAATTTCAATAAGATTGGTTAATGTAAAACACAAATATTTTGTATAACTTTATTTGAAAAAAAAATTTCTTTCCTTTCAACGGTATAATTCAATAAAAAAATTATAATTGCTTTTATATATACTATGACAATAAATTATATTTTTATTTATAATAGTTTGCAAAATATAATTAATCAAAATAAGGGTGTATAATTTTGTTTACATATTACAGTTTAACTACGAACACATTTGTAAGAGTTAAACCGACATTTACAGCACATTGCATTTTATCTAAACTTTTATCCGACATGCATAATTTATGCGAAATAAAAATTGATAACTCCCTTGTGTTGGTGTAAAAAAATCAAGAACTGAATTCACATCGCACACCTTAGTCTTGTCAAAGTTAGTGATTTGTCATCCTCGACTGCCTTTGGAAAGTACCCAAGACAGAAAGAGAGCATAATTCTGAAAAATGCATGACAGTCCAACGCCACAAGGCTGTCTGGTAATTTTCTCTAAAAGCCTTTCAGTCATTTCCCTGTATAAAAAATTATTCTGAGTTCTCTTTTTACCATCGTTTCATAACTTTTTGTTACCAACCCGTCAATGTTTTGTAACTCAGCCAATTTTTGATCAGTTAAGTCTTCAGCATGTATAGAGCTTGAAGCTATTACCGTTATTACCGCTATCGACAGGGATTGTCCGAAAACATGGAGGAAAAATTTTTCTTTTTGGGAACTTCATTACTTTTGGCCACCCTTCCATCCCATTTTGGGTTATTAAATTAAAGTACATGGATCTATAATTTCATGCATTTTGTATTTCTCTAATGTAAAAGGAAGTAAAGGATCTGAGAACAAAAATTTATTGTTCGTAACCTAACCAGTTGTGCAAAATGAGAGTGTAAGTTAAATAGAAACACTATTGAATGGAGAATTCTTTAAATATTCAGAGCTGTCACTCGTGCGTTAAGGACAAATTATTCTCGCATGTTCATTTTGCATTGTAATGCATCAAAAATTCGCAACTGTAATTTTTCATTTTTTAGATGTTACAAAGAAAAACAATGTTCTTCCAACCAAACTTTTCCTTTTAAAAAGGGTCATCCTAGAAATAATAGATCCATTTAATTATTTGTTATTAATATTTATACTAATAAAAAGAAAACTTCAGGTTTCATCCATTTACTAGTTCAATCAATTATACATGATTGCATCGATATTTTCTTAATGATTCTAGATTTGATAGTTATTTTTTATTCTTGTATTATTGTTATTTTGATTAATTCATTACTGACACAGTGATCGATATAACATAAATAAAGCTCAACGATATTGCTTACTAATCGATAAAGAAATTATAATATATATATATATATATATATATATATATATATATATATATATATATATATATATATATATATATATATATATATATATATATATATATATTAATATAAAGAAAATACATATATGAATATAAAGTAATAAATACAATGCTAAAAATATAATGTTGTAACTTAACTCTTCGGGGGAATTGCTCGAAGATTTTAGACATTTGTCCTTCGAGCATGTCAGAAAAGAGTGTTCATTTTTGCATAGCTGACCATCTCCCTCCTGATGAAGACATGGTCCCTATGCCTTCTTGTCTTTTGCTTCATATACTTTAGTATCTTTCCAATTTTATAGTTTTTTTCATGTTTTATCTTATATATATATATATATATATATATATATATATATATATATATATATATATATATATATATATATATATATATATATATATATATATATATATATATATATATATATATATATATATATTCCAATTAGTAATAAATATGTATTCTCTTAAATTACTTACAAATATATAAATAAAAATCCAGCTATTGCTTACTTAATTCATCAGAGTTACATACACAGTGATAAAAATTGAACAACTATGAATTCAGTATTTATCCACCTAAATGAATGAAGGAACTCAAGTTAATCTATCCACCTAAGTGAGTTCTTTTGATTCTAAAATCGTTTTAAAGAATCAAGTAATGATATTGACCTTCGGTATATCTATAGAAAATATTGATTTAGTGATGCATAACTTCATTGCCTACTTAAATTCAAATATTGACTCTAACGGTCATGATGAACTTTTTAAATCATAAATTGATAGTGAAATATCAATACTTTAAGAATATGTTTTTAAAAAATTATGAATACCATCCAAATATTCAATAAATTCGTAATGAATTAATTACATTGACTACAAAGCGACTACAATAACTTGTTAAGGAAGTTTATTGCTTTTATTTTGGAAAATAGTTTTTGCAAAAATTTGCAGTTATTTCCCCCAGTTTATTTATGATGAATATAATGTCAATTTTTTTTCAATCAAAGAAATAAGTTAATTATATCAAATTTTAAGGCTAAAACTTCTTATTTTGAAACTAAATAGCTCGAATCTTTTAAAGAATCATTAAATTTATTCATCTATTTTGTTATGAGATAATTATATAAGTGATAGATATATTAAATTTTTATTTTAATATATTAATTAATGCGTATATATAAATATAAAAAAATTTCGGATGGTTTTAAAGCTTGCCAATAATCTCATAATTTTGGCTGTCCCTATACTTATGCATTTTAGTTAAATTATTATATTGGTATTTTCTAGTTATTTGTTTTAGTAAGGAATGTTTATTTATGTCTTTAATCAACCTTGATAATTTTTAGCACCCTGTAACGGAATTATAAAACGTAAATTCATGGAAAATGATTAATAATGAAGGGAAGGCCCTCACTCACTAGAAGTTAGCTTTAAAAACATTTATAGAATACCTATAATTGTCTTAAACAAATAGAAGCTGACACAAAGTATAAGATCCCTCTGATGACTAAAAAATGATCATTGATGTCTAGAATCACCAAATCACCCAAAATTAAAGTAGCCTATTCTTTAGAATGTTGTTTACATGACTAAAATAAAATGATGCTGTTTTGAATTAGTTTTTCTTTGTTTTAGATAAAAGTCCCATAATTTAATCATGTATTTACTCTATGTTCATGAAATTTGTCTAAATAATTTTTGTTACTTGGTGTTTGTAAATATTATTTCAAATTTAATTACCTCAAATGTCATTTGCTTTTAAAAAATACATATTCAAAATCCAAACTTTTTAGTTAAGAGATTCATAATTTGAAACCATAAATTATGATTCATTATATTGTTCTTCATTTCTTGTACTCTTGCTTCTATCAGTAACTCAAATACGTATGCCAGTGCAAAATCTGACATAATTTTGAAGAGGACGTTAATAATCTAAAGTGTTCGCCTTTAATGGTCTTATGTTTATTGCAGAATATTGACCCATGCACCTTTAGTATTTATCGAATAAAATTTTATTTACTAAAAGAAATCTTTCAATTTACTATTTAAGCTAAAATTTAGTATGTCAAATGATGTAAGTAAAAAGCTTCAATGCTTTCTAAAAATTTTAACTTCTTTAATGGTAACTGATATTACATTGTATTATAATTGATATTGGTGGACAAAAAAAAATGTTATTTCAATTACTTTCAATAGGTATAATAGACTTTTAGTTTTATTTAATATATTTCTAAGTTAAATTAATTTGAATAAATTATTTCCCTCTCATATCAATTTTTTTAAATATTTCTGGAGGATTATTTATATTTTAATAGCAAATGTTAAGCATAAGTATTATCCATATCCCACTGGATTGATCATACATGACCAATTTTAAGGAATGAGTTACAACTCTGTAAAACTGACTTTCATTGTAGTACTTTCATTTACTACGTTTCTCAAGTCAATTTCAATAAAATCCAAGAAAACTATTTTTTGAGAATACATAATGGATCCTTTCATCAATTATTTAACTTGTTTCTTAATTCATTTGCACATCTTTTTCTTCATTTATTGAAAGAATATTACTGTTTAGAACCCGATTACATTAAATTCACAAGAACTATTTTCGAACTTATAATATTTTTCAGCATTTCCTTCTTGTATTATAGCTTGCGAGAGTTGAAATTATTAGAAGTCGCTTTTTTTCAAAGAATAACTATCTCAAAATGTTCTTTTTTTAAAAATATAACATGTATGTTTAAATTCGATTCATGCAGTAAACATTAGGAAAGTTTAAAAAAATTCAATTTAATAATGATGCAATACATTTAATCTGCTTTATATTTGACTATGTTGTATTTGACTAGTTAAGAAGGTCTTAGGCATTAAATCTTAAGAAGCTTTCATTACTATCATTGTGTTGCATCCTTCATGTCCTATCGATGAATCTTTCAAACACTTGGCACCATTTCATCTATTCAATAAAAAATGGCCATAATAGAATTCACCAATGAGCGAATTGAATATAATTTATAAAACTAAACACATAAATTTCTGTACATTTGATTGTTAATATATTCTTTTACAGCAAAGAATTCTATAAATGTTAATGGAATTAATTTTTTATGTTTTCCTTTGATATTATTCATAAACTACATAATCATTATTTCAATTTAAGATTAAATAGTTTACAATAACATACAATTTTCTCTGTTACAGTTTACATACGTATATATTTATGAAACTTCATTCACATTAAGTGAAGTATTGAAGTAATTTTTCAAAATAAAAATTAACAAGATGTTATTGACCATCAGTCATATTGGATTGATTCTTAATGAAACCACTCATTAGAAAATAGAATATTGACTTTCTCAATAAAAACAATAAAATGAAACTGCCTTATGTTATGAAATTATATATTTTGATTTATTTTATTACTCTATGTTGAATTAGAATTGAAAAAAATTTATTTCTTCCACATGATTTGAACTGATTTGATTTATTAAGTTATACAAGCAAAAAAGTTTTTGCTTTCAAAAATGAAGCACTAAACTTTTCTGATAATGGATGGGGCTCGCATATTGGATGTGATTGATAGATGGGAACCATGCAGAAGAAATTTACTGTAACTAACGAGATAAATGAGCTTAGCTTTCACAATAAAAAATAATTTAAATAATACCATCTTGATGTAACTTTAATGGCTCAAATATATAAGATTTATGGAATTAATTTCGTTGACAAGCATGAGAGTATATTTTAATAATAGTAACTAATGGTGTACTTAAGAGATCTAATAGCGATATAAGATTCAAAATTATTTATTTAAAATTCCACGATAGCAAAATAATGGAAAATATTTTCCAAGAGAAATATTACATAGAAAGAAAAAATTATATGAGTCTCAGTTTTAAAAGTAAAATTTTGTATTTTCTTTCAAAAATTCGTGAAAGTAAAGTAAAGTACTGTTTTCTAAAGCATAAAATAAACTTCAAGAAAAAGTTTGAAACAATATAAAAAATAATATCCGCATTTAAAAATACCTTTTTGAGTAAAACAATAAAGGCATAATGGAACGAGAAAAAAAATCATTTCAAAAATTCAGTAAAAAACAAAGTTATGAATCAGACAAAAATTAATCAAATCAGGAAACAAGTATAAAAAATGCTAAAAATAACAAAGTATGTAGAGTTTATTAAAATGGTTTCTTTTTATAACTTAAATATTAAACAACTGGATGGAAATTTTTAAGATTTTACTTTATCTTTGCTACGTCAATATTTTACTTTACTGCTTTTCTTGATAAATCTTTGAATAATCAAAGGATTTATGCTTTGCACTGATAACATCTGTGCAACTAGATTGAATAAGCTACGACTTCAGTTTTGTTTCATCTCTTGATTAAAATAAAATGACTAATATTTCCTACTAGTCATTTTATTTTAATCTAGATTGACTAAATTCTTATATGTGGAGTGACGAATATATTTTTGTATTTCTCACATATTAACGCCTCACAATGTCTTCAAAATTATGTGTAAATGCGAAGTAATTTTCCTCCTACGAATTTCCCATGAGAATGACATTGATTAGATTTTTAAATCGAATATTTTATTTAAGATTTAAAATTTTGTGTTCCCATGATGCTGTTTCTTACATATTTAAATTAATCAGTTGCATTAGTAATTGGATCCACAATTAAAAAAATAATTACGATATAACCTCAATTTTTTAGCAAACTTGTATTTAAAATTTATAATTTTTTGACAAAAAATTTAACTATATATTTTATAAATTATCTAAAAGTTGAAACTTCAATGTTGCATACAAAATATATTTTTTTAATTAGCTCGTATGAAATATATAACTTTAAATATTGGTAATATCTTAAATTTTCTAAAATTTATACTCAATTCTTTATAAGTTTTATTGTAACCTAAATCTTGACATCTTAACCTCTTTATTTAAAACAAATAAGGAGGGTAAATATGTAGAGGTAAATTAAAAAAGTAAATGTAAACTGAAAAAAATGTAACAAAATAAATTTTTCACCAAAGTGATGAATATGTTATTTAGTTTATTCATTTTCTGCAGTAAAAATAAAATTTTCTGAAGAAAATTAAAACCAATATCTAAATATGCTATTTAAAAATTAAATTAAATACTGAAATAGACTAATATTACTTAACTTTATATTTACTATACATGCTACATAAAAATTCAATTAAATACACAAATAGAATCATAATGTTATATAAGTTTTTATTTAAAATTAATAAGGAAAAATATTTTGAAATATCATACTGAAAGGAAAAATATTGACTTGAATTTTTTTTTTCAAAAAAAAGTAATTGTTTTTTAAAAATGTACTTTGCATTGATTATATTGTATTTACCTAGTATTTAGTAGAAATTTTAAAAGCTTATTTATATTTAGTTTATAAAGAAACTCATCTGCTCAATAACTCATGTAACAATTTTTGACAGAAAAGGAAAAAAAATAATATTTTTCCTTCTGAATGCATAATTTTTCTAAAAATGATTTAGTGTACAAAAGTAAGTAATGAAATAATTTTTATTTAAAGAATATATCCACATAATTTTAGGGCAACAAGAATAATATTGTATTTTGAAGAGTTTATTTCATTTATAATTTAGAATTAAGTTTGTTTAAAATTAAATTAATGAGTGCTTTTTTAGTATTAATTTTTGTAATTTTTTGTTTAACACACTAAAGTTATAAATGATTCTATAACGCTTTTTTTATATCTACAGTTATATTAATCTATTTCATACTTTTATTTTAAATTTTAATTCTTCAAAATTATAAGTGATATGGAATATATTTCTCACGGCGACAATTTACTATTAAAAACAAAACTAATTTGTCTTGATAGATGTGAAGCTGACGGCTGATTTAACATTGAATGAAGGGAATGCTAAATCCTTCTTGCTTTACTTTAAGGAAAGAAAACAAAAGAGAAGAGATAAAAAATTCTGAAGTAGTCACTAAGTAAAAACCAGAAATTTCAGATTTAAAACTTCAGTAAAATTCTGAAATCCGTTATGGAACATACTGACTCTTGTTCTCTAAAATATTCATTTCAAGATTTCTTGTTATAAATAAATTTTCTTGCAACTAATTTTCCTTAACATCTTGATGACATTTAAAATTTGATTCTTAAAAGAAATAAGACTGCGAAAGTTAAATTCATCAAAGATCCAAGTAACCCTACAAATTCATTTCTAAATTTTTAACAATCATTAAAACATTTAAAGGAAATTAGTTTTTATGAACTAATAAATATTTTGTTTTGAATTTTATAAACTAAAAGTGCAACGATGATTGATATTTGGATTCGGAAATTGTGTTTATTTACCAAGCATATCTGCTATATAAAGTGTGCAGGTGATTTGAATAATTAATCTATTTTGAATATAATTATTTATCTTTCATATCAACATTTTCATTTATTATTATCTTATTGTTAAAATTTATAGAATAATAATAAATTCTTAAAACGATAATTGTTATTGATAGAATTGAATTATAACTTACTTAATAAGCGAAAATAATATTAAAATTCATAAATTTTAAAAAATGGTGCTTTATTTCATTTTAGATTAAAATATGATTAAAAAAAGATTATATAATTGTGAGTAACTTATCTATATAATATTAACATGTTTATGATGGAAAGAGCAAATAATTGCTTGATATTATAACTAAGAAGCAATTAAGCTTTATGAGATCTTTTTATCATGAAACTCAAAGAGGTAATGAATATTATTCTACAGAAAAAAGTATCAGACTTAAATGATGAAATACACCAGCAGATACACGAATAGATGTGAGCAAATATTGTGTAGTGAACAGGCTGACACTCATTTGCTTTAAATAATGCATTCCGGCTGTGTAGAACTCAATTTGAGAGCATTGTTGGTTGGATGATTGAAAGTCGATTACCCTTTTGCTCTTTTTTAACTTCAGTAAAGACTGATGAGACTAAAAGAATTATAGTAAAATACAGGAAACTGAGTTAAGTAACAAACAGTAGAACCCAAAGTATACTTGATATATTCACTAAAAAATAGTGAAAATAAGCGGTGTTATGTAAGCAGCGTTAACATAATCAATATTCAAAATAAGTGTAAGATCTCTAGAGCATCAATTTTTTTAATTAGGGTTGTTGGAAAAGAAGTAATTGCAGTTCACATTATCATAAGATAATCAATTTATGTGATAATCTTTGTAAATTATTTGTAAAGATTTACTTATTTTTTGTATCAAATTCCTCTGATGTGATCAATTTCATTTGAATGAAATTTAAGCGTAAAATTTGTGAAATGTAAACGACATATATATACTTATAAATGTGACTCCATTTATATATTTTGAGCGTTTTGATATACATTCAAAATTTAATTTTAATTTATATTTCTCATAAATAAGCATATAAATGCCTAAGAGGAATATAAGTAAATAGTTAAAAAATTCGTAACAGATTGAGGATATAATAGTGAAGTACTATAAATATCATCAGTTTCATCTTGTAAACCCATTAGTTCAACATTCATAGCAATTTTTAATTGTAATTCTGAGGATTAAAACACCTTCCTATTACTGAGTAATAAATATGGTAATAGGTAAATTATCATATTTATTACTAAGTAATTGGACAGAAGGTGTATTATTTCTTAGAATTTTTTAATTAAAATTAATTAAATATTTAAAGAGCCAAAGCTAGAAAATAATCAGTCTGTGCTCATATTTATGAAGTTGGTTTGCAAAACAAAGTTTAAATAAATTGTATAATTTATTCATGAGATATTCATTAAAGAATTGTATTCTTTTTGATTTTTTTTTATTATTATTTGGTTATCTAACAACTGTAATGGTTAGTTTCTATTCCAATTTTTGAAAGAAAATATAAATAAGCACAAAATATTTGATATAATAAACAGTATCTTGAGAAAATAATTTTTGTTCCTGGAAAAATTGCTTTTGTTGGTTTGGAATTTGTAGGTTTAATTACTTTTAAGACTAATAAGAAATATAAAATAATAACGAGAAGTTAATAATTGTGTCTAATTAAAAGTATAAGTAAATTATATCATGCCTTGATTTGATATTTCAAACAATAACCTCATTAAGAAAAGCTATCATTAGCATAGAATATGAGAGACCAAAAGTCATATGAAGTCCCAAATAGTCCTGAACTTTTTACGACATGTATTACTTGAAAAAAATATTTTCCTTCAGTCAAAAAAAAAAAAAAGTACTAAACATTAATATGAGATTTTAAACTTCAGTTCTTTATATAATCAATAATATGACATTGGATATTTTTCCATGTTTCTATGTCATCATCTTTTTTATATGATTTGTTAAAAAGTGTAAAGATATATATCAAATATTTTACAGCTTTATTTGAAAGAGTTAAAATATAGCAAGATCATCTACTCGAAATATGAAGGATTCTTAGATGAACTTTTTTCCAAGTTAATAGAAATCAAAAATACACCTTTCCTAAAAATTTCTAATTTTCTCTTTTTTATTAATCAAAGGAATATTATCTTTCTTAATTAGAACTGTTTAGGAAAAGATGGAAACTATTAAATAATATGCTGTACAATAATTAAATAACTAGGTAGTATAAGGTGCATCTTGTCCTTTAGTAGGACCTTTTGCCACAAAAACCCACCAACAACTAACTATATGCAGTACAAAACAAATATTTTTAGCTCAAACAAAATGAGACAAATGAGGAAACAAAATGATATATGTATATATATATATATATATATATATATATATATATATATATATATATATATATATATATATATATATATATATATATATATATTATATATATATATATATATATATATATATATATATATATATATATATATATATATATATATATATATATATATATATATATATATATATATATATATATATATATATATATATATGATATAATATATATATATATATATAATATATATATATATATAACCATCAAAAATGAGAAATGAGCTTCATTCAATACTTGAAACTTGTCTGTGAATTCTAATATTTGTCCTTTCAATATTGCTTTGGAGAAAAACTTATTTGCAGTAAAAAAGTTCTTCAGAATCAAGTATTTGATTACAGTTTTTTTAGGGTTATTTATTTATGCCAGTCATTGTGTGTGTGTTTTGATTTTGCAAACCATTTTTTTTTAAAAAAGGGGAACAAAGAAGACAGTAGGTTTTGATAAACATTTCATTTTAATACGTATATCACAAATCTTTTGAGCTAGCATCTTAAAAGTATCAATAACTTATTTACAAATATCAGTCTTTTTCTCTCCAATAATATGTTTTTAATTATAATCTTTATATTAGAATTGTCCTCAAATAAGCCTGTTTAAAAATAGATGAGTAAGAAATAAAATGCTTTCTGTTTTTAATACTTGTAATGATTCTAGAAAAAGTAAATGTTCGGAACATAACTTTTCCTTTCGTTTTTGCTTTGCATGTGCTGATCAGATTTTTTTAAAAAGTTTGGAATAATAACTTATATTGCTTTTCTTACAAATAACGGATTTTTTGAGAGAAATATTTGACATTAACATCTCCAAATAACGCAATCTAATAAGATTTCAAATTTAATCGAAATGCCGGTGATAAATTATACATAATTACAGCAATCTTGTACGGCACAATTAAAGATAGATAAGCAATTTAGACGGGAGCTTGTTTTAACATTGAATGGTATAGCACGTTTGTTTAACATAACGATACAAAAGTTTACTTGGACTGGATGGCAAAGTAATAAAATGCAGAATAGTATAAGCTAACCTCTCAGATCGATTTCTAATAATAATTATTTTAATTGAAATTTTTTTACATATTGTAACAAAAACTTAATTATAATGAAGTGAATTGAGGTAAGATATTTATAAAAAAATATGTTGTACTTTTATACGTATATTATATATTTGTATGCTATATATTGATGCTTTAACTTAAGAAAATTTGCTAATTATGCAGAATTTAATGAAAATAATTGAATATTATACGAGACTAATTTTGTGTTCGACACTCTGCGGTTTATTTTGTAACATGCGTGCTAATTGTCAGGGATCTACAGTTTAAACTGCACTCCAACTCACTATAAACATCCATAATCGAGGTAGGAATTGAATCTGTGAATTGCTGAACTGAAGGCTAGAGTTCTAACAATTTAATTATAAGCTCAGCTGTAAGACTACCTTAATACAAAGTTTCAAATTTTGTGTATTGAAATCGTAAACATAATTGTATATAGAGCTAGTAGAGGAATAGATTTTATTATTGCTTGATGGAAAAATCCATATTACATTCACTTCACATCTCACCCAATTTCTTGGTATCTTTATTGTACACACCTATTGATTAAACTCAAACTCTAATAATAAAAATGAATGACCTCTAACGTGTAAGTGATGGAATAAAGGAAGAAACATTGTGAAACTAAAATCAGATAGGTTCATATTTACTGTAAACGTATTGTAACGACCAATTTAGTACCTAAATTTTTGAAATGGTTTCAGAAATTGAATCCATTGAGGAAAGAACCGTGTGAAACCATTCAAAAAATGAAAGAAATAATGAAGAATATTACTTTACAGATAAGCATAACATGAATGTTTATCTGTAAAGTAATATTCTTCATTATTACCTTTTTAACTCCTTCTTTGATGCCTTAAAAATGAAATTTTGTGATTTATTCTCTTCATTCTCAAACTTCAAAAGACTTTATGAGAGATGGCTATTTAAAAGACTTACTGTCTGCTTTTCACGTATTTTTGTGGACATCAATGTCAATTTATCAATTTACAGGTATTATAGAGATGAAGTAAGAATCGGTGGGAGATGACAATTCCCTTGACCTCAAATTCCACTTCAGTTTAACCTAAAGCCTCAGACCTCTAAGCACCATCATTTCTCCGATGCATTGAAAGTAGATAATTATGATGTAAGAGATTAAAAAGTCTCGATAGACATTATGTTGAATGGCTACAAAGCTTTCATGTCATTGAAAGCAGTACTGTCACAAATATCAATAAGAAGTTGAGATTTTAGAAATAGAAATCTGTAATAACACTTTTCCAAGAATGCAATTAGTCCGAAGTTTAATTTAAAGGCAATAATGCGTAACAGATGGAACTCAACTAATCATAAATTTTCTGAAAAATGTAAACATTTTCGGAAAATTAACCAGTTGAATCTTCAGTGCTCAACATTAAAAAACAAGTCTAAAAGCTGCTGTGAAAGCAATGGCAGCTGGTGAAAATCTGAATATTATCCAATCAGCTTTGTTGAATAAGTCGAATCAACAGCCACAAGAGACAATGAATTTTTAATAAATGATTTTTCAGCGTCTTCCTCCTAATTCCCTGCTTTCTTGATTAGATAGGATCAATTTCAGATCTACTTCATTTTCATACTTTTACAAGATTAATCGGGTTTTTTTTTTTAACTTTTAAATATTTAAATATTATTTTAATATACTCATTTATTGCTTATTTCCTTTTATTAGTTTTTATATAACTAATTTTTTTCTTTTTTAAACATATTAATTTTTTATTTTATATATTTGTTTTATAATTAATTACTTTTAATTTATTTTTAACTACAATTGTATTTTGTTGTTGATTATAACATAACTGTTTCTTTCAACATATGTGGAAAATCCTTTTTCTGTTAGTTCACTGAATATTTATCTGGAGATGAATTCAGAATGGTTTCAGGAAATGAAATGAAACTTATCTCAGATTATTGATCTCTGACTAAAATAAAATACAGACAATGATTCACTTTGTGAATATTTTAGTTAAATAATCATAATGAATTTAAACCGTAATTTGAACTCATACTATAAAGTTACTTATGCTGTGATCTAATTAATTAGAAATGATCAACGCCGTTTCGTAATTCTGCTCGCTTCTAGAACGAAGCACTGGAGATAATAGTTATGCTCTGCATCAGAAACAAAACGTATTCGTAAGTAGTAAAAGAAAATATTTATTAGTAGTAAAGCAGTATTTATTTGCAAGCCAAATAAATAATACTTAAAATATATAACGTAAAATTTCAATCTTAATATCAAGCATAACGTAAATTTTAAATTTAGAAATGTAAACCTATATATCAGTTTCAAACATAAAACCTATGTAATTTCCATTAAATTCTCTTAATCTCAGCAACTTAAAATTCTCAATTCTCTCTCTCGCTTCCAATTTTAAAAGTCTTATCGTAGAGATACCTCGTGATATTAAATATGTTGCCCATGCATCGAGTCAATAATTTGAATTTGCATAAAATACAGCTTCTTACAAAATTAGGCACTTGATTTACAGAATGTTAGCTTAAATAATAGAAAGTGTAAATTGTTTTCTTACTACAAGCTACTTAGTTTTCTCTTCGACCTTCAATATAGCAGTTCGGGGATTCAATTCCCACTTTGAACTTGATTGTTTATAATGATTTGGAAACATCGTTAAGAATCAAGGTCTTGGTCTAATTAACGTTCGTATATTTAAAATGATTATAAAACTGCAACCAAATCTTTAAAATTAATTCTTTCCACATTCCCCAAGTGAAATTGCTTTTTAAAACATTTTTTTTTCAATTTTTCTTCTCACAAGGACATTTTTTTGGGAGAAAACAGTGTTTTCGTTCACAGTAGTGAATGTGCTTACGGTTTTCCAAATATGCTGCTATGTGCAAATAGATTGGTGTGCAATAAGAGATTCCTGAGTTTGATTATTTAATGGCTGAGGAAAAATTTCAAAACTTTCATACTACATTCGTTTCATTTTTAACTGATCTAAAAGTTAGAACTCATTTCGTGACACAAAATAGTGTTTTGGATAAAAATAAATAAACGGTAAACATCCTTATTTTTCTAAGCTGCAGTGTACCCCTAAAGCTTTCTCTCATTCTCCACTTGAAACTAAAGCCTAATAATGTGTAGATATGTATGGGCCTCACAACTGAAGCGATGCCAAAAAAGCAGAGGGGTTGTTTATATCAAATAAGAAAAAAATGATACATAACATATTATTGATGAACCAACAATTAATTGACGAATAGCACAAAAATATTTATAGCCAGTGTAATGTTAAAATAGATAAAATGTCCAATTATAACAAGTGAAAATCTTTATTTCACATTAAAACAGTCTACACATAAGGCAGATCAATGTTCGAATAAAAAGAAAATGAAATCATCTGGTCAAAAAGAAAAGGTTTTGTGAAAGTACACTTTTCACTTGCACGACGATGAGAAATGCAACAAGAAACCACGGAATCACTGTTTCCGATTAAAAAAATCATTACATTAAGCATTATATCTGGTTACAAGAATGAGGAATATCGAGTAAAATGCACTGATTAACCAATCTCTTTGGTTGTGATTTCTATCAACCTTCATGGACTTCATTTCTTTTGTTGTTTTCTTTTGGGGCTATATAAAATCTCAGGATATTCGAATATCCTTAAATATCATAGGAAGACATTATATCAAGTACAGCTTCATATATCAAATTGTACCAAGAATCTCAGGTCTGAAAATCATTATCTAACTATAAACATTGCAATGAGCTATGTAGACTCAAATTCGAACAACATTTATTTTCTTCATCTCAAAATATTCGTCGTCAAATAATGTTACTAGTTATTGCCCTCAACGCTACACTCTTCAACTTACTGTTTAACATTATTTTTCTTATCTTAAGCGATTTATCTTCTCTTTTAATGAGTAATAACTTAAACCTTTAATATCCTCTACATAGTAAAAACTTTAGCAATTTCATGTTTTATTCTTAATACATGGAATCCTATTGCAATAGTGAAAACTAGCAGCTCAGTTTTAAATGTAATCACATTATTTCACAAAATACAGCCTTGTTCAACTTTCAATTCATCTTCATATATAAAATTATTTTCTCATTAAATTTTGTTTGTTTCTTTGCAATATTTTTCCAACTGTCAATTTCTGAAGACTGAAAAACTGCTGAACATAGCCAAACATCTTATGATTTTGAACCACGAAACAATCTTCCAGTTCCACATCTGATTCAGCACCTTCATATTCATGCCACACCAGCCCAGTGACATTGAATTCAACGGAATTTTGAATGTGCATTTATCATCTCAGCACGACATATACTCGTGTAGGTCGGATCCAATTACCTATTGTTCAAATAACGACACTTTTTCAATAAAGCATTCTGTCTCTATTATAAGCTATTCCAAAATTAAAAATGATTAGCACTGTCTTATTGAAAGTCTATTATCTTTCCTATTATTATGATACAGGATTTTTTATTAAATCAGAAAATCATATCTTAATTTAGTTGATAGCCCTTAAATAGAGTAAATCAATGTAAATATATATCTATGTAGAATATGATAATGTACTTTAAACTTGTACTTACTTACGATAGTATACTTTAAATTAATCACCAGAAATTAATTATTTAATATGTAAGAGAAGAATAGTGTAAACTTTTCAAGCTATTAATTTCATTAAAATTATAATTTAACTCCATTATAAATTTCATTTTAACTGGAGAAGAGAAAATTTTTCAAATCTACTTGCATGAATCAAAAACAAATTCGATAAATATTTACTTCACATAAAACAGAATTTTACATTCTTATCACAAATTCAAAAATATACAATTTAATTGAATAATTAGAAAAAAAAAACATGGTGAATCGTAATCGCAATGTTGCATGAAAATATCTTGTTATGAATCAATAATTAATCTTCAGAAATCAAATGTTTCGAAACAAAGGAAGTAAAATCCAGTTTAATAATTATTGGTAAAATATTTTCTCAATAAAGTTTCATAAATAAAATTAAATGAAAATCATTGTAAGCATCAATTATTAATAAAATCATTTATGTAATGAATTTACACAAACCATCAAAAACTTTTTTAACCCAGATTAAAGAAAAGTGCATGAATACAAATCAGAAATTGGTTTCAAACACTGTTGCGCATACAAATAATTAAAAGATCAACTATAGTTATACTAATAATAATGGTAATCAGGTAAATAAATTTGAATAAATTCTTAATATGCTTTGTTTAACTTGTAACAACGGTATTTTCCATATTGTCATTTTGTAATTAAGGATATATAAATTTACGAGTATGAATTAATAAAAAACTGATATATATTTGGATGGGAAATCCTATAGCTATTAAAATTTGATATTGTTGAGGGCATTAAGTACAAAAATAAATTGTCACAAATATTTTCAGTGTTCAACATCACTATAATCGACAAAGACAGAAAAGTTGTCTGTGATTCTATCTCGATTATTGCATAAACAATGTAAAAGACTTCCTTCAGAACTTTATGATTTATTTGTATAGTTAGGTTCTATGGCTATATAATTCTTGAGAGTGTAATGGATATGTTTCAAGAAGAAACATTCATTCATACCACGGTAACTTATGAAAGACTAGAATTGGTCATTAAAGTATATTTATTTTCTTTGATGCATCAAACAAATATTTATTTTTATATTTTTGTGTATCATATTAGTAAATGTTAACAGGAGACATTTTTATAGAATAAATCAATTTATTAATTTCATTTGTTTGAACCTGCAACCACTCAATATTCACTAATTTAAAATTATAGTGTTCCTCGTACATAAAAAATGCAGTGTCGCCATCTATTAACATAAAAATTTACTATTTTTTCTTAAATAAAAAAACAGAATTTAAATTCAGAATAAAGTAATTTTAAGCATATATATAACGCACAAAACACATCAAAATTTATTATATTTACTAAAATTGTAAAAAATGTACAAATTTAAACTGTTATAGTGTAAGATTAAAAGAATCTAAAGAAATCGTCTCAAAAGCGGAATGCGATATATTTAATATCTTTTGGATTTAAATTTTTAGAAATAGATAAAACTTTTTGTCAAACAATATGGTTTTGTAATTATTATTAGAAATAAAAATTTTAGAATATTTTTCTGAAAAGTTTTTAAAATTGCGACATCATTATAATATTTTTATAATACCTTCTATTAAAAATTATTCAAACATTTACTTAATAAAAATTTATAGAGATTTAACATACTGTTGTATTCTTTTAAATATCTCTGCATTACTTTTACTTGATAAAAATAATATTCATTTGATTTGAATCAAAGAACATCAAGAAATATATGCATTTTTGAAATCATATTTTTTTGTAGATGGATTATCAAATTAATGATTGATATTTTTCATAATTGCATGAAAATATTTTAATTATTTATATTTTTTAAAATTAAAATTGATTTTAAAAGTAGAAATTTGTTTTTAATGTTGTATTGAAATTTTATAAATAATATCCGTTTTGTAAATTATTCTATTGAAAAAAATTAACTTTCTCTACTATTAGTTTAAAAATTTATCTTCCACAAGTATGTAGCTTTAAGTTTTTAAAATCACTGTTTATTAATATTTTATATATTTTTTTTTTAAATATTTGAGATGACAGGAAAGGGAAATTTTTATTATATCAGTTTCTAATCATACCAACAGATGGCGCCCTTTTAATATGTACACATTTTAAGAACTTGTTAATATTTTTCAAGAATTGAACAATTTTTCTAAATTAGTGAATTAACATTTATTAACTATAACTAAAATATTTAATACACTCTTTATTTAGGGATGTGATATTTATTATTGGGATGCAACATAAATCCCCGATTGCTTTAGGATTATCTCTGGTCAGAAGCAATCATCTCAACTCTAAATTCCGAATGTTGATGTTTTCATTAGTGTTTTCTCGCTCAGTTGGACGAGGTCATAGCTAAGCTCTTTTGATTTACTTTTTCTTATTTTGATGCTGTATTAACTATGCACAATTAAAAGCTATTTGTGCATTTATAAAAATTATTAAGCTTTACTCTGCACTTTTTCTCTTTTCTGTGAATGCTTACTGCATTTATCTCTTCATACATTTCACAATGGAATTAGATGACGCTAGTTGTAGTTCAGCCATAAATCTACCTGAAAGTTTCAAGATTCCTCAAAATGCTAAGGTTTCCGATTCCCCAAATGCCCCGATGTTTGACTTTTCTGGACCAAAGAAACATATAGTGTTTGATAAAAAAGTAAGTTTTATTCGACATTTTAGAAATTTATAAAAATGCCCAATTCGTAGCTGGAATTAAATTTGCATAAATTCATTCCGTAACAGAACAATGTTCACAGCCACTTTAAAATTAAAAAAAGAACATAAGAGTTATGAAATATTGTTCTGTTTACTTTAGCAGTAAATAATTTTAAATAATATTTCATTATTCTTGTGTTTTAAATTTGCATGAAATGTCAAGGCCGTAGCGAAATAGGGCAGTAGAGTATTCTGCCTCAGGTATTTTTCATTCGAATTATTCAAGAATAGTGTTTTAAATTTCGATAAGTTATTAAACTTTTATGTGAAAATATTTTTATTATTAATACATTTTTATTTGATTACAAGTTGTTTTTCTTTGACTGATTTAAATTTTCAGTCGGAAGCTTATGTATCCATCAAGAAACAATTCAGAGAATTCTTATATCTTGCTGTTCTTAAAGTTTTACTTTGTTTTTAATATTTTATTCTAATTTTTAAACTTAGTTCTACATGTTAAACAATTTTGTTTTATAATGGTCATTCTAGCATTTGAAAAAATTTTGTTATTGAAATTACTGGAAGAAAGTGAGGAAAGCCTATACTTTAAAGTGCTCCTTGGTTTCTATGTAGTGTTTCGAAACAAATGAAGTAAAATACAGTTAAATAATTCTATTATTAATTATTTTCTTGATAAAATTTCATCTAGAAAATAATAAGCAAATCATTGTAAGCATCAATCATTAATAAAATCATTTATGTAATGAGTTTACAAAAATTTTAACCCAGATTTAAGAAAAATGCATGAATACAAAACAGAAATTGGTTTCAAACACTGTTATGTATACAATTAATTAAAAGATCCACTATGATTATACTACTAATAATAATAATTTTGTAAAGTCACTTGACAAAATTTATAATGTGCTAGGTTTCACTTGTACCAAAAGGGTTTTTTTTTTGCTTATTGTCATTTTGAGATTAAGGATGTATTAGTTTATGAATATAAATTAATGAAATTGATATATATTTGGAAGGGAAAGCTTATAGCTATTAAATTCTGATTTAATTTTTAGACTTTGTTTCACGTGTTAAACTATGCCTTTTACAAAAGTCATTTGGCAGCATTAAAGGAATGACTGCAAGAAATTAAGGGTTGCCTACACTTTTGAGTGCTATTTTGTTTCCATTGTTTTTAAACAAATGAAGTAAAATGCAGATTAATAATTACAAGTTAAGTATTTGCTCAATAAAATTTTTTACCAATTGGATGATGTTGAATATGAAGATAAAAATTTTTAAGTTGTGTTTCTATCATTTCCTAGTGTTTTGGCACCATTTTGTTTTGCCAAATACTTTTACCTACAAAAAAATTGCCAATTTTTGTCAAGGATTTTCCTTAAAACATATTTCCCAAAATTAAGTATATTAATGGTGCAAAATTTGAAATAATGAATTTTAAAATATATGTTTGCTCTGATGAATAATTAAATGTGTAGTAATTTAGTCATTTTCTGCTGTATTATTCTTGCAATTTTAACCAGTTAAATCTCTTATGATTTAAGTAATTTTCAGATCCTCATTAATAAAAATTTATCATTTAAAATACATTAATTATGAATATATTACAATTTTATTAATAGTATTGATTACTAACTCCAATTTTTAGCCCTCTAAACTTATGGAATTGAAGGAGCTAGTTTGGTAGTAACAAAGAAATTTATGAATTTACATTTTAATGAAATAAAATTAATCATAACAAGAAGTGCATTATAGTGAATGATCAGTTAACAACCGAATCGGACTCTGAACACTTTCATGAAAAAAATTTTGTGTTTGTCAATTAACACATATTTGGATAACAAACGAAAACAAATTCTTACAAACATTTCTCCTCTCTCAAATCATAATCTGCAGGGTTACCAAACCCAAAGGATGAAAAATCATTTTTCATCTCCATTGAATTATGTTGCATTGAACTTTAAAGTTGTATATTTGAGAGAAAAAAAAATTTTTTTTAGTAAAAAACTAGGAAACTGTGTAGGTTTAGCATAATTTCCAATTTTTATGCCAAGTGCTACACAACTATCTTAGCAACATAAATTGTGTCACTATGAGCAATATGTTGCTACCAAATACCAATCGCATTCAAACTTAAATTTTGCAATCGCCCACTATTTTACATTTTTAAATATTTAATTAAAATTACTTATTTTAGAAATATTAAAATGCCAATGATTAGAACCTAACTACCAAAAGATTACATAATAAGAAAAAAAATTTATCATAATAATATCACAAAGTCTACAAATGTACACATGTGCCCAATAAAGCTAAAACTCTGATGTAAACATATTACAGGATTTATTAAAACTTGAATTTTAATTAACCTGGCAGTGGCACCCATCTTAAAAAAAAATTCAGTGTTTTACTACCTTATACAGTGACAAGCTGCAATGAGGCTAAATTTCTGACATGGACAAACTGCATTATTTATTAAACCTAAAACTGGATAGTGACGCCCACCTTAAAAAAATTTTGGTATGGCACAATCTAACACTAAAGTGAAACACGCAATAAATCATACTTAAAGATGTATTTACTTATGTAAACATACATATTTATAAAATTTGAGTTTTTAATAGTTATCATTCTGAATACACATACATACATAAAATATTTCATGCAACAGCAGTTTTCATGAAAAACAAAATAATTTACTCAATTAACAATGGTTTGGTAATCGTCACAACTGTTGGAGAATAAACAGTTTTCATTGCTTGAAAGAAATCTTCTACAGTGTCTTTTTTATGATTTCTTCAGTGTACATACTTTGCGATGAATGAATCAATCACACCTGGCATATGATTTGTACATTACACAGATCTTTTAATAGCCAACAAAATAAATAATGTAACTTTAAAAAAATTCAAAGTCTAATATTAAGAACATTATCTTGAAAATTTTTTAAATTATAACCAAATAAAATTAATTAAATGCTTCAGGGGTTGCACACTAAGTTATGATAACCTTTTGTCATAAAACAAACATGTCATGCAAATGCATTCCGAACCGTTAAGCCTGTTTGCCATATTTTATCGCCCTTGTCACATTTTATCCATTGCACTGTTCCCTAATCTTAGGTAATTTTTTTTCCTCAATAGAATATTTATAGCCAAAGTGGACTATTGGTTTTGGTTTCAATTTTATTCAAAACTGAAACTGATTTCGTTATGAGCACCTCCCGCTCAGTTTACATCCAATGAATTTAATTCCTCTAAAAAAAGTTTTTTAGAAAGATATATATATATATTTACCTAAGACAAGTTTAAGTAGTAACTGAGTATTAAGACTATTGTAAAAGCTTTTGATTCTCCATTTTAGTATATATTAAACAAATGAAATGTTGATTAGTTTATGAATTAATTTGTGAGAAATAATTTGCTTAACATTTTTTTCATGAGATAATATTAAATTTGTTTAATTTAAAAAATTTCAGTACATAAAAAATTAACAGAACATATATTTAAAGAAAAACATCAGATTCATTTATATATGAGCAAAATTTTTAATTTCATAGAAAATTGCTAAATTCAGTTTGATTTCTAATTTAAAAAAATAAAGTATTCCTTTTTTATTTGCTTGTATGTTTCCAAGATCAGAATATATATTAGCAATCACTTCATCTATCTTAATATCCATCGTCAAATCTTTTCACTCTCTGAAAGTCATACTTTTATCATATATCAGATATTTAAATTATTTGGTATGTGTAAATGTAATGAATATTATAGGGCATTACAATAATTGCAAGCAAAACCTAAGAAGGAAAGTATTTTATTTTTTAGTTCATTCTCACTTTTTACTGTTAAATTTCCTTTATTTGCTAAGTAGACTAAGGAGTACTACTGCTCAATATCTTAATGAACTTTTTGGCAATCAGATTTGTTTAGGATTAGTAACATCCCCCTTGAATTTACCTTCCTAGGTCATAGTGGGTATTTATTTGCCAAATATATAAGTTTTATTCATTTTCATTTTACTCATTTCATTTATTCATTTTACTAAATTCATTTTTAGTCTGAAAAATGAATAAAGTTCTTTTGGAACTATTGTGTTACATACTTCAATGAAATTTCTAAATTCTGTTTTTGTTATATTTAAATTTTAAAATTTTGGCCATAATGTTATGGTCATTTATAAGTAGTAAAATTTTTTAAAAGATAATCAAAGGAAGAGAAGGCTGTATTTATATACTATCAGAAAAAATGGCAAGTTTGCTATGGTAGTATATTTTCCAAGATTATAACACAACAGCTTGTTTCCAATATGGTGTTGAATGAGGAACATTAAGTATAGAAAATGTTCTTTGAATAGGATTTTATTAAAAATTGGAATATGTTTACACCTTTTTGATAAATATAATATATAATATTTTATAGTTTAGATAATGAAATTTATAATATATGAGCTTTTAAGTGATAGTTTTATCAGTTGAAATTGTTATATGTTGACTGCTAATAGTTTTTAAGTTGCACAATTTTTCATTTGCTTGGAGACTTTAAAAAGTCTAAAAAAACTAACAAAAAATTGCAAGGTAAGAAAATTACTTTAAAACTTAAACGTTTCATTTAATTTCATTCACTTTTTTAAATTTACTTGTTAAAATAAAAAAGAGGAATGTATTATAATTTTATTTATTTTAGCATTTATTACTTCTTTGCCAGAAATTGTTTCTTGTATTTCAGATTTAATTAATTCCTTGTATTTCAGATTTATAGATTCAGTTCTAAAGATATTAGGAGGTATAGGGTTGAACCTACTAGGCCAACTGATATTACTCGATACATTAAAAAATTAAGTTTAGATTGTGATGGTGCCATTAAAACATCTGCTTCTGAATTTCAGAAAAGGGAAATGACCACAATTCATGAAGAAATTTTTCAGTACAGAAAAAAGAAATCCAAATCAAAACATAGAATCAGGTGTGTATCATGTGGTAAAATTGCAAAGAAAGAATACAAGGAAAAAGTTGCTTCTTTGAAAGTTATTGTCCGTCGCCTACAGAAAACTCTTCTTGCAAAACCTGAAGCGATTCAAAGCCACATTCCTGATGAAACAATACAACTTTTCCAAAAAATTCATATTTAATGGGATTTTTGCGGAATTTATATTCAGAGTTAATATTTTGTTAAATCAATATTGCTCTTCACTTCTAAAACTATGTTACATATTTCTTCTAAGGATATATTTCTGGTATAATTGTTAAAAGAATTTAAATATTAGTTGTATGAAATATTTTTATTCTAATCACTAATAAATTGTGGTGGGTTTTGCAGTTCTAGCAAAGTTTATAATTTTAAGACTTATATCTCAATATTAATTATCTCATATAGTAATTTTATTTTGCTATAAGCACTAATTTATTCTTAATTCATCTGTTCCATTTTAATCTTATCTTTTTATCATCTTACTAATTTATAATGAAACACCTTATCTCTTTATTTCCATTGCAATGAAATCACAACCATTTGAATTTATGCTTCCTTCATTTAATCAAAAGTGCAAATTTTCTATATAATACAAATGAAATTTCTATTTCATTTCTCCATATTTTCCACTATCTTTTATATATAACTTATTGTATGTTAAAGATTCTTTTTGCATGATTAAGTATTGGAATATTTATGTTTGCTGTTTGTAAATTTCTAGTTAAAAAGGAGTTCCACCTAAGATTCTAAGATAATTCTAGTTTTAAAAATATCTAAATGAAATATCATTAGTATTATATTGTTCATTACAATATTTTGATATAATGTAATTGGGAAATGATTTTTTTTTTCAATAATATGTATCAAACCACTAATTAAATGAGCAATATTTAACGACAAATTATTGATCATAATTTTTATTACAATAATATTGATTTGATGCTATAATTTATGAAATTATTTTGATTATTCGTGAATTGTTCAATATTAGGACACAATCTTAAAAAAAATATATTCAAAGTTGAACATATCCGAGTAATAATGCGTTTATAAATTAAACATGGCCATTTAATTTTTGTAGAAATTACTGTGATTTGAATGTAAAATTTAATTTTTTTTTGGTAATTTTAGCAAATGTGAGAAATTTCAAAATTGTAATGAAATGATATTTGTCTTGCTATACCTCTGTATTAATTGATAAATTAACGAATGTTCACTAAGTCGTGTTATTTCTTAACACACATGTATATACATTTTGATAGAATGAATCCATGATTCCATTTTAATAATTAAATTTTTTAAGTAATACAGCTAAAATGCTCCTCTACTTGATTTTTCAATTGAAATTTCTTTTTAAATTTTAATGGCTTAAATTTGCTTAGATTAAGTGAGTTTTGAAATTAATAATATAAAGATTTTTAAAAATATAAACATTGTGTTATGTTAACTTTTTAAGCATATTATTTTTATATTTATTACTGACTGATTTTTAATGTGATGTTATTATTACTTTTCAATGTACAAATGTATGTATAAATATTTTTCTGTTACAATTTTTGTTGTATATTAATAAAATCCAAGATATTTAACATTTTTAGGTTGTATATATGTATTCCTGTTTATTTTTAGTTGGTTCACTTAGTTGTTCACTTTTTAGTTGGTTCACTTAGATTTACTTAGTTTATTTTTGATTGATAAAAGTTTTCTACAGTGGTGTATTTAGATACAAACTACTTTTTATTCAGTTGTCATTTATTTTGATTACATTTATAATATTCTTATTGTGTTTATTTTGAAAGTTGATCGATATATACTCTGCTTTTGGATTAATGGCAAAGTATGTTTGATACTTAGTGCTTCTACATGTGTATATCATTGAATTCATTATTAATTTTATATTCCATTTACATAGTTTTGTTATACATATCTTTTCAAAATATTTTTTTCATTATGTGATGTTTAAAATATATGTACTTGTAAGGTCTTCTTGTAAATACTGAAGTGAAATAAAAGTACATTAAAAACCAGTTTCCACATTTTTCTTTTGAAAAGTTTATTTTATTTTTTATTTAAAATTTAATCTTTAACATGATTGAAGAACTTAGGAATGAAATTACATATTAAACATTTTAAAATCAAAGTTTGTTATGATTTTTAAAAAATGAGATTTCACAGTTTTAAAAAAGAAATAAGTTTGCTAACTACAACATGATATTTATTTAGTACATATTATAATATAGATTTTACAGTTTACCACACGAGTACAAGTTTTATGCCAGACTTCTGCGATCTTTTATTTAGCCATTAAAGTTTGAAGATAATAAAATATTTCTGCTTAAAGATAAAAATATATTAAATATTGGTGATTTAATTTTTATTAGAACAACAAAATGTTTATTTTTATTAAAAAATTTTGGTACTCATTGTTGTAATTAAGGAATTATTTCCTTGATAATCTAAATGAAATATACAAGTACTACACATTTGTATATATTCAAAAGTGTTTTCTCCTTGAACTTAAATTCCAAAATTGTATTGGGAAGTTGTCCTTGACATCAGCATCATTTCTCTTTAATTTACATTCTACTTTGACAATGTTATTTCTTCATTCTGTGTTTTGTCACACTTTTGATGACATAATTCACTATATACTTAAAATTATAGTAATACAAGATTGATAAAATTCTATCTTTCTAGAAACTTGCATTAATTTCTCAAAAATTATCAGCCTATGCGAGACAAAATGACAAATTCATGCATAATGATTGGAAACAAGTCATATATTAAGATCTCTTTACAAGCGTAACTTATATTTTTGTAATAGTTAATAATGTGAATGATTACTTCTTTTTTACATGCTATGGTTCAAGCTGAAAGCCGAATAATTCGTGCTGTTGCTTTCGTTTCAACAGTTTCAAAAATTGGAATATCACCAGACTTTGATATTTGTAGTGGTTCAGAATTAACTTTAAACAATAGTTTCTCGTCTAATTAGCACTTGAGTGCTAATTAGACGAGAAACTTTTTTAAAGTAACTGATGAATGACAAACAATTTCTGAATCCTTATTTTGTAATCACGTTATAAAATTCTGAAATGTGTGTCGGCAGATGTGTTCCATGAAATAAACTTATTTAAACTGAAAATGGAAAATTAACTTGGAAAATGTCATTACTTTATTCAACACAGAAATTAGATTATAAAGAATGCATGATAAGAATTAAAGAAGCGTATACGTTTTGATGCCAACAATCTCAGGCGAAAAATAGAATTTCATGTCTAAGAAGGCCACACACAATTTTATTGTACAGTTCCTTAAGTTTAACATTTTTTTAAAAATAAACTGTTCCTGATAACAGAAAATTGAGATTATTCACATTAATCTTCTTTATACTCCTGCACAGTTCATAAATTTCTTGCTATTGAATAATAATTGCAGGTAATTAATCTACAATACTGTCTTGCGTGTCAAAATTTTACTACAATGAAGCTAAAATATGTTATTGGAAATATTTTTGTAAGAAAATATTTTTATGAGTATTATAAAATATTTGTAACAAAATTTCAATTAATAGTAATACATTATTAGTTAAAATGTTGGTACAAAATATTACGTTTATATATTTGACATTAATTTATATGTTTATCTTTGAAAGCTGCATACATCAATTTTAGAATGAAACCCGTGTACATTTTCCTCAAAGAATATATCGTCTAATTTATTTTCAAATAAAATGATTCTGAGTTTAGGTCGTTATTGCTCTTATCCTTCAAACTTTTAAATCTACCGACAAAATCTAGTATTTTAGAAGTTCAAGAGTAGTATTAATTTATTATTTGCGTATTCGCAGCCTCATAAATGTAACAGGTGTACCTATTCAAATATTTAAAAAATCATTCTACTTTAACAGAGAAAAAAATAAATACTCGACATTTATTATAAAAGTTCAGTAACTTTTGACTGAAGAAAAAAAACTGTGATATAATAGATAACGAAGTTGGTGCTTGTGATGACTAGAAATTATGAAATCATTCAATCCATATTTTATAATGGCATGAAAAGTGAGGCCCTAATATATCTTAACATTTAAGATATTAGTTTTGCTATTTAAAACAATATATTTCCTTAAGATGAAAAAATGCATTTTAAAAAAATTACTGAAATAAAGGAATATTGATAAAACTATATAAAATTAAATGTTAAGTATGGATTTCAAACACCCAATAAAAAGTAGAAATGATTTTATATAAATCTATAAAAAAATGAAAACTGTGGCAAACGATTAATCAATATGCTACAAAGCTGATACTTTTTACACTAAAAAAACTATTTTTGCATTTTTTTTAAAAAAAATAAAATCTTTAAACAGGCCCTACCGATGGGAAATCAACCATGAAACTGTTTTTCTTTCATGGACCAGAAAATTGGAATCCTATCGATTTTTGTTTCTAATTTCAGGTGTAAAATTTCCAGATAATTTCTGTTAAGTGGGGACTAATCCTCAAAAGTTATTTTCTGTAAAGATCATATAAGGTAAAAAAAAAAAGTTCTTGGAGTTTTCATACTCTAATGACTCAAAAGAACCTACAGAAAGTGTTGCGTATTGTTTGTCCTCGAAGTAATTATCGGCAACCAGCATCTTCAGCCAACGTGTCTCTAGTTGTGCACTCCTCTTGCTTTAAACTCGGGGGGGTTTGGGCGCAAAGAAGTCCATGAGTGATTAGCGGAGGTCTGCTTCATTGGTGAGGTGAAGGATTTTCCACGAAGATAATTGTCTACAGAATGGAAGAGACTGTAATACGGTGATGCAAGGTTAGGTGAGTAAGAAGGATCACACAGTCTCCCAACCAATCGTTGTATGGTATTCCTGACCACCCTCGCGAAATGTGGCCTCGCATTATTGACCAAGAGCAGTATACCCTTGCGATTAACGGTGCTGGCTCTTTCTGTTGCATACGTTCTAAATGCTGGAGTTCAGATCCGCAGGTGACTGTATGACCTGTTGGTAGCAGCCCATAGTGAACCACTTAACGAGTAGTCCACCACACACAACTTCATTACAGACTAATCTCCCGATCTGAATTTGTGAAAACAATGCCTAGCGGTACGTTCATCCACAGCACTATCCTCAAATGTTTGACATATTCGGTGACTTGATGCAGTTGCTGATAAGTCCAGTTAGAAGTCGTAAAGCAAAGACCAAACGAGCTCCTTTGACTCGTCCATTTCTCCTCGCGGTGGACCAACTTTTATAACGACTGATATTCCTGCTCACGACTGACCGGTGTCTCAACTCCGTCATACACTAATTTCCATACTTATTCGCGCTTCATTCAATGGCAACTTGAAGACGCGGTAAGAACTTTTTTGTTTACCTTATTATACTTATGAGATAAGATCATTTTTATTAAATATTTATTTATTTAATTCAGCTTAATTTCCTGTGCATTTTGTATTTTAATACCTCTCGAAAATCAAGATTGTTATTTCCCTGTGAATTGCAAATTATATAAACAATTGCAATTGAAATATTTATCAAATACACCAAGAATTGTTTCCTGTTTTATATTTTGTTACATAAGTTTCCGCATGATATTCTCATGTTATTAAATTCAAGAATTTTTTTGACTATTCTTTTGTAAAGGGTTACTCTAAAGAAAAACTTATTTTTATTATATGTCTTTAATTTATTATTATTCTTGACTGATTATTTTTACGCGTTGTAAATTTAACTTTAAGTAAATTTATTTTTATACAGCTAATTTTAATGTTACTATACAAAATAATTACTTGCAGAAAATTGAAGTAATAATATTTCAATATTTTACTCTATCAAATTTTAAAACAAAAACTATAATAAATAAGTATGATATACAAATTAAGAGTTAAAAGATTCTTTTTCGGGTTATTGATTTTGAAAAGTTATGTTTGCTTTTAATGTTCTCAAAATTCTTTTTTCTCATAGAACTTGATATTTTTCATTTCTTTTTTAAGCTAAATTAAATTAGTGATCTCCAAATCTTTTAAAAACTTATATTTGAAAAGATTTAGAGAAAAAAATTAGTTTTAAACTGTAAAGTTATTTTTTTTATCTTAATCAAGTGAAAGTTATTTTTTCTCCTTTAGAAGAATAAATTAGAATGCAAAATAATAAACTATGATGTGTGAAAAAATTTATTTTCACTTGTTCTACAATTTAAAGTATATTTGCTGAAGGAAAATCTATTCTAATTTAATTAATCTTCTAATAATTTAACCCTTGTAAAAATTATGTATTTTATGTAATAAGAGAAATTAAACGAAAACTAGTTCCTGTTATTTATTTATTTAAATTATGTACTAAATAATTTAATAGAAAGTAACAGATTAGTTACTTCGTTTACTTTTGTTAAATCATTATATTAGAAAATTTATTGGAAAAAAGAATATTTTCAGAAAAAAATAAAAATAAAAAAAGTTTTTAACAAAAAGTTTCAACGAAAATAAAAAAAATAATAATAATAACAATAGCATTATTTATGTAATAAATATAAAAAATAAGAAACGAAAACTTATCTTTTATAAATTTGATAAGATTTTATTTTTAACTTTTCTAATTTAATTTTTAATGTAAAATTTTAATTTATTTTTCCTTATCTACTTTTTTTTCAATCCGTAATTAAATGCACAATACTGTAAAAAACTTTTTGACGTATATATTTTTAACTATCATGGATTTATCGGAGATAATTAATCTTGATTTTCTTTTAATATCTTTCACAATATAAAATTTTTAAATGAATATATCATTTTTGTTGACTTTCATTTTTTTATATGAAACGCTATTTTGCTTAAAAAATTTTAATTTTATTATAAACTGAATGTTTTTAAAATAAAGTGGTCTGGAGTTTAGTTTCTAAATATCAGTAATTATTTGAATATTTCACATTTGGTTTTAAAAGTAAAATATATTGAATTTATATTAATCTGATATTATTGAAATCTTTATGAGTAAAGTTAATATCTTTTCATTGAGATCTAATATCAAATTATGTTCTGTCTTAGAAAAAAAAATTTTTTTTAAATAAAATGAAAGTGTTTAAAAAAAAGTAAATATATCATCAAAAATAAGATGATTTTCTGTATTGAAATTTCAAAAATTAATCATTTTAAATTTCCCAATGTTGATAAATAAAATGTTTCTAATATCAAAATATGAATTAAAAATTGAAGGAACTTGTTAAATGATGTTTAAAATGTCCTATCAGTTTCAACAAAAGAATCGCCTATCAAAATTTATTGTGAAATACATCAATAAAGCAAACGTTTTTTTTTTTTTTTTTTTTCCCTTTTTTTCTAAGTAATGATGAATTATTAACTTTCGAATGCATAAACAAGATACGGATTTAAGGAAATCAGAAATTAATATTCTGAAACTAATATAAAATACAATTTTTTTTTTTGTATTACGGTAAATAACACTAGTTGAAAAAAATTTATTTCTTTCCTAAGAAAAATGCAATCAGCTGTCTATAACTAATTTTGCTATGTAGAATTTAAAAATGAAAATAATAAAGCTGTAGCACGTACAGTTTTTTGTTATGACTATCTTACCATTACTGAAAGGAACTGAAAAAGCATTTTAAACACACATTTTCATTATTAATTTCATTAATTTATCATACAAAGCTATTGGAATTGAGATGATATACATATTTAGAAGGCCAAACCAGTAGTAGTCACCCATCATTGCTGGTTCTTAATGACTTTGATATTTAGAGTCCTATATATATATATATATATATATATATATATATATATATATATATATATATATATATATATATATATATATATATATATATATATATATATATATATATATATATATATATATATAATGTCCTGGTGGAATCTTTCCCCTTGTTCATCACTAACCATGCATGTCATGATTTTCTGGAAAAATATCCAAATGTGAATAAAAAAAGGATTATGAGTGACATTCGACATCCCATGACTTGGTAACACTTAAGTTGCTCTTCTATCAGAATTTTATAATTTTTGTCCTTGTTTCCTAAAAACTTTTTACCACGTTCACAAATGATTTCCAAGCTACTAATTCCTTTTGATTTAGCTTTCTTTCAAAAGCAGAGTCGCAAATCACTTTTCTGAGTTGAGGTCCAATGAAAATGCCTTCTTTACGCTTAGTTTCACTTAATTGTGGAAAAAGTCTTTTTAAATATTTAAATCCCTCACTTTCTTTGTCCATAGCCTTCACAAATTTTTTCATAAGTCCTAATTTAATGTGAAGTTAAGGAAGAACTCATTTCCGATTTAATGAGGGGAGTATACTTAATGTTGCTAGTTCCAGGCTGAAAAGATGTTCTGTTTGGCCATTTTTTTAAAATGATGTTTTGCTGTACGGCTATCCTACAAACATAAAAAGCAACAATATTTTGTAAACCTACCATTGAAGACCCCTTAATATTGCTATGATCTTTAAATCCCCACAAATTTGCCAATTCAATTGCTTATACATAATTGCATTTAGAACAGTTACCATGTTTGTATAAGTTTCTTTCATCGTAGCTGAATAAGTAACTGATAAAGATAGCTTCTTGTTTCCATCATGGAGAAATACAGCTTTTATATTTGGAAGAATCTATAGAAAGGTGCCATTCTAATGATTCATGCTCGATATCTAGTTCCTTCATTAATCCATCTATATGAAAATAAACACAAACTGAACCTTCCATTCTATAAAACTCTGAGTAAAAACATTTCTTTTTCAAAAATATGTAATACTTGTTCCAGCTGCCAACAGATTCCACTCTTGCAGTCTAGAACCGAGAAGTACCGCATTTTGTTTCGATATGCGCAGATCCTTCACCAAATCATTGAGTTCATTTTGACGAATAAAATGAGGTTTGCTCGAAGTCTCAGGCCTAAAGTTAGGATTAAAATTGTCTTCAGTTATATCTGTTTCGGATGCGACTTCAGTGCCATCTCTTGAATGTCAATATCTTTCCAATTCAGTGGTGAAGTTGGTATTAGTAAGCCTTCACTATGAGGAACAGGTCGGAGTACAGATGGTATTTTAGGGTATACAATTTTATGTATTTGCTTTTTTGAATATCTTTCTGTGTATGTATAGAAGTAGCAGTCATCAAAATGATTTGAAGCTTCCCACCATACCACAGGGACATCAAATGGCATAGAGCTTCTATTGTCTTTCATCCAATGAACAATATCCACATTACAACTTACACAGCACGCGTGAGAAGCCTAAATTTTATCTTGGTCACCATCTTGGCACCCGGAATACAGAAAATAAGATTTTTTCACTTCTTTTGATAAATATCTGCCTCGTGATTTGAATGCAAAACGTTTACGAATGTAACAAAATTTATCAGGCGTAGTTTTGCAACATCTACCCTGAGAACTTGCTATTTTAGGTATGAACTGATATAAAAGCACACAACCACACTTAACAAAGAATTTTACTATTCCGAGAAGCCGAAATGACTAAGGCGAGGTTACAGTGTTACTACCAGGGATTGGCGCGGGCATTAAGCGCGAAATCATGAAAAACAGTGGACGATTCCATTTTGCGTTTTACAAAAATGAGATGTGGGTGGACTTTTTAACTTGCAGTTATTTAAATAACAATATGAATTAATCATAAAAATAATAATTTGATTGTTGTTAGTGAATCATTATAGACCAGTGTAATTTAAGAATACCAGCGCTCAGGTTAATACCAGATTATTTATTTCTGACTTTTACAGAAAATAGTAAGATTTCAAGAGATATCACACACAAAAAACGAAATTATTTGTGAATAGAAGTGGCATCTGGTTATTTATGGAACACACACATGAAAAGATGTTACTGATTGTGGGGAGAAAAAATTTTAAAAATAATTTTTGGAACACTCAGAAGCCTGTTTAGGAGGAATATTACAACTATGAAATTCAAAAGCAGTTAGAAGAAAAAGATAAAACTAACTGTGGTAAAATCAAAGAGAATTCAATGTTTGGAACACATAATGGATGACAACAAATACAAATATTTTTATTAAAATAAATGATATTGTATCTAAAACGGGAAAGTGATGGATAAAAGAAATTATTGAAGGAATCTTTAGAGTTTAAAAATAAATAGAAATATTGGGATAAATTATTGAGTATTGCTTCATGATAGCAAACTGAATATTTTTATATAACAACGATCTACGTTTTTGATATAGAAACAATTCGAAAATTTAAATGAATAATACCTAAAAAATGAAGCAAAAAATAATTAAATAAATGTTAAAAATTACGCAAAATTAATATTGAACTATTTTATTTGATTGCCATAATAGTTTGCAATAGAAAGTTATATCAATTGGTCACTCAATCAATAAAGATAATTTTAATGCTTTTAACGGTCTTTTCGAAGAAATTCGAATCAAAAGATTCAAATTATTGTTCAGTAATTCATAAATTTTGCGTACCATTGCATGGAATTATTATTGCTAATGATTTTTAAATAAAGCATTCAATATAACAATTGGTCTACAAATTCATTATTTGCCCTGCACTGCAATCTGCGACTATGTGTGTGTTTGTTTAAGTTTAAGCTACCGCTACATGTCAACTGATTTATGGCCATTGACACTGTTGAAAAAATTCACTACAAATACGAATTTAGATAAATTTTAACGATTGGATAAATTGTTAATAGACATGGAAATTGGATGAAATTATTTGGAAGTTAAGGTAATGAATTTTGACTAATAAATTTACATATTTTGTTTCATGATAGCATATTGAATATTTTTTTGATCAACCTAGTATTTTTTAAATTCTTAATTTCCTAGTAAGATCTCAACCAGGACTATGTTCTTGAATTTTATATTAAGAATTTACTCATTACATGAATCTAAATTGAGATAAATAAATAAATGATATTTGTATTTTCAAAATAAGGTACACATGTTTAATTTTCACGATTTTTTCCTTTAAAAATTGCAATATTTTATTGAAATACTGTATATTGTGTTGAATTATAAAAGAATTATAAGTATGATATGACTAGAAACACGTTGAACCAAACGTATATGTTTTTAAATATGCATTTATGAATGTTATTTTATGATAAGTATACTATTGATGAAAACTTTTAATTGGAGAAAACATTTATATTTTTTGAATTGAATATGTATGAATATTTTCACATGAAAACTAAAATAATTGTTATCGAATTATTTTTCATAACAGTAACAACAATCAACTATTCTGCAAAAAGTGACTTATCTATCAATGCTTAAAGATACAAGAATTTGCATTTACTCACCATAAATGAAAAGCCATTTTTTTAATTAAAAATTTGGTGAAAAGATCTAATTAATGTGAATGAGAGTTATTTTTTTTATTATCACGTTGACAGATACATTGAATTCTAGATGCATATAGATATTCTAATTATATAAACATATTACAAAAAATATCAATTGGATTACGCCTTCAGTATTTAATTTTGGACAAATAATATATTTTTTTAATTATTGGATTTTTTATTATCACGATGAGACAAAGTGTTATTGGAAAATAAAAATAAAAATTAGTTTAAATTTCACGATTGAAATACGGAAGTCAATATAAAATCTCCTGTAAAAATGAATCAAGAGATGGCAGCACTAATCATGCTTAAGGGGTTCTATTAGATTAAAAAAAATCAAGTGCAATTGCAAATTATTTTATGCTCGTAATTTTAAGCTTAATTATGTGAAAAAGATTCATTACAATAATAATACTTGTCTTTACTACAGTACTGCAAGAATTATTAAAAATCTTAATTTTTCGATATTATATTTTTGATAACTAATATTTTGTTGAGATATGTTTTTATTTAGAGGACATTTAGGAATCTCAATAATTTTTTCTTAAGTTAATTTATAATGTACAAATTATGATTAATTTAAATTGATCGGAAATATAGGGGGGTTAATTTATATATAATAACTCACATATATTTGATAGTTAATTAACGTAAATAATTTATTATTAAATTATTAATTTTTTTACAAAATTTATAATAAAATATATAAATTAAAATGTTTAGTAAATAAAAAAGCAATAAAAACTATTTAATAAAAATTAAACTAATAATAAAATAATTAATTAATTATGTTTTATTATTTTGGATTAACCAGATCTTGTCAGAGTTAATTTTTTGCTCTACAGACTTTTTCTCATTAGGTTTATAAAGATCTAATGAGAAAAGAGATTTAATAATTTATTAATCTGCAACAGGTTTAATAATTTATTAATCTGAAGTTTTAAGTGGAATCTGGGCTAAAACAAACATTTACACTTAAGATGGAGAGTGCTAAAGCTTAGAAATATCTAAATTTGCCATCACATTCTTAGAATATTTTGAAACAAAAAATACATCTGGGCATATTTTTAAATAAAACAATTTCGTATCTAAAACAGTTAACTACAAATTTAAATTTATTAATAAAGCATTCAGAAAATATATTTAAAGTATTTAGTTATTATATTTGCTAAAATTTTATTTTATCAGTGTCAAGTTTCGAATTTTAAAGATATTTTCGTGGTATAGTAAATTTCAACCTCAATCTAAAATTTTAAAGAGAAATGATTTTTATAGAGCACGGGATATAATTTTATAATGTTAAGTAATTTTTATGAAAAAATTATTAATAAATTAAAAATGTATCGCTTAATATTTGAATTTGTGATATAAGATTTCAAATATTAATATCGTTTAGAAATCTCTAAATATGACGCATTTTGTAAATGCAAAACTTTTTTTATAAATTAATATCCATATGGAACTGGTATTTTAAGTTAATTTATTTATTTCTATTTTTTATTAAATAAATTTATTCTATTCCAATGCAATATATGCAAATATATCCTGGAAATCAGTTTCAAGAAAAAGTTGGTTAAAACCAATGTAGAAGGTATGGTTAAACCGTAAAAGAGCATCATTTAAGTGAGATTGAAACTATATTGGATTATTCTAAATAAAGACATATCCTCCGAGTCTACAAAAATATTTGTTCTCTTCTTTTAAACCATACTCATACTGAAACAAGAATTCTCAATTTTTGATTGAATAAAGATGCAAGAGAACACTGTACATAACTTCGCATATTGTTTGCTAAAGTTAAATATATTCCTTGAAAAAGAACGTGTTATAGCTACAAAATCTGGCATGCGTATTTCAAATTAGAGGAGAGAAAAATATTATAAATTGAAATATCATTTTATAGTTGTAATACCAGGCCAATCCAGCCATCTTTTAAAACTTATACTGTCTAGTAATAAAAAAGTATAGTTAATTATTGAGGAAAAATTGTGACTTGTGTAATAAAAATAACTACTTTTACAGTTTATTTAGCTTTGTCTAAGATATAGGTTTGCACCACGAAATAAAATCTGACGTATATATCATATAAATACAAATAGAATGAGATATGGGACGCTTGAAATTTTTTTAGACACAGCAAATTTTTAGATACAGCATATGTATACATACATACATATATATATATATATATAATTCTGTGGAGATGAAGAAGGAGACGATCTAATGCCATGCATACTTTTCTCTAACCCCGGTGATTAGGCATAAATAGTTACTCAAAAGTTGGAAATAATCACCTGCCTCTATTGAAGTAGAGAACTGAGTACTGAAACGGTATGCATTTTAGGATAGTCAATATTACAGTGAGTTCCAATCAGTGTTAGTTAGCGTTTTCAAAATGGAACATAACCTATATTTTAATTTTGCCAAAGACCAAAGTCATTAATTATAATGAAAGTTTCGTTTCTTTCCTTTCAATCCTAGGTAACTAGGTAAAAATTTGGCTTGTAAGCAAGATACACTTTGCCGTAAGGCAAATAAATCAAATTTAAAATGTTTTCGTATTTTCAATATTCCATTTTCTAACTTTTTGCAAAATTTTATGAATGGGATGAATTTTTTTGTATAAATGAAATATTTATATTAGAAAGTAGTTTCTTGATTTCATAATATATTAGCAACAAAATACAAAGCAAAGAAAATATTTATCATTATCCTTCATGTATTTGACAAAACCGATTTATTATGATTTCAGTGACTTTTTAGATACTCTTTCCTAATCAAATTGAGTCTATAAGAGTTACTATACTCAGATTTTACATAATGTTTTCAGTTTATGTCAGCTATATCAGATTAGTGACATCTCAGATGAAATTTTTTTTCCCAATCAAATTGAATCTGTAAGAGTTACTGTACTCAAATTTTAAATTATATTTTCAGTTTATATCAGCCATCTCAGGCTTATAACTTCCCAGATGAAAACACTTTTTCCTAAATTAAATTAAGTCTATTTAGAAGAGGCTTGTTAATTTTTTTCACCCAGAGTGGATTAAACAAATAATAATTTTTGGAGTTCAAATGGTACTTCAATTCTTTTTTTCTTATTCATTTTTTTATCTCAAGATGAGATTCGTATATAAAAAGTAGATTCAATGTAGAGAAATTAAAGTTTGTTTTTTTTCTTCCGTTTATTCTGTTGTACCGTTTGCTGCATATTTCTGCCAAGAGAAGCTGCTATAGAATCTTACATCTTGTAATTTTACCCATAATTATGACAGTTGATTTGACACTTTTTCATTACAATTCAAAATTACATCCGCAGGAAAGACTTAGATGCAATGACAATTTATTTTTAGTTCTGCGTAATGCGCAGCTTAATGATGTTATGAGGTACTTCAACATCTACCACGTAAATTATTCTCCAAGAAAATTTTTTCGCAGAAAATGAGATGCATTCTTGCATTGCAAAGAAGAAAATCCGGAAAACACTCAAACATCTACTGGGATAAACTTGCATACCGGGACAGAAAAGTAATATAGCACCTCCTATTCTTCAACAGCGGATAGGATCGAATAAAAACTTTTCACTAAAAAAATGCTGTCTTGTTACCAAACCGTGGTGCATTGAGTCTTAAAGGGTGTTATGGGACCGAACGAAATTTGATATTAAGAGAGTTTAGCTTACACTTGCCTTTCAGTTTAATGGCTAATAATAGGTTTAAATTTCGAATTCTTGACTTATTTGTGAAAAGAATGATTATACTGCCAGCCATGTTAATTCAACCCCTACAAATATTAATAAAAATGAAATGATAATTTTTATACAATAATTTATTTCTTAAACATTTAAACAATTTAGAACTAATTCTAATTAATTACATTTATAATCAAACGTAATTAGGTCATAACAAGTTTTGATTTATAAGACAAATGTCACCCACGAGTGGCATTGCTGTTAAGAACATTGATGTGAAAGTAAAACTGGTTGCCTTTTTTTAGCTAGAATACTCTTTATCAAAATCTAATTTTCAATCATTAGCTTTACAGACAGCATTCTAGTCTTATATTCTAGTCTATTATTTCGTACAATATCATTCGTCTATTGAAATCGACACTTGTGATCATATTGCAAATAAATCATAATTCGTCATTTATGTTGAAAACATTGCTTAAATAATTATTATAATGATGGGTCGGAAGGACTGAACATTATTATAATGATGGGTCGGAAATTAATGGAATATATTTGATTCCATTAACTTTAGAGGTATTTTTGTATATAAAAAGTACGACGTATCTATATAATTTCCTTATTTAAATTATCTTGAATATTTTATGCATAACATCATAAAACTATTTCATGGTATAAATGTATTTTAAACCTGCTATTAGCCATTAAACTGAAAGGCAAGTGTAAGATTAACTCTCTTAATATCAAATTTCGTTCGGTCCCATAACAACCTTTAAGACTCAATGTACCACGGTTTAGTAACAAGGCAGCATTTTTATTGTGAAAAGTTTTTTATTCAAACCTATCCGCTGTTGAAGAATAGGAGATGCTATATTACTTTTCTGTCTTCTGTCCCGGTATGCAAGTTTGTCCCAGTAGATGTTTGGGTGCTTTCCGGACTTTCTTCTTTGCAGTGAAAGAATGCATCTCATTATCTAGGAAAATTTTTTCTTGAAGAGTAATTTACGTGGTAGATGTTAAAGTACCTTATAACAGCATTAGGCTGTGCATTACACAGAACCAAAAATAAATTGTCATTCCAAAAATATAAGTCTTTCCTGCGGATGTAAATTTGAATTGTAATGAAAAAGTGTCAAATCAACTGTCATAATTATAAGTAAAATTACAAGATGTAAGATTGTATAGCAGCTTCTCCTGCAAGAAATATGTATATATATATATATATATATATATATATATATATATATATATATATATATATATATATATATATATATATATATATATATATATATATATATATATATATATATATATATGTATGTATGTATGTATGTATGTATGTATGTATGTGTATGTATATACATATTTCTGGCAGGAGTATAAATATATATACTGTAGGAGGGAATGAGGATATATTAAACTCAATTTTCTTTTGTTCTTACGAGAGAAATTAATTTTACTTGAATTATAAATCTTAGGATTTACAAAGTTTTTAATTACTTATAATTAATATTGTAAAATATAAAAAAAATCAGAATTATTTTTGCATAAATTATCTAAATAAAAAATTGTCTTTAAAAGATTCGTTTATTTATGAGCATTATCACAGCAGTTTGGCATTAATGATATTAAATAAATTTAATTATTATAGTATGTTAATTATATATATATATATATATATATATATATATATATATATATATATATATATATATATATATATATACGAGGGTTACTCTGAAATTTTTGAGATACGCGCAAACGAGAATTTACAAATTAAAAATAACGGTTTAATTTTAAAGTACAAAGTACTTTAACACAGAAGCCAATTTTTTACTGACTTACTTCAACTTGTTTAGCGTGGAATAAATTTTAAACAGAAGAGAAAATGGATTTGACGCGAGAACATTTTCGCGCTATGATTTTCTACGATTTCAAAGCAGGATTAAATCAAGAAGAATGCGTTGAATGGTTGCAATTAGCATTTGGTGATGAATCTTCAGCTCGTGCTACTGTATACAGATGGTTTAGAGAATTTAGAAGAGGTCGCAATTTTCTTCAGGATGAAGAACACACAGGAAGGCCGCCGTCGGCAGTAATCCCGGATAATGTGTCTGCCATACGAAAAATGTTAATGGATGATAATCGCTGCACCTATCAAATGATACAGAAGGAACTTAACATTGGATCCGCAGCCATACACAAAATCATTCATGAAGAATTACATATGAAAAAAGTAGTTTGCCGTTGGGTTCCCCATAATCTAACTGAGCATCAAAAAGAGGAGCGTGTCAGAATCAGTAAAGAAACTCTTTATATGCTGAATGATTGAGGCCACCGCATCATTTCTAAAATTGTAACAGGTGATGAAACGTACATATCGTTTTTTGACGTTCCAACATGTCAAGAAAGCAAAGTATAGGTCTTTGAAGATGATCCCAAGCCGACAATCGTGAAAAAAAAACGCGCACTGAAAAAAGTGATGTGTGCTGTTTTCTTCTGAAGTACGGGATTGGTCAAAGCCATCAAGTTGGAAAGACAGAAGACAGTAACAGCAAACTGGTATACCACTCAATGTCATCCAGAAATTCTACAAGAACTGAATGTTAGGGGACTAATGCTTCACCATGACAATGCCTTTTCACATACAGCCGGATTAACAGTTGAATTTCTTAAACAAAAACAAATTAAAGTGATCGTACATCCGCCGTATTCACCTGATCTAGCTATGTGCGACTTTTGGTTATTCTTTAATCTAAGAAAGAACTTAAGCGGACGTCGTTTTCATTCAGAAGAAGAGATTGATGTGGCTATAAATGCATTTTTTTCATCTATTCGAAGAAATGAATGGCTTGAGGCATTTAATCTGAGGAAAATTTGTCTACAAAAGTGCATTGATGCTGGAGGAGACTACTTTGAACACACCTAAAATTTTGTAAGTATAACTTTAAAAACCTAGTTGTATCTCAAAAATTTCAGAGTGACCCTCGTTTATATATATATATATATATATATATATATATATATATATATATATATATATATATATATATATATATATATATATATATATATATATATATAATTACACTAAATTAAAAAATAAATACAATTTTAGAAATATTCAACAGTTTCAAAGAATATTTTTGGACTAAACTCTATTCTTATCATAATATCTAATGATTGAAATGAATTTAATTACCTGTAGTGAACAGGAATGAAAGCTACAAAAAGCAGTTATAAATGGATGTGGTTTACAGGTACATGAACCGGAGATAGTAAAGTACGCTATATATATGTCAGTAACGTTTGAAAAATGTTAAATTTACGAAAATATAATTTTAAATAATTCTGAATTTTAATGAAAAGTATGAACTTCGGAGATTGAAATACTTCGATATTATATATACAAATGTATAAATAAAAGAACTGAAAAAAATTGTATTTGTTGATCTATCTATTTCAATTTCAGTAAAATTATATGTATTGAAATCATTTATTTCTATACGTTGTACCTGAATTTCAATTTATCAACTACTATTACACATATCGGCAATTTATTAACACTATATTTTCTAGACTTGAAATTATTTAAAAAAGATCTCAAAAACTGCATAGCGATTTCCTATACAACACTTAGAAATAATTATTTATATTGAATGTTAATATGATAGGAAATTTGGTAAGTGATTGAGAAATTAGTATACGATTGATATCGAAATGATATTTAGATGATAAAATATAATTATATTATATTTACTACAACACACACTATAGGTTTATAAGTTGTAATAAAATCCATACGAACACATTTAGACATAAACAGAATATTGCAATAGTACTGTTGTGTCATATTGAATAAATAATTTAATTTCAGAATCCTTTCGAGCAAAAATAATTTCTAAAAAAACTTATAATTTTATGTTAATGAAAAACAAAATATCTCTTAAAATGTTTAGGCTTTCTTTATATAAATAGAATTACAGTATATTATATTTTCTAAAGTATAAGAATTCATTCTTCACAATGAGAGTCATTTTGGTTCTAAGCAAATATCTTTACTTTGTTAAAATGTGCCTAAAGTGAACTATATTGTATGACCTGAGTGTTTTCTTTACAAATGATAAGAAAGTTCCAGAAGTGTAACGCTTTCATTGAATAAAACAAGCCGCCTAACGATACACAGAGGATATCCTGATGGTGTCTTTAACGGAAATAACGGTGTGTTTAAATATTCGTCAAAATATCTTAGAATCTTTATTGAGCTATCATTTCCAGCCTTAAAATCGAAAGGGCAAACTCTAGAACATCAAATAAACTGGAGAGCTGATAGCCTTTGTGAATTACTCTATTCAGTCTCCAAAGAGTACTCAAAAGAGTCTAATGATACTTTAAACTATTGTCTTAAAGATGTTTGTTATGTTCTGAAAATAACTTATTTCGCATTAGCTTAAGGGTTGTAATAACACATTTCTCTCTAAAAGAAATTCATTCTTTCACCTGAAATAAATTAGGTTTTTCTCAAGCATACATTTCTTATTTATTTATGTTTTGATCTATATTTTGATAAAAAGTAAATTTAACAACGTATTATATATAAAGCAAGACTTTCAAAAATGAAATTTTTCACCCATTCCGAATGAAATTTAATACATTTGAAGATTCTTTTATCTAACATATATGCTTATTAGATTTAAGATTAATAAAGAGGAAAAATTACAAGAAAAAATGTATACGCTAAATAATTTGTTCGAAAATATTGTGTGATTTCAATAAATTACTTCACATAACTTATAAGGCATCCGAAAGTATTAAGCTAAAAATATAAGTAGTAGTAATACTCTTTGGTTTATTAAACGCAGTTTATGCTAATGAAAAGGGTCATATGACTTCTTTTTTCTGAACCTTTGAAAACTATAATGCCCTGAATATTTAGTGGCAGTATTTAAAAAAAATAAGTAAAAATCAACCTTCAAATAAATTTTAAATTTTCCTTTTGAAATTATGTAATTGTTTTAATGCATCACAAATTTGTTCATGTAAGAATTTGTTGAAGTTATTACATCAAGATTTATTAGTTACGTTATTTTTATATGGCTTAGTAAGTTCTCAAATAATCTTAATGTTCTCTTATGTTCATTTTCATAGATATCCACCGAACTATATTATTTATTTTTAAAAAATACAATGTAATCAACAGTATATTGCTATCTTTCTCAAAAAGATTAATAGGGATTTATTAATTTATATTTAACATTTCGAAGGAACTTTCAAATCAAGTTTAAATATACTACAATTATATTAGCTATTCTATTAGTTTATCAATTGCTAAATGCAACTTAATTTGCTTAGGACATTAATTTTTAAAATCAGTTTTTTCTTATGAGAGGTATGTTTTTACAAAAATTTTATGAATCAGAGATGATGTGTTTCTTAACTAAAATATTAGAAGAAGCTTAACATTTTATATTATATTGTGATATTGCCATCATTTATAACTTTGATGTGCTCCCCATTGATAATAGGCATTATTTGACTTATATGAATGAAGAAGAATTCAGAATCACAGCTCTTTCTATTTGAAGTTTAACGCTATACTTATCTTAAATATTTACATCACTTCTTTAATAGAAAGTATTCATACGGTATAGTTAATTAAACTATATATTTATTTTGGATGTAGGAAATAGAATAGTTGATAATCATTGTATTTAATTTGGTGTACAATGTACCTTTCTGAGGTTATATATACATATCTGTTCTTTTGAAATTTATTTTTACTTTATCCATGAACGAATTTTTAAGAAATTTACAACAAATCTAATAAATTTCTGATTAAAATTGCTAAACTATTCAATTTTTTAATTATTCAATTAATTAACACCTTTTTGGAATATCAGACATGATTTAAATTTTTTCTGAGTTACTTTAAAATATAAAATCATGGGTACTTAATTTATACTCAATAGAATGTTGCACTTAAAATGTTTATTAAATGAAACTGAAATCTTCAATAAAAAAGTTTTTAATTAGATTAATATAAGATACCTTAATAATATTCAATGTAGTGAGCTATTTTGTGTAGGAAAATTTTTGCACAATCTTCTCGAGAGATGACAACCTTCAGTCAAAAACAACCATTTAAAAAATTTGACAATAAATTACCCATAAACCTTCTGAGAATCGCTTTCAGCCATTCCATCATTCCAAAAACTGTCAGAGATGTCACGTGGCGAAGATGGAAAGAAAATGACGCAGACGACTGAATTTATGTCTGACAAAGAATGGTACAATCGGGAGCATCTGACAGCTTTTAGACGACAACCTGTGCAGAATGATTTCCCCTCCTTTTTATACCCGGGGAAAATAAATGTTCCGAGAAATACACCCGACGTCTAATCTACGTTTGAGAGAGAAAATAAAATCGTCTGCTTTCAGACGCCACGAGAATGAATGACTTCGTCATTTTAGAGATCCTGGATTCTCGACTATTGTTTGCTCAATTTTAGGTCCCAAGGGAATGCTTCCACGAATGCCAGAATCAGCCAGAGGGATGCGAGTGCAGCTGCAACACTGCTGAAAATGAATTACGGTAATGATACCAAGCGTAACTACAATAGGCAGCTGGGTCTTCATTTTAAAGAATGGCAAACACTTGAGAGTAAAAATGAATTATCAAATTTGAAGTACTTATTTAAAAAGTCATAATGCAAGCGGCAGAGTTCTCTTTCAACTGCGAATAAGTAATGGCTAATGAAAGCTTTTCTGTCAGTTCACAACGAAGTTAGCTGTCATCTCTTTCTTCTTAAAGTTTAAAAATTATTAATTATGTAACTATGTTGAAGTTAAGACCTTTACGTGTTCATTTTTCGTTTAAAATGTTTCACTTTTTCTGAGAAAAATCTTGTATACAAATTTTTAAGTCCTAATACTTAAAATCAAACTGGAAGTAACATAAAGTAAAGTTGCCATATTATATCGTTTATTTATTTATTTCAAGTAAAATGAAACGATGCAATTCTTTCATAATATGTTTAAAAGTGTTTGAAAAATTAATGTGATTGGATTGGTTAAGATATGATTTGAAAGAAATATTCGATTTTCGAATTTGCATTAATAATATGAAGGATATAATTAAAAAAACACTCAATTTTAATTTTCTTTTCAATTTTTTTTTCGTTTAGATTACATCACTTCCTTCTGAATTTCTTTAATCTTTCAAACATTTTTACAGAGACGTGTAAAATCCAGAATTGAATTATCTACCTTGAGTACAATATAATCAACATTATTCTCTTAAGAACATAAAAAGTTTTTGATTATATGTAGTATAATTAAAGTTACGTTATTTAGACCCTTGTCTTCATATCAGATTTTCTACGTTATATAGGCACGGAAAAATATTTCTGCAATAAAAATAATTAAAATGTCGATCATTATCAGGCACATAACGAAGAATGAAAAATTTATCAGAATAATTAAAATTTATTCATTTATAGAATGTGCTCATCATGTGTTCCATTGTCATTAATTACTTGTTCAAAAGGTATTTAATAGTAATAGGAAAAATTTCTTTAATGATTTCAACAACTAATATTAGCTTACTTTGTGTAATATTAGCTTAAAGCTCAGGAACTGTCTTCATTAAAATATTTTGTAAATCTTTTTGAGAAACTCATGACATTAAAATAATCTTTTCGAAGTTAATAAAGCAGATCTTTGACTTGCTACTCAATTTGGGCAGTAGCTAGATTTTGCGTGAAGACATTTATCAACAAACATTGCCGTTTCTATAAAGTAGAAATGACGTACTGTCCAAAGAGTTCTCTGTATTGTTCTCTGATGAAAGAGCAAATCTTATAGCATTCAAGAGTGATATTTTCATGGAAAATTGGCCCGAGAAGAAAATCAACACCAAATCTACACCGTGCAATGAAATAATCAGAATGCATTAGTAGTTTGAGCAGGACTTCAAGAGTTAAAGCAATCACTTTGCAAAAAATTTGATTACTTACATCTCCATCTAAAGAGTAACTTTTTTTTAGCTGATTATAGAATTTTCCAAAGACAAGTATCACCAGCGGCATTCGGCAAGCAAAGTTAATGCACATATTGAGGCTTGTGGCATTTGCGCTATTGTGAATTTGGATATCATTTTGAACTAAATAGCAAAAAAATACTCATATTGTCGACCGAGCAATCACCTTCTTAAATGACAAAAATTGAGCACTTAATCTGGAATTGCTGGAACTGAAGACACTTTCAATCACAGCAGTTATGACTTCTTTGACATTTTCTTTCTTGACTGATTTTCACCTTTTTTCCTAGTAAGATATTCTTGACTCTTTAGTTCTTATGAAATTCACATAATCAACTTCTTCAAGCATTTTTTTCATACAGATCAAAAAGCGATATTCAAATTGTGTAGCTAAACTATCACTGCCATTCTGATAAAATAATTTTACAGGTAAAGCTCGATGTCCTTCTATAAAGGTATATTTAAATATTACAGAAGAAAGTACTATTTTCATTGAAAAAGCACACAGACTGATTCTCTATCTCTGATTACTAGTCACTTCATATTTTTAAATTATTGGAGTTTGTGAAAATTGTTTTTTAGTAGTCAAAATTTGAACTATATTTTTATAACAGAAATCTTTCTCATGATAACATATTTAACAAAAAATATCAAAATCAATAGACAAAAAGGGCATTATAGGGCCTTGAATATGATATCATTAATTATAACCATCCAATACTTTAAAATGATAATGAAAGAATTGAACCACATTTAAGTTTCAGATTGTAAGAAACTCCATATGATGACTCTTACAGAGATCAACAAACAATTTAGTCTGCCATCACTAATTTCGTGATTGACTATGGTACCACATTAATCTAAAATCAATGTGATACCATTGTTAAAATATTAATTTAATATGACAAGTATATAATTTTTGTGTAATGTCACATGTTAAGAATGCAATATTAAGACTATATCTCAAAATGAGAAAACGAGATATTCAGAAGACTTCATACCATTCCGAATGAGTAAGACATTGTAATAACTTATCAGATTTTTTATAATTACTAATTAAATTATAGATTTTCATGAATACAGATTAAACTTTATTATTTCTTCTAAAAAATAAGTCAGCTATTTTGTATGATAAATTAAATGCACATCTAAAAAAAGTAATTTACTTTGAAGTAAACAAGTTATAATAAAAGTAAAACAGGAAAATTTTATAAGTAAAATAATTTATAAATTGAAAGTTATTTTAAGAAAAACAAACATTGAGATTAGTGTTAAAACTGCTTTTTTTGCGTGATATATATATTCCTGACATATCATTCTACAAGAAAATTAATTTGCAACAATTACAGCTAAGGTATTAAATATTTTTCACTTTGTTACTTATTATTTTATCTCACATAATATATGAATAAATTTTTAAGTTGTAATATGATACTCGACTATATAAAAACTCATTTGATCATTTTTCAAAATGTCCTCACTGTTATTAAATCTTTTGTTTTCCCACTGTTTTTACTCGACAGCCTTAGGGATTGCAGTTACAGTTTCTGCTCCCAGAAGTATTTCAGCTGGCTACTATGTCCTTTTATCTCATCAATCAAACACGCCTGCTTGACAGTGTCTGTTTTTGACCGCTGCTTAACTATTTGGACCTAGGGCGCCAGTTAGTCGTTCTCTTTGGTGGTAAAGAAAGAACAATCCCGAGAATTTCATATACTCTAGGAAGATTATTTGGTGCTTAAATCTGAAAATTATTCGAACAACTGGTGGAGACATAAAGTGATTAAAAGTTTACAAATTCAATTCTTAACTTTGAAGTTAAGGAATTAAACCACTTTTATTCATTTTTTAGAAGAAATGTATTAGATTAAAATACATGTTAATTAGTGGTTTAAATTGCAATTGTTGAAATTTTGATTCACGTTTCATGTTGTATGTCTTGAAATCACAAAAAAGAAAATTTTAATTTTTTTAAATTAAATTTGATACAATAACTCAATGTTAAATTTTTTGCAAGTAAAAAAAAGATTTTAATCAAGAAATTGAGTTTTAGTTTTTATCAGTTTCTTAATTTTGCAATTTAATGTTACTATTCTCATTTGTAAAGCATTCTGTTGAAAAGAAATGACTATCTCTTCTTGTAACAATTTTTTTTAATTAGGTATAAATGTATAAATGATTGATATTGAAATGTAAGAACAAAAATCGAATATTAAAAAAATTATATTCTTGGAATTTATAAATGCGTAAGCGACTTTATTATCATGGTTATTATGTAATATTTTTATGTCACTGAATCAAATAATTAAAAGAAGAAATGAAAATGTTATCTCTTTTATTTAAATGTGAAACTTGTTATATAAAAATATTTTTATATAAAACTGCATGAAGATTAGTAGAATGTCTATTTTAGTCAATTCCATAAAAATACATACAAGACAAATATAAATTTGCAAACAACAAAAATAAAGTTACAATTTATAAAAAAGAAACATATTTTGGTTTTTACTTATAATGACAATTAAAGATGTATCATGAATTGTACATTTCCGATTTCATAAATTAAAAAATTATTTTAGTTAGATAAAAAGGGAGATTTAACTAATATATATATATATATATATATATATATATATATATATATATATATATATATGTATTATGAAAAAAATAACATTTATAAAATGTTACAAATAAAAGAAAGTTTTTCAATTTGAATTCAGTCCATTAAAGAAATTTCTCTTTTTATATAAGAAACAGTTAATTAAACCACAGATTCATTCATTTAAATAATCAATAAATAATAAAAATAAAATTGAAATATTAATCTTAGAAATTAGAAACGTATTTTATACAGAATCGTGTGTATTAGACTATTCTTAGTTTATTATATGTAGCTTTAATAGTTTATTATTTCGTGTATAATTAGTTTACATTCAATTAATCTTCTTTTAAAAAATTATTGAATAAAATTAATCCTAAGTTGCCTATATTTGAATTGAATAGGCTATTTAATCAGAAACTTTTTATTTTTTGTATAAATAATATTATGAAAAAGAAAATTAAGTACACAAATATCTTTCATGGTTTAAAGTTGATAAATTTGAATATTATTTTGCACTAATATTTTTAATTAGTTTTTTGCTTTAAAGGTCTTTTAATTTTACGTAAACTATGGTTATAAGAATCAGCATAATCTTTAGCATAATTCTGACCAATAACGTGTTTAAATTTTAAAAATTATTAAAAGAAACTGCTCAAAAATAAAATAGCCCGGTAAAAATTTATTTACCAGATATAAAAAATGCAGAGTAAGAAAAATTAAAAAAAAACTATTCCAGCTAATTTTTCAAAAGATATTTTTAGAGAATGTGCTAATTTTTTTTATTATTAACTTCCTTTAGTTTATCCTTTAAAAATTTGGCCTATATATACATATCTATCTATCTGTCTGTTTATCTCTCCCTCTCTCTCTCTCTCTCTATATATATATATATACATATGTATATATATATATCTATGTATACATATACATACATTTATATACATATATATATATATATAAACAAAGCTAAAGAGCTTGAAACACCGATTTGTGTTTTGAAATAATTGCTATTTTCTTAAATAAAAATTAATTAGATATCATGTTTTCTTAATATATGAACAAATAAACCACAAGATAATGAAGACTAATATGATTTATAATTTTCAAGAAAGCTTTCTGATTAATGAATGATACGTTGTGGTTAAAAAATTGTTGGATTTAGTAAAATCATAAAATTTCAGTGTTAGATTTTATCAAATTGCTTATTATATTAGACTATTATCAACACATTGATAAAACTTCGTGTGTTTTATTCTATTAGTTTCATTCCTTTCATCTATTCATTTATAAGCATTTACCTATGAACAATGTCAATTTTATTGTATATCTCATGTTATGACAAAATGTTTGTTTTTATTTCATTGATTTTATTGCTCTTAAAAAATTATTCTATGATCTTTATTCGATTTAAAGAATCATATTATTTTTGATTAACAGAACAATTAAAATATTTTCTTTTGCTATTTGCTCAAAAGTTTTATAATGATTTAATATTTGCTATGAGCTACGAAAATTTAAATGTAACTAGATAAATATTTTAAGGAGAAATTATATTTGGATTACTAAAATAAATAAATTGTTTATTCTATATAAAATTTTTTCTACAATCAATAATGTGGCAATATCTTTTAAAATCACTTTATATACTAGTATCGTATATTCTATATTTGAATATAGTTAATTTCTTCTATATTTATCTACGTCAATATATATTGAAGTTTACTTATTATATGTACATGTATTTTAAAAGCAAGCAATTTTCAATTAAAGTAAGTGGATTTCAAATTATATATTTCTAACTTTTTAAATTTTGGCTCAATGGTTTCATGAACAGATCTATTAAGATAGCTTCGATAGTTAGATTGCCTATAAATCAATAGCTCCTCTCAATCAATTTTCGGTAGAATTTAATGTGAACCGTATGTACATTATACAAGAGATTAAGTTCTGAACTCAACTTAATGCTATTCCTAAGTATGTTACAAATGACAGCCTTGTATGTCATTATCTTGAACTCTGATTACTAACATGGATTAAACAATCGATTTCTCGATCGCCAGATGATGGTTTATGATTCTCACACCAATCTAATTGAAAATATCTTGGAGATAGTCATAGAATGTAAGGGTTTAATTAACTCTTTATAAGGAAAGCTTCGAGACTGACATTTGAATTGTGTTACAATTTATCTTTAACTATTAGAGACCAGTAAAGCAATAAAAGTGAGGAAATGACCTAAGAATAGAATAAGAAATGTTAGACTGGAACACACAATTAGTAGAAACTACACAAAAGTCCTCTGAAGAAAAATCGGAGTCCTTTTGTTACAAGAGCTTTACTAGGAGAATAAGGAAGAGTATCTTCTCTTTAAAGAGAAAAGTTGGTGATTTTGATGTGAATTTCTTAGGAAATATCATTGAAGAAATTGAAATTGATTGATCTTTCAATTAGCGCTTTATCTTATCTTAACAGGTGAAGTTAATTTTTGCGCTCTACTGGAAAACTGAACATATGTTTCGTTAGGATTATTTGAGTTTATTAATTTAAATTTACCACAGCTGGAAATAACTTTCAATTTAATGGTTAAAACTATTATAGCAAAGTTATAGCTTTTCAAAACTATTAGAATTAGTTGAAAAATAAACACTTTTTACCGACTAATAACACGTTTATATAAAGTGAAAATATATGAAAACAAATACATATGAATTACATATGCTTTGCAAAAATGATTTGTCAACAAGAAAAATTTAAAACTTAATGGCGATGACAAAAATGTCAACTAGCACACTAATTGATTTCAACATAACATAAATAAAAAATTGTGCTACAGTAAAATTATTCATAGAAATGAAAACGTTAAAAATGGTAAATTTCACCAGAATTTATATTAAAAAAATTTTAAATTTGCAAGTATACTTTTCTATTTTATTATTGATAAATTTAGCTATATACTTGTTAAAAATTTTGTTTCGTATAATTTGAAAGAATATTAGATTCTGATCTGAAGTTTCAATTGAAATCTCTTCAAGTTTTTCGTTATAGTTGTATGTTTCGAAGATACTAAACCTTCATTTATTAGAACGATCATTATAAATAAAACCCACATCAATATCTGTAATGAAACATCCCACAAAAAATATTTATTCAGCAAAACTCTAATTTTTTTTTGTACATAACATTATACTTTTATTCCATTTGATATTTTAAATGAAATTTTAGATACCAATAGAGAATTGAGTTTTACAAGTCATACATACATTTTATCCCAATTAATGTAAGCAAAAAATTAACAGCTCAAACCTTGTTTCAGCGGCTTCTTATAAGCACCACAAATAGTTTTGATATATGAAGCTGTTGTAATTACACCAGCATCCTTCCCTGAGTTGGGCTTTAGTAATCAGATAGAGGCAACCAGATGGAGTCTTGGTAATTTTGTAGCATTGATTAAGCAAAAGAATACTTGACTTACCATCCTCTGAGGTATCTTTTTACATAAAGACCTTGCGACCACAACTTGTTCAACATGCTCACTATCTTCCGATATTGAGAACGATGCCCAAACCAACCAGGCCATCGTGGCCTTGATGAACGTATTAGACAACATAGCAGCACACGTTTTGAATCTTAGCAGATTGTTACTTTGCATAATGTTTTCATTACATTTTTAAACGGTCCAATGTTCATTTCTTGTCATATATATTGTATTTTTACTTCCATATCCGCACATTTGTTGCGGACTTTTGGGGAATATGAGGTTTTTCAATTGCGATTTGTGATTACATAAATATAATGAAAATTCCTTTAGATAGGCGAAATGTCAAACAATAAGAAAACTAAAAAAGCAGTTTGGTATTATTAAGAAAACAGAGGCTAAGTGATCACTTTTCAATAATTATAGAAGATAGATCTGCAAATGATGGTCCTTAGAGTTTAATAACAGTGAAATAAACCGCATAAAGTATTTTGTTTTTATCAATTTTGAGGACAACACAATGTCCCATGTGACATGGTTGGAGAAGACAATATACTTAAGTTTGAAAAATATCGGTCCCAGCCGCATGTCGGTCAATAACGTTTGAGTTGGTAAGTAGTTATTGAGAGCAATATACTGTTATTTTGTTAAGGCAATGTAAAAACTGAAATATTGTCATGTACAATTTAAATGTGCTTACTTAGTCAGCATCTTATGGTTGAAAATTAATATAAATTGCATTTGGACATGCTTTGGATTGTTTCAGAATTTTTAATTCATACATATAGTTGTATGGAATGCAAAGGGTCAATGAGCCACTGAGCAGCTTATATAACATGTAAGTATGTACATTAGTGAAGAAAAGTTACGATATATCTAAATTATCATCTTAATGACATATTAGTCATCCTTTGAATGTCATGGTCATAAGATGGGCCAACCATAAATATTTTATTGATAATAATAGGTTTAAATAATATCTGGAATATTTTCAAAACCTTTTTCATAAAGGCAAGAAAATAAACTAACCATGAACAAATATGAGCTTTATATTATATGAACATGTAACTGCTAATTTATCAAATAGGTAGCATTTTGCTGTATAATTTAACATGTTATTGAAAATATTTTGTGATTTATTTACAAAGTTAAGTGTATTCATTGCAGTGTCTACAATTCAGGTCATATATACTCTTGACATCCTATAAATATGAACGTATCGCTATAATTCTTAAAACTATATATATATATATATATATATATATATATATATATATATATATATATATATATATATATATATATATATATATATATATATATATTATATATATATATATATATATATATATATATATATATATATATATATATATATATATATATATATATATATATATATATATATATATATATATATATATATATATATATATATATATATATATATATATATATATATATATATATATATATATATAGTATATATATATATATTTCTAAAAACATTCCTTAGTCTTTAAGTTTCACAAAATTTTATTTTTCGAACCCTAACAACTTTTGGCAATTTTAAATATATATGTCGAATAAACTTACTTATTCTGTTTTTGTAATTTTTTAGACTTTGAAAACTTATTTCTTTCATATAATGTCCATTATAAAAACATTTTAGAGCTAAAACCAAAGACTTAAATTTCCACTAGTGATTCGTATTATACTCTGAATTTTATATATATATATATATATATATATATATATATATATATATATATATATATATATATATATATATCAGATGTATTAAGAGATTCTGCAGTGAAAAAACCTTTTCCTGTAATTCTGCAAGAAGAATTTTTGCACATACCATATGTTCTTGAATTTTTGTAACATAAAAATCAAGCATTATACTAAGCCTTCTTGTTCATGCTACTTTGATACCATTTCCTCCTTTTTTATGTCTCGAAGGAAAAGTTTCTCTGGCTCTCCTCTTATTACACTAAAACCTTCTTGAACGAAATTCAATTATGAGATAATACCGTATATTTTTATGCACCTTGTCCACTCCAATGAATTCATATTTTTAATATCTTATGAAAAGTATCATTGGCACTTAAAGTATTCAATTAATAAATTAAATGCTTTTTAACACGTCAAATACTAATTACATAACTATAGAAAGCAAAGTTAGATATGATAAAATAAATAAAAGTAGATTCTACCTTTTCTCTTTAATTTTTATATACTTAGAAATATTTTATATGAATATTAAATGTAACTTCCAGGTTTTGAAAAATGGTTCAAAGAATGCTGTTTGAAGTAGTATTACTTTACTTTTATTATAATTTTTTTTAATTTCTACTTTGTTGAGTAGCTGGTTAAAATGCTTACACATTAATTCTAATTTCAACTTTTCATGGACTCAACTCCTGCATCAAGCATGAGTCCTTGTAATGGTATGAAAATTATTTTGAATTTAGCTTCTTAATTTTGAATTAATATTATCTTTAAAGTGCCAACATATCAAATTATATTGTAAATACTTTTCCTGTTGAGAATATTTCTTTGAGCAACATACTTATCTTTTACACATTCATAACAAAATTTTTTTATTATTTGTGCATAACTAATTTTCGAATAAATGTAAGAGCTTTTCCGTGCATGAGTATTAAAACTTCTGCTCATACCGAGCCCATAATGAAATTTTAATGCACATTTAGTATGAAACACAACAAGAAATGTACAATATAGGAGAATTAAGCATGAATAGTGATGAGCCTTAAGAATATAGAATAAATTTTTTTGTTGAGTGAATAATGAATGTCTTATACACATTTCAAAAAAGTATATGTCTTATGTATAAATATATAGATCTAAAAAATAATATAAGCATCCTCTGCTTGAGGATTCTATAAGAAAACAAATGAAAAATAAAATAAATTGAAATGAAATATTTTAAAACTATTTATTAATATTATTACGTAAAGTTTTTATATGATTTCATTATACTAACAAAAATTATGCAAAGAAAAGCATTAAAAAAATAAAAAAATGGCAAAAATTGTGTGAGTGACTATATACAGTTAATGTTACATTTTTGTGCTCCCACCAGGATTTTCAGAAAATAATTTTAATAATTATACTTAGGTTTTTTATATTTACATCATATTTTAACAACTCAATATATTTTTGATAGTTGAAAAAAAGTATATATCCTCAAATATATCTTCAGAAAATGTGTGGTAATTTAGAAGGATTAAGAAAGAAATTTGACATCTGAGCTCATGAATATATGCAATACATGTAATATTTTCAAATAGTTACAATAGAACGTATATGTAATACTTTTATGTTTTTATAATAATATAAATTTTAGTGTAGAATCTCATCATTATAATCATATTTTTATAAGAATTCTGTTAATTGGTACCCTCTACATTATGCATACAATTCTTATCACAATATTTTATAATATCAAAAAGTAAAAATTAAATTTTAAATACCTAAAATTAATATTATCAAAAGAAAATTGACAAAATAAACTATATGTTTAATTAAAAGATCACATTAAATGCTATATTACTTTTTTTTGTTTTTTTGCAGTTTGTTTTTAAAAGATTTTTCCAAAGAGTTGAACAGCTTTAAAAATCATAATTTTTGGCAATATTTTGTCCCTTTTTGAGACAATTAAAACTTATTATGAATTAGGTATAAAATAAATACATATTTTACAATTTTTCTCTGGACGAAATTGAAATGTAAGAATTTATGAAGGAAAATAATTGCATAAAAACATTTACAAAGTTAATTAGAAGACTTACTTTAAATGAAGGAGAAAAAGTGTTTTTAATATTCTTTCTGTTAGAGTAGGTTAAAGTTATTTAACGGGCATTGAATGTTTTATAAAAGTGAATATAGAGTCTCAGTACCATGACTTAGCTGAATCCATAGCTTGGAAGATTATCGTTCGATTAGAAACAAAATAAATGCAATCCATTGTAACAGAAGAGTTTGAAATTTTTTAAAGTGCCCATTTTCAAACTAAAATTTAAATTTTTTCAGAATTTTGAAGAATTTCCCAAATATCGGAAGAAAATCGTACATTTAGAACAACACAAAATGCAAATTTTTACATTTAACAATATACAAGGTGTCCCATAACGACCGCATAAATTCTGCACAGCTAGATTCCTCGTTGGAAGTACATAAAAACTGCCCAAAGAAGTTTTCCTGTATGATCTCTAGTTTACAAGAAAAATACAAAAAAAAGTATGACGTCACTGCCAGTGCCATAAAAAAACACTTTATTGGACATATCACAACAACATTATTTTCAGATCTTTCCAGACGATAATGTTTAAAACATTCACCGCGCATATAGCGTCATTAATGCGCGGGCCATGGAATGACGTTAAGCCGCCGTTGAACTGGTATTTAAAAGGTTGCATCACGCAGCTACCGGTAGTCTTCTTATGGTGGCCATGTATTTCGTTCGTGCCTACTGGGACATGTACTTGATGTACGGCTGATGTAATCGAAATGTCTTATGAACTGCTAGGGAAGTATGCCCGTCGATATCCGCTGCATATACTGCTATTGATATGTTCAATAAAGTGTTTTTTCTTGCACCGGAAGTGACGTCATACTTTGTTTTTTCCCATTTTTTCCCTAAACTATGGATCGTAAAGGAACGCATCTCTGGGCAGTTTTTATGTACTCCCAACGAGGAATCTAGCTGTGCAGAATTTATGCGGTCGTTTCGGGACACCCTGTATAACATTAATAAAAAAAACTATATTATAAGCACCACTTTATTAGAACAGCATGTTCAGAAGACTAATGGTATCAGATACTTTGAAAGAAACTCTTCGAAACTGAGTTCATCAAAATGAATTTCTATATTCGCAGACAAATGGTTTATGTTTTATATTGACATGGTACATTTTATTACAGAAAATAGACGCAGGATGTATCTCACGTGTGGAGAAGAGGAACAGACAAAGCACTCTTCTCAGTTGATTTCTGCTATTGTATACAACTTGGCAGTAGGTAAATTTTTATTGGGAAAAAACTGAACACTTTGAATAGTCCTGGATTTGGGTATAATAGTTTTCAATTTGCCGGAGGTGAAATGATGACTTGAGCTGTTATTACTATCATTAGTTGTACTGAATTGCATGTGGTTAGACATGAAGACATGTATAACCCTGAAATATAATAACGAAATCCTCAGAAATATTGTAGTCCTTTACGCTTCAGCAATCGCTGAAAATTTATTTTCACAAATGAACGCTGAAAATTTATTTAACAATAAACTCTGCAAAAGAATGATCTTCATTTTGATAAATAAATTATCGCAGTGGACCGATAAGTATTCTCCAGATAGGAATTCAATTGAATAGGTTTGAAATATTCGATAGAAAAGGACTGTTGGCTGTGAGTCATTCCCTATAACAATTCTGCAATTAAGAACCTCTCTTCTGCAAGACTGTACAGAATATTTCAGTTCTTCATTGATAATAGCATTGATTCTATGCTTCGTAGGTGTGTGTTATTCTCTCGGTCAGGGGAAACAACATCACTCATTAAAAATATTTATATTCAGAAATCATAATATTTGCTTGTTTACATAAATGTGTTGTGTAAGTAACTGTACATTTGTTGCTTATGAGCAATATCATCAATAAAATTTAGTTCTTTATTCATTACAGATTTTCCTTTTTATATTTTACACACACATTTTATATTTTATACATTTTATTTCAATCACCAAAGAAGTTCCTCGTCTATATCTGCTTATAGCCAGGCTCATAATATATATTAATAATTTTGAGTTTTTGATGAAAATGTAAAATTTAATTTTCGTAAATATTTTCCATTATGAATAGATATTTATATATTTTGAGTATCATATTTGTGAAATATTTTCACAGCACTGTTTGAATATTACAACTATAACAACCATTTTGTTTTCCAATTTTATTTATCTGACCGAGTAAGTTGCTATAATAATTTGCTATATTTATAATTGTTTTTCAAAATAATTTACTAACAAAGCATATATATTATGAAACTAAAAATAACTGATTTTTTTCTAACATTTATGATATTTTATTTATCTCAAAATTTTGTTTAGTTACTTACTACGATTTATAAGATATTTTATTTATCTTAACATTTTCTCAGTCATCAGTATGGCGAATGCTGCACGAGGAACGTATGCATCCCTACCATCTGCAAAGGGTGCAGTTACTGCAATCCGATGATTAACCGAAGCGTGTGGAATTTGCACAATGGTTCATGCAGAAAGATGCCGTGGATCCCATTTTTCCCGCTTCTGTCCTTTTTAAAGATAAAGCTTCTTTCACTCGTAAAGGTATGTTCAATACACACAATTTACATGTCTGGGCTTACAACAACCTGCATGCTACCAGAAGTCACGCTGCGCAATATCGTTTTGCAGTCAATGTGTGGGCGGGAATCATTGGCGGCTATATGTTCTGGGACCTTACTTGCTACCGTACAGATTGGACGGCCGAAAATATCTAATCTTTCTCGAGACAGTGTTATCGACTTTTTTGGGCGCTCTTCCTGCACAGGTACGCTGAGGTATGTGGTATCAACATGACGGGGCTCCATCTGACACCACAACTGCTGTTCGTACATACGGAGCTTGATTGATTGGCAGACGTGGATTGATCTCTTGTCCAGCCAAGTCACTTGATTTAACACCCATGGATTTCTTTTTTTGGGGAGCAATGAAATACCTTGTGTATCATACCCCCATCGACAGTGAAATGAACCTTGTTGCACGAATAGCTGCCGCCGCAGGCACTGTCCGTGAAATGCCGGGCGTTTTTGAAAATGTTCGGCGGTCAATACAACGGCGCTCTGAAGTGTGTGTTCCTGTAACTGGTCGCAATTTTGAGCACCTTCTGTGAAGTAATATATCTTACTGTAATAAAAGTCACATTTCTTACTACTTAATTGTACTCTTATGTTCTTTTTACTTGTCCATTTTGTTCACGTTTGTGGAGATACTTTTCTATGTGAAAAATCAGTTCCCTGACGTATTCCCTACCTCTCCACGAAATTTGTACGATAAGTTTTGAACCACCCTGTATATAAAAGTTTTCAAAGAAAAAATGCAATTTCTTAATTCAAAATCTTGAAAGAAAATTACTTAATGGAACATTCAAATGTGTAATAATTATATAATAACATTGTGTTTTGTTTTTATATTATTCAAACCGCGCAAACTAGTTTCATATTTTTATTATTTAAATTACAAGTGCAATTTAAAGTATTATAATTCGAAATATAATTTCCGTAGAAATGCTGCATCAGTTTAAGTACCCTACTTTAAATTACGAAGTTAACACAGGAATATCCAAGTCGAAAAATATTGATCCATATGTGGTATGTCATATGAGAAAAAGCAAAGGCTGCAAATCATAGATGAAAAATTTCGAAAATATGATTTCATTCATGAATACATTCATATTAACTCATTAAAAGAAATCTGTAGGCATAATATTCAAACTATGTGATAAAGAATATCACTACGATCAGAAAATGTATTAAATTATGATAAAAAATAAAATTTTCTTTTAACATAGCAAACTGAAAACCATATAAAGTCCTCAAATTCTGAAACCAAAATCACAAACTAAATGAAAATAATTTAGCAATTTCTAAATCCCATCTTCTTGCCGAGTAATCCTTTTATCAAGGGTTATAATTTCTTCTTTTTTTTTGACTCCTAATATTATTCACATAATTTTCACAAATTTTACACACTCCTATTTGTTTTAAGATCTCAGAAGAATGTTTTTAAGTGTATGTAAGCGTTGCCTATGTAGAAAGGGCACGTTATATTAAATATATAGCTTTTAAAATGAAAATAATATTTATGAGGATTAGGGAAACACATACTCCATGCCTTCTTTTCTTTATTTCTTGTAGCCTGTATAAGTGTAAATAATCTGTTTATTGTAATTATAGTAGTTATTCTTTGAGTTGCTAAGGACACAATGCAAGATAGTCTTCATTCAAATCTCTAAAGTCAAGTGGAATTTTTTATTATGTTCATTTTATAAGTATTTTTGAGGCACTAACAATTTTTCTTAAGTGGAATTAGCCTTTTGAGGTAAAAAGGGAACATGATTTTAAATTTTATGTAAACCTGTCTTTTGGTTCCTAATTGTACCTAAGCATTCAATTTTTTCTCCGATCCTCCTGTTATCTTTTCATACAGCAACTAATTTCTAAGTTTTCGAGGTAACATTCTTAACATTTTTAAATGACAAATTATGCTGTGCATTTTGAGAGAATCTGTTAAGATGAGTGAAATAGTGCATACTTATAAAGAAATGTTCAATTTCACATTTGAATATGTTCATTATCTGTTTCATGCTTACCCTTATTAGTTTTGCTTAATTTTTATATTAAGAGCAAAACATTATATACAAAAAATGTACCAAATCATAAAGCTCAATTTGGATAAATTTACAATTGAAAATTGATTCAAGCAACCTGGTAAAATAAGGCATAAATTTATTTTGTCACAGTGATGAGAAATATGACTTAGTATAAAAACATAATTTCACTTTTACTCAGAAAATTGAGAAAGATACTTCTGATGTTGACATTTTCTTTTTCATAATGGTTTTCAAATTTTATAATCTTTAATTGAGCATAATTTCTAGTTGTTTCTTTTAATAAGAAGTATTTGTTTGCTTTGTATATGTGTCAATATAAAATGGGAATATCTACGAAAGGATAGTAAGTTGTTCTAATTACGATTTCTTTAGAACACATAGCTTTAAAACTTGTAAAGAGCAAAAAATTTATTTTCATCACATCATTAATATTCCTTAAAAGTTAGATCTTCTAAATATATATTTATTCTCACATAGAAACAAAATATAAAAAGTACATGGACTTCCAAACAGTTAAACATAATATCGGAAATTACATTGCCAGGATACTTTGAAAAATTTATCTACCATTTATTATAGAAAAACAATAGTAAAAGAAAAGGAAAATGTAAACAGAAATATAAGCTCCCCTTTGAATTTGGACGTGGGCCAAAAAGTTTTCAGACCAATTTCTTGCCTATTTACTGTTCTTTTTACAGTTATTTCCCTTCTATCTATGTGAAACGAAAGTACGATATTTGTTTTAAACGGAACTGGCGAAAGAAATGATAATACTCAACAAAAGGCCTGGTGGTGGATACTATCTAGATTACTACAGAGACAGACATTTTTTTCTTATTTTTTCCGCTTGAAATACAAAAGTATGTATCATCTCCTACCGTAAGCAATTTTAGAAATGAAAGAATAATATTTGCATAATGAGAGCTAAAGTTTTTCGGATTACATGCTGAGGTACTTTACCTTTATGAATAAGAATGCGAAAAGTAAGACTGGATGCAGTTATTTGTTCTGTTATTGGTGCCGCCGTTCTCATAACTATCATTTTTAGCGTCTGTGAAATTCTTGAATTAGTGGAAATAATGTGCCAAGTAATCGATAAATTTTGCTAGGAGTATTAGCGCTTACGCAATTGAGTGGCAAAAATAAAACGTAACATTTTGTGATTTTGTTTTGTTACACATATTATATATATATATATATATATATATATATATATATATATATATATATATATATATATATATATATATATATATATATATATATATATATATATATATATATATATATATATATATATATATATATATATATATATATATATATATATATATATATATATATATATATATATATATATATATATATAATTAAAATTTTATACTATTTTAATTTTCTGCAACTGCAACAACTATTTTTTACATCAAGAATAACATTAAAATTTTTATCGAAAGTCTTTTTAGGAATGGTTTGCCTTAGATGTTAGAAAATTTTTAATTACTCAGATGTGTTAATTTCAGAGTTAAGTTCATAAATGAACTTTTTAAAATGAAATATATCGTGTGTCTCAATTTTTTTTCAATTTTATAAACTATATTTATAATTTTTGTGCCTGCCCATTCTCTTTTTTTCCGCACACTTAAACCCTTTATATATATATATATATATATATATATATATATATATATATATATATATATATATATATATATATATATTTATTATAACAATGCATATAGTTAAAGATATAAGAGAAAATATCTAATAAAAGAAAAAAGAGAAAAATAGATGAGAGAAAAAATATATATAGAAAGAGGAATAAAAAAATTAATATCTTTCTGTCTCTAGACATTAGAAGAACTTTTAACTGAATCTGATGATCAATCAATTTTTAACTTGTAATGAATGTCTCATAAAGAAGAATATTTTTCACATTTTTTAGAATTACATCAAGTTTCATTTGAATTGTTGTTACATGGTGTGAATTAGGTAATAAGAGTGTGAAAAAAATTGTTCTAAGCTTCAATTTTTGGGATACATCGAATGGAACTTGATCATTACTCAATTCAATATCGCTCAAAAATTGTTTTAATTATTGAATTTGCTGATGCTTTACATATATATATATATATATATATATATATATATATATATATATATATATATATATATATTAGTTCTTTAAAATTCAAACTAAGACTCTCTGAGGTGTTTGAGTTTAGCTCAAAATATTTTGAACTTTATTTTCCGGTGGTTGATACTCTGCAAACTCCAATTTAATCGAATAAAATGGAAAACAATTATAATTTTCAAAATGTTTATTAACGAAAGCAAGCATTCACTTGAAGACAAGATATATCTCATTCATTTATTAATTCAGGTAAGATAAAATACTTTGAAATCATTATTGATCAAATACTTTAAGGAGAAAAGCTTACCTTGTATATTTCAAATAATTATGCAAAACATCTTTTCGGACTGTGTACAAAATCTACCGCAATAGTTATAATATAAATAGAATTCACACAAGAGCAATTTACAAACAAGAAATGTTAGCTGTAATCTTCTTTTTCGAATACTTGATGAGAAAGTTTTAAGTAAAAAATCAACTGTAAAAGAACTAAATAATCTCAATAAAATATATTTTGAGAGTTGCAATGTGATTAAGTATCGTAAGCTATGAGGATATTTATATTATTCCTGAGTTACCACACACACACACACACACACACACACACACACACACACACACACACACACACACACACACACACACACACACACACACACACACACACACACACACACACACACACACACACACACACACACACACACTTATTGTATAGAGATTTTAATTCAAATATGAAAAAAAAAATTTTCTGTATTAACGTTATTAAATAAGTGATAAAAATTAGTTGAGAAAACTCCAATTTGCTGTGGATCTTTTTCGTCTTTCTTGTAAACTTCACAATACATCAGCATCTGTGAACAACTTACCGTTAGTACACAAATGGCTCTGGATGTGTGTATGGATAGAGAATAATACTAGTTGGGAAACATGAGGAATAAACAATGAAATATCTGATTTTGTAGCTAGAAACACAAGTCACTTAAATTGAATCTTTTCATTGAAATCATGATTTCACCTAATTTTATTTTCATTTGTTAGTAATGTTCATATAATTTAATCTCGATTGCTGTCTATATCTAATGTCGCAGCTTGAAAAATAATTGTCAGTTTACTTAAAACTTCTTTTAATATATTCTTATTTAATTTCATTTTAATAATCAATTTCAACAAAAAGAAAATGTTTTAAATCATTCATTCTCTTTTTGTTGAATTTTGCCAAGTATTTAATTATAATTTCTAGATTGTATTCAACTCTCGATCACCTGAAATAATTGTGCTGTGATGTGTTTTCTATTCTCTCTCCTTTTCCTTGTACATTGTTTGTGGTGATTTTCATTTATTTTTAGCATTTCTTTTTTATTCGCTTATTCTAAGGCATTGATAGCAGTTTTTGTATTGCTTAATCTACTGGAATCGTTAAGCAAATAAATTAAGGACGCATTTTTTTCTTTTTCCCTTATTCCTTGTTGACAATGCATGATAGTTTATTCCAAGCTTCCATTTCTCATTACATTTCTTCATCGATGAGCTTTTTAAATCTCCGATTTTAGTTATTTAGTTCTATTAATGTTTACTTAACTTATAATGTTTCAGCATATTTAGAAGTAATATTCACTACTTATTATTACTAGCATTTATAAACCACGTAACCCTTACACTTGTTCAGTTTTCAGATGTGAGTTGATAATGATTAAGGAGGGGCTTGCTGCTGTCATTTCCAGCAACTGTGATTTTTGAAAACTGGATTTTTTTCGGACTGCAGCAGTGCACTACAATACTTCAGTGACTGGTCCTCAATAAACGATGAAACAAATATATGTATTCTGCTCAAATTGAAAATGATCTTCCAAGACCGTGATGTACTTTTCCAATGGATTCCATCCCATATAAATATTAGTGGCAATATGAGATTGGCCAAAGATTGCAGTGAGGAAGATACGCCCACTGATTCTTCACTTACATAACAATAACTTTATTCAAATGAAAAATCTAGACTAAATTCAATCTGGAAAATTCCACCTATGGTACTGAGGAACATCTCCTGAAACCCTTCTGGAAATAAAATGTGACCGAAAATCTCAGACTGCCTTGGCCAGATTCTGAAGTGGACAACTAAAATGTTCATCGTTTGAACGTGGTTCAAAAAAATATCCCACTTGCAAGAAATGCTCTGACCATCCAGCCTCACCGAAACTTATTTTGGATTGCGTCGGATTTTTCCGGGAGGATTTATCCTTCGATCTCCTGCTTGACATCAACTTTTTTACTTTTATTGGAGTTGATCTGACAAATGTCAAATCTTTAAAGAGGATAAGCCACAACAAAACACTTGCATTTATTTGTTAAAAAATTTTGAAAGTAGTATTGTAATAAACTTTTTTGTATCATAATTTTCATTGTTATAATTATATATCTTTAAGCATGTAATTTAAAATTTCTGTAATTTAAAATTTGAGCATACAGATAGATGATCAAAAATAGAAAACAAGTATTCAAATATTTTCTATTTTTATTCAGTGTTGTATGTAGCTACTATGAATAGAAGTAAACGCGTTTATATCCAGTAACACCCCATTGTCTGAAGAATTATGTTCCTCTGAGTAAGCATTAACGTAGATCACAACGATTGGTTGCGCACGTCTCTTTGAAATGTTAAACTCTGATTTATTAAATGTCTGGACGGCCAGCGAATCCGAAGATGAATTAGGCTGAAATGGAATTCAAATTCCACGCAATATAATCGACAACTTGCTGTCTGTAACAGTTCGACTGAAAAGCGATTTCCAAGATATCTTGAAATAAAAATCGTACTTTTAGCTGTTCATCAATATAAACGCAATGTTGAGTGATGAGATACAAGTCACAATTAGTTATTAAACGAAATCTATAATGGTCTGCTTATCTTTCATAATTCTGTCGCATATTAAAATCTCATTTTATGAAATCAGTGTAATAAATTATGATGTAGGCTTATTGATGATGTAGACTAAAAGATTTCCAAATTAATATTTGTGCATTTGAAATAAAGTTCTCTAGTATAATACCTGGCTCATATTCCAATACCATGTGAGAGAATGAGTCAAAAAAGCTTAATTATTTACTACTTACGTTAAACACAAAAATGCTTAGAAATAAAAAATTAAAATATATAATGTTAGGCTTTTCATATTTAATGTTATATTGATTCCATTGTAAGTGTTAATCTCGTTAAAAGCAAATAAAAAGAATCATATTTCATAACAATATTTAATATATTTATTCGTGCTTAAAAACATACTAATTTATTTTTTGCACAAATAATTTAGATAATTTTGGAAGCCTTGTGTATAGATTATTAATGACTGATATGTTTACAGAACAAAATCATATCATTTAAGAACTAATATGTTTGCGTTGAGAGGGGAGGTAATGAAACAACGTAACATAATTGCAATTTATTAATAAAGAATGCAAAATCCTCCATTAAAAATTATGAATAGAGAACTAGTCTAAGTTTCGAAACTTTGTAAATTTATATGTGTAATACGAAATCTTTTTTAATTATCGAATATTCCTAATATTATTTTTATTCTCTTTATTTTAAACTGAATCAAATTAAAATTGATTAGCTTAAACTAATTTTTCCTGATATAACTTTTATTTATAAAATAGTAGAATATATAGTAGTGGATTTTTAATTAGCTCAGTTATATTATATTTGTATGCAAACACACACACACACACATATATATATATATATACATATATATATATACATATATATATATATATATATATATATATATATATATATATATATATATATATATATATATATATATATATATATATATATATATATATATATATATATATATATATATATGCGTGCAAATTAAAACAAATAATAAAATTTAGCAGCAATATCACAATATTGCTGCTTAACTTTATAAATATTTCTTTAACTTTTTAATGATCTATTAATGAAAATACTGTTTTAGTAATATATGTACCTTTCAAGAAATGTTATGCAAAAGTAATTAAATTATAATTTATGCAATATAAAAATGATCTTAAGTGCGAATGATTAAAAATATTTTACTTCTAATTTAATATTAATTTATTCATATTTAAATAATTATTTTTAAATAAAAATACATAAAAACAAGTGAAGAATTTGAATTTTAGTATTTCATTTAGATAAATTTTGCAAGTTTTTGATGTAAAGAATTTCAGACTGGAATACAAATATGAGGAGTGATTGGTTTCATAAAAGGTTTTGCTAATATCACCTATTTGCAATTTTGAAAACATTATGATTTACTAGCTTGTTATCGTTTTTAAATATATTTAAAACCATTTGAGCAACAAAACAATAATGGTATATCCTTTATTCACCATGCTTAGATAGCTACTCTTATTTTAACATATCGATAGTTACTCTATATATAACAGTCTATATAAAATAATCTCTTTTATACATAGATCTACTCTATCTACTTTAAAATGACTGTCAATAGAAATAAAATGATTTGGTTTTTTTAAACCTAAAAAATTTTACAGAAAATTGAGTTTTGAGACTAATTTTAAAATTAAAATAAATCAAATTGAATCTAAATTTATCCATGAACTCCGGGTTTTACCTTAATAATTAGTGAATTATCTCTCATGCTATTTTTAACAGTAAAAATGGCTCATTTAACTTTAGGTTAATTAATTTATTTTCCTTTACAATTTGGAAATTTACAGAAAATATTAATCGAAATGGCTCATACAAGTTATAAAATATAGTTATGTTGAGAATATTAATGTTTTAAAAGTTATATTATAATTTTTTTTATTTACAAAAATGAAATCTGAATCTATCAAAAGGTAAGGATCACAATCCTGCAGAAGATAAGACATAACTTTTAAAGATAAACCTTAAAAATATACAAGAAAACAGATCTCATGCACTTTATACAATCATTTAATAAATATAATTAAAAGCACAGTTTATAATTTATAAACACAAGCTGTAAAAATTATACTTATAACCAAAAAAGGTTAAATATTTAGTCAGGTCAAATGATTTCAACATTTAACTCATATTTAAAATTTATCGACAAATATGCATTCATTTTTCGATTATACATGATCGAAGTATATTTTCCATGAATAGCGTTAAATTGTTGGATATCGAAGTTATTCTTGGATAGGATTCATGGAATTCTGATGAAGAAAGATTGTCGCCAAGAAGTCTGTATCTCAAAAGGTCTCAAGCTTAACATCCATCAGAATAAATGTTTCACAAACAGTAGGAAATGATTTTTATGATGGGCATCAAGTCTCATTCTCTACCTTAAATTTGAGGGTTTATTTACTTTCAGAGGGCAACTAATTACACTAAAGAAAATGATAATTCAGTTTTAATTGATAATTACTATAATTTGGAACTCAGCGTTTGGGATTGATGAAATAGTTTTTGAAAAATTGAAGAATTACAAAAATATTTTCAATTAAATTTAAAATCATTCATAAATGCCATTTTTTTCTAAATATAGTGCAATAAAATTAAAATAGAATTATCATTAAATTTCATTGTTAATTTAAAGGAGTATTGTTCTTATAGAATCTCAATTTACAAAATTAATGAAAACTTTTATCTGAAAATGATCAAAGCACAATTTTAGAAAACTCGTATATGGAAATGAAAATGAGTTCAATATTTGCTTATATTCTTTTTCATAATATATAAAATAAAGCGCCGCCCAACTTGTCTAGTGGTCAGCGTGCCTGCCAACGGATAAGGAAGTCCTGAGTTCGAATCCCGGTTCGGGCATGGATGTACATTCTCCCTTTATCTATCCTGTCTTTGTCCTTTCCTTGTGTGAATGGTTGCCTACCCTATAAACGCGTACCTATGGCATGTGTGTAGAGCAAAGTCGTACTTTCACCTTCATGGTGCTCTGATTAAAAAGAAAGACGCTCCCAATTGACTTAAATTCGCATAGCCAAGGCATAGCGAGCTTGGCTTGTCCAAGTGTCATTAGTAACAACAACAACAAAAAATAAAGCTTTATATTACATGGTAAAGATTTAATTAGTACAGAAGCATATTACGTTTCTCAAGAATTTCTACATGCCAATAATTACTTTACATATCAATAAATTACTTTATATATCCATTTTTACACTATCAATAATTTTTAAGCCAATTTTTCAAATATTTTGCTTTTTTATTGGTATTTAGAATACTAATTATACATTTATTGTTAGATTGTGAAATATATATATAGTAACTATATATATGTGAAATAATATTCTAGATATCGAAATAAATAACTAAATAAAATTAAACAGAAGTAGTTATTTGTTAAAACTATACACATATGTATGTGTATTGATCTCATTTATAAATTATTTTGTTTGGTTTTACTGTAATTTCATCAATAAACTGCCCCTAAAATTAATAAATTAGCATTTTAAAGCATATCATAACGTATAAATAACTGACAAGTAAGTAGACACATAAAATATTAGAAGAATCGACCAATCAGTGCTACATTTTTCGCACATCGTTTTACCAAACAGGAATTAAAAATTTCATTCAATAGCGTATAAAAGATTTTTAAATAAAAAAATTAAATAACAACATGTCTCTATTTTTAAATATACGGAGTAATCTTTATGAGTAATTATATACTAATGTAATGAGTAATAATATGCATTTAAATACTTTTAATGTACTTTTTAAATCATAAGTCTTCAAATAAAATAAAATTTTGTAGTAAAACTTACAGTGATATTGAAGGCTTTATATCTCGAGCGAAATATATTTGATTTTAGTAAATTTCTTTGACATATTTCAAAAATACTTATGAATTTTTGCAGTTACCATACCTTTATGGTAACTGCAAAATTTCAAGTATAATATTTTAATAAAGTAAGTATAATATTTTAATTTATAAATAATTATGAATTCAAAATTACACCAATGCGAAAAATTTATAAGTTTATTTATTTAAGGAAACAGCATTATAAATTTAGCAGTAATATGAAAGACTTACTTCGATATATTTTTCAGAAAGAGAACAAGAATAGATTCCTTGCGTATAGCTCATTCGTTATTCGTGGCACATGTATGTATTTCATATCCGAGTGTAAAAGATTTCCTTAAGCGACTAATGCTACTCCACTTTTTTAAGAGAAATAATATCTTCAAAGCGAATGGATATCTATTGAGTTTTTCAAGGTTCCAGAGAAGAACCAAAAATTGAATGCGGATAAAAACTTAGAGATTGATAAGAAAAATTGAATGATTTTACATTTTAAATATCAATTTATGTACAAAGTAAGAAATTTCTATCTATCATTATTAATCTATAGCATTATTAACAATTTTGCGTGCATTAGAAAATGTCTTTCATACATTAAAATAAAAATAAATGAACTCATGATACAAGATATTGAAAGATAAGCTCACATCAAACTTAAATATAAATAATCACTACTATAGAATAAATCATAATATATATTAGCTGATTTTCAAATAATTGAATATTTTATTGAAATATTTTACTCTAAAAACTATCTCTATCATATACTTAAACAAGTACGAATAAAGAAATATAGATTATTTTTAAAGTATTTAATTTCAGTTTGATATATAGGAGTTTTTTTAAAGTGCTTTTGAAGTCTGTTGAAAGTTTTCAAAAATGGTGAACTTCTATAAAATATTTGATAAATTTTGAACCATGACGTGAATTAAAAATTGTATAAGACAATTTTATTCAAAAATAATAATTATCAAAAAGTTGCATTATAACGCTTGTTTAAAACATCGCAAAACATTATTACGTGACACTAATTTAAAGGCGCACCCAAAGGATGTTAGATGTCATATATTAATTGTTATTAAGTCTAAGAAACTGTACAAAAAGGGACTACGTGCATAACATTCATAAAGGTATGTGCCATTATAGTTTATACATCAAAAATATCGACTTCTATGGTAGCATAAACACACGAACTAAAGATAACAAAAAATAAGTTTGATGGATTATTGTGATGACCTTTTCTTATGACATTAAATTTTATTTTGACATGCGATTTTAGACATAAACATAACTGAAGATAAGGCCTATACAATCACTCCATTTCATCATCAAAAAAGTTGATTACAAATTAAAGCAGCCTCGTAACCTTATTGATGACTACATCTTTAAAAGAAGTTTCTTCATTTCCTTTATTGCACCGACATTCTCATACCTCAAGTGCAATTGTTCTGAGGTTCTGCAAGAGTGGATTTCTCTACTGGAATGCTGAATTTATTTTATGTTTACCACAAAGCTCTTAAAACTATAAACGCTTAAAATATCTATGACCCAACAAAATTCCTAACTAAACTCTAATCGAACCCATGTGTGGTAGTTTCAAGAAATTCAGATTAATTCTGCTTTAATGATTATATAAGGTGGTGATTATAAAAGGGGAAAATTATGAACCATGATGGATAAATTCATGAGGGATAATCTCTCCAACAACATGGGCAGATTTTGTTAATCCTGAAACAAATTTGACAGTGTTCATGCGCACTCTTGCGAAACACTATTTATGGCAAAAGTCTATCATATAAGCATTCATATTTTCTATCATGTTATTAAAATGTTCATTAAAATATCTTGCACTAATTGGCTACTTATTTACTGAAAGGTTGCCAAACAATTTACAATTTTACATTCATATGAAGAAATCTTTTTCATATTATATTCAAGAAACAAAATTGTGCTTAGTTTTGTACTATCGTATGTTGTGAAAAACCCTGAATACTCAGAACAATTTTAACTAAAATGGGTGCATATACGACTTATTGTGCAGTGAAACCTCCATGAAAATAGGATTTTAGCTCTCCACTAGTGTTAGAACGAAGGCATAAAAATATAGGTTCGAAATGACTTGTCAAAGTCAAAACTTTTGATAGAAAGTTAGGATATTTATCCTATTATGCATAAGTACTGTGGAACTCGCCGATCAATGGTGGGGAGGTTAGCATCCCTAACTTCGAAGCAGTAGGTTCCGGGTTCAAATCCTGGTTCGGGCATGGTTGTTTCTTTCTCTTTCTGTGTTTGTCTTTCTCTATCCCTTCACTTTGGCGAAGATGGCACACACCCTGGGTGCCTTACTGTATAAGATGGCATCATATTCACCCGTTATAGCTCTGAATAGGTATATCCTAAGGGCAACCGGCCATTAGAAAAAAAATATTGAAACTCAACTAATACTATATTGGTATCCACATCTTGAAAGCTTTATATATACAAAAATAAAATATTTTCAAGCAATTATAGTTTACTTCCAATACTAAATGATATATTTGATATTCTATTCAAAAATTTCTAAATTAAAACTGTTAAAGAGTTAAGTCTATTGCATGCGTTATAATTTAAATGATTCCTAAATTCATCTACAACCCATTTTATATCTATAGTTAGTGAAGAATGGTTTGAATGAAGGTAATGAGGAAACCTAGCGAGATAAAATAAGTTCAATAACTAAGACTTCAAGACCAATATTGTAATATTTAAGAGTCTGATACAACACTTTACTCGCCATAAAAGCAAAGTTTCATGTAAAATGAGATTGCTTGACTCATCTTGAAATTTAATACATATTTTATGAAGTTGTAATTAAAAACAATTGTTTTAAAATAGTTGAGACAGTAAAAATACAAGTAACTATATATAGGTTTTATCATGGCTTATAGTAATTATACTGCCATTTTTTGTGTAGAAAACCATGAACATATTATCGAATAAAAAGAAATAACAGTCACAGTTCTGAGTGATACAGAAATATTTTCGGGTATGAAAATTTACGAACATGGCTTAATTCTTTGCTACTTATTAATGCATATAGTCATAAAAATATATAGAATCCAAAATGGAATGCTTGTTTCCTTATTGTTGTACACAGTTGCAGAGCATTGCCTCTCCTGCAGGATATTACATCATTCATCATTCGCAGTTGTTTTCTTAGGGCCATCAACATATCTAATAGAGGGGTTTCCAAGAACAATCCAACCACACTGGTGACACTATAACCCCTTTTCCAGTTTTTCGTTCGCTGCATTTTTTCACATGTGAATTCACCCAGACGATTTTTTCAAGCCATATTTCAATCGAGAACACATTTTCACATGAAGCGGATGTTTTCAATTGTGTCAAGATCTTCTAGAACTGTGTCTTCAAGTGTCTTTCCTTTTATTAGTCTCAAATTGCGTTCACAGATCGTGCATGTTTTACGTATGCTCAGTAGCTTGTGACGTTTTGTTCCAGATGCATGATTTTTTTACTGATACGCATGATTATTTTTTTACTGAAATGCTTGTTCATTGTACTTATCGCAAACGAGGATCCCTTTTCTGCAATCTAATGGCTATCTAATTAAAATTTACATTGTTACAGAAGTTTTTCAATCCATATATAACCCAATACTAAGAAAAATTTTAAAAATGAAAACATGACTCAGTATTAGGATGCATTATTACAAATATTAGGATATTCTAATATTTAATATTTTTAGTGGCCAATTAAACTATAATTTTTACATTTAAATTATTGGCGATTCTGAGATTTCTAACATTTACTTAAATGCGCATTAATGCTGTAATTTACTGTTAAAATGTAGGTTTGAATATTCAAAAAGATATTTTGCTTTTAATTTTTATTTAGTAATTGATTAACATTTAATTACTTAAAGTGATTATTATCACCTCATTATTTCTTATAATATAGTAGGCTCATATAAAAAAACAATTTTCGTTGCATGATACAAGTTTTTAATGAGTATAAAAATAATTTTTCCAACAATCCAAAAATTGACAAAATTAATCTTCATAAAATAATTTAATTTAGGTTTGACAAATTGAAATTTACACGATTTAATTAAGTAAATAAAATTTATATTTGTCAAATAAAATGAATTATAGATATAATTTAAGATTCATAAAGCTTAAAGTATTTATATATTACATAGATTAAAAATTAAAATTTAAAATGTAAATAATAATAAATGTAATAATAATAAAAAGACTTTCAAGTTTTTTTAAAACAAAAAAGTATTCCAAATCTTATTTTTATTGTATAACTTGTTGTTTCAAAGCACAGGAATTTATTTTTAAGGTAAGTTAAATATGATTAATGAAAGTCATTAGTATGTGAATATAGGCATAAAATAGAATTAACATTAATACATAATATTTAAATATTATTATTATATGTTTATCATTATTTAAAAACTAATCAAAGCATTTAATAAAATATCCTGAAGTGAAATCCTAGTAAATAAACTTAAACTTTCCTGGTCTTTATACTCAAATAGACTAATTAGAAAAGTAATAAATTACATATATTATATACCGAATTATGTGTAACAATTTTATGTCTTAAAATATTTGATGAATTTCGAAGTAAACATACTATAGAATAATATTTTGAAATTTTTTTTCTAACATAATTATTAACATAAAACAATTTTTTTATATTTCATAAAAAAAATTTCATTTAGAAAATTGATAAAGAACTTAATTTTGTTTTTTATAGCTTTTTGATTCAAACTTCTTAAAAAATTCATAAAAATAGAAAAGAAATTTTGATAAATTTCTTGACTTAATTAGACCTAGACTCTAAAAATATATTTTGAGATGCAAAATTGATGAAATTAACTAATTTTAATTCTTCATTTTTTAGTTTTGATTAAATTTTTTTGACGGAAATTATTTTTTATTTTTCATTGAATGTTTTCCTACAGATCAGTATTAGATTATCTTAAATTCCTATAAAAATGTATTGATTTTGTATAACTGATGATTAAAGAAAATTAATATGTTAAATGAATAAACTTTCAATACTAAAGTATTCACTATTTAGGAGAAACATTTACCTATATAAAATGTTCTTAATAAATTGCTAGTTGCCTTAACTTGTCTTATTCATTACTTGGGAATATTTTAACCATTATCTCATTAAGACTTTTCTAACATGAGGAGACGAAAGTTCCCTCTTGTTAAACGTTTGCACTTACAATTATAAAACTGGCTGACTGCCATGAATTTGTTCCGACAAAGGTCGAAATGTCGGAATTGAAGGTCATTTATTAGTTAAATTATGATTTGGTTAAAATATTTTGCTTTCATTTTGAGAGATGAATGGCTTATAGTGAAAAGGAATTTGTAAAATTACTTTTCTTATGAAAACCTAGAATATTATTTTATTTTTTAATTATAATTGTAATAAATTTATGGAATGAAACATTTCTAAGCAAATGTAGTTTTCCTAGTTCATTTGAAGATATTTCAAGAAAACGTTTATTTTCATTTTAGTGTTTTTAATCAATTTTGGAATTTAATTGTTGTTTAAAATGACATATTTTAAATTTATACCTTATTAGCAAGATATTTATATAATATTTTTTAAAAATATTTTAAGAAAATGTGAAAATTAAGAAATTTATTTCATAGCTGCTAATTTTCCACAATGTTTTCTCTCAATTTATGTTATAAAATATACTTTATTGAAATTCAAATAAAAGAAAAATCTGATGGTAAAGAAATTCGACTTAAGAACTGAATTTCAAAATGTTTGCCAATGAAATTTGAAAATAAATCATTTGCAGATTAAAATATAAATTTAGATGTGTGAGCAAATTGTAATAAAACTTTGGGAATAGTATATAAATGCAATTTTTTGTTGAATGCCTTCGAATTATATAAATTAATTAAACTAATATCAACAATTTTTTTATTTTAAGTAGAAGAAATAAAAAAAAATTATGTTTTTCTAATTTTCAGTAATTCAAATATAAGACATTTTTAAATCAATTTACTCCAATAAACTATTTCTAATTAAAACAAATTTACTTGATAATAACGCTGAATTTTTAGATTTATTTTCAGCATTAAAAATTCGATTACTTATGTTGATGTTTTTGACAAAACTAATCAATTTAATTTTAAAGTCAATAAATTAATTTACTTAAAATCCAATACATATTTTAATTTATAGTACTATTATATTAATGAACTACATCGTATTTACAATACTTGCAATAATCATAAATTCGCTAAAAATAAAATAAAATAAAAAAAACGCTTAATCAATCATCTCAAAAACAATTATACCACAACCTATTTTATTTTAAAATATATAGGATGTAGGAAATTGTTAGTGAAATTGAAATAATGCGTAGTTTTTACAGCTACAGAAGAGCCACTCAAGAACTGAAGTTCTTGCAAGAATCCTGAAACAGCTCTACTTTCACTTTAAATCTCTTAAAACATATTTAACTTTAAATTTATTGCAGGGGTTTCTTTACTGCTTTAACTTTCTTAATATAACTCGTAATATTCCAAATTACTCTTGTCAACTATATCTTTATCCTAATTTTAAATTTTCTTTCGGCAACTTTATCTTTATTCCTTTATTCATTCAATTGTTTAAATAGGCTCTGATTTAATGGTATTGTGATATTTTGAAAGTATATCTGTAATTCCTTCTAATATGACTTTGCTTACTTTGCTTTGATATATTTTTTACTTTAATTTTTAACATAAATATATTTATGCATTTTTAATACAAACACTTTTCGGGGGAATTGCTCGAAGATCTTTTAGCATATGTCCTTCATGCATATCAGAAAAAAGTGTTTAATTTGTATTGTTGACCATCTCCCTCCTTATGAAGACGCGGTCCCAATAACTTATGAAAGATTTACAAAATTATTAGCTAAAAAATTATATTATCATCTTTTTACAAAAGTCTCATTTGAAAAAATGAGTGCTGGCAAAACCTTTTTATTTGTGATAAATAATCACATTAATTCTCATTTATTGGGATATTAATAACATTAACATTTATATTGAGAATTTATGCCAAAAAAATCTACGAAAATTCGAATCCGATACTTAAGTTATCACTTGTAATCAGAATGGAAACAAAAAATCATGAATGATGAATTCGTTGAAACGATTTGTCTGAATTAAAAGGTATTGAGCGGCTCGTAGGAAATGATGTTTCACTAATGTCTTTAAAATGGTTTCCCTATTGGCTTACAAATTATCATACCTGAGCTATTAATTTCTGAATAAAGTGAGCTGGCCAAATATGAAGTTGATACAGCTCATAATTTTTGTACAATATATTGTAATTGATAGCTTTACGTATATGTTTTGTTTCATATATAATTGAATAATTTAAACAGAAAACCAGGAACCTTCATCTAATTTAACTTCTGAATGGGAAAATATTATGCTTCCGTTTAAGATCGAGAATTTGTCTCCTTAGAATTAAATAAAAAATTGTTGATTACAAAAGATTGCTTTATAGCAATATATCCTAATTAAATATCTCAGTAAAAAGGATTACAAAGATTACATTACACAATCGTATTTTAATATTGGATTAAAAATGAACAATGGATTATAGACTATTAATAGGTTTTAGTTTTTAAGAAAACTGAAAATTTTAGAGCTGATTAGTTTGAGTGTAATATTTATCACAAATTTCAGAGTTTTCTACAATATATGAACACCGATTACCTAGATGAAAAACGAAGCACCTATCACAGAAATGTACCACAGCTGCTGAAAAGAATTTAATTATTAAGCTATTTAAATTATAAAATTTAATTTGTAGAATGCTGAAATTTATTGAAACTACTAATTTCTTTTTTTATGTACCTCTTCCACGTGAAAATTTTCTTTTTAAAATACCAGACTTTAATTTTGATGTGATTGATTGGTTTTTATAGCAACTTTTATTCTTCTGCTCTTTTTTCTATACACATTACACTTCCTACAATGGCAAAGCAAAAATGACAAGATCTTTATAGGTCACTTTGTACTAATACAATCAAAGACAAAAATCTAAACGCACTTTCTGAAAATTTTAGTCATTAATTTATTTTTAAATGAAATATTTACATTCTGTAATTTAAAAGCAAAATGTACCAAAACATATTTTTATGGAATGTTTAATTGTGGCAATAATAAATGTTGTTATTCAGCTAATTTATATTTTGAATCATTTAAGATTAATTTATATTTTCAATCTTTTAAGATTAACTTATATTTTGAATCATTTATACCAGATTAAATTATGTTTTCACATTTTATTTATTTGAAAAAGTTTCACTAAGCATAATTATATAATATTTTTTTACAAATTGATAACAAATATCCGAATTCAATGCATACAATTTCTGAACAATATGTATAAAAATATAAATTATTTTCTTCAATTTCCTTAAAATGCACGTCTTGCTGCATTTTCCGAGTTAAATTATTCTATGCAATTGTTGTAACTTCTTTTAGTTGACCAGATTACTAACTTTTATAAAGATATGCTGTCCAGACTTGTTTATTGAAAAAAAAATCATATTCTACCTCTTTTTCTTTTTCTGGGGAAAAAAGAAAGCATGTACTCTTGGGTGATATTTATTGTTGTAATTTATCTAACTATTTTTCATGGACAATTTAGTCTGCTTTATAACATTGTTTTATTATGTTTATTTTTGTTGCATTGTTTTATTTTCCTGACTCCACTTTTCTCATTTTCTTAGTACATTGTAGGGCTCGCTTAACTTCTTTTGTGATGTATTTACATTGTGCACATGCTTCATTATTTTGTGAACATTTCAATTATTTTAATACGTTTCAGTTATTCAAATAAACTTAAAAAATCTAATTGAATAAGCAAAAAATGGCAGTTTTTCATTCCTTGTAAATTTGAAATCTATAAAATTTGTATTTCATAACAAAATCATTAATAATATCCAGTATAAGTAGGAAAGGAAAAAAGAAAGATGAATTATTTGCAAAATGATTATTTTTATGTAAAATAAACTTTCATAAAGTGAATTTTTAATTAAGTTGATAAAAATAACAACATTATAAATTATAATGATTGATTATAAAGTCATACACAAAATAACTTCACAATCATATAAAATAATGTCCAGTTAAAATAACTTTAACGTCTCTTTTAAAATAACTAAAGAAGGAACATAAAAGGGAGGAAATTAAAGGAAAAATTCTTCCTTTACATATGATAGATACATAGATGAAAAAAAGTAAGACACTAGTCTTTTTTCAAATAAGAGCATAACTTTGAATTTTTAAAAAATAATTTGATTACAGCACTTTTAAAAGTTTATTGGCAATCATATAACTATATGTATAACATGAAATAAAAAGCTACATACTTATTACAATTAAAAATTTCATTCACATCATACAGTGTGAAAAAAGTAGAAGGACAGTTCTAAATATAGAAAATAAAAATCTTACTAATAAGGGATTCTTCTGTCATTTGATTGAATTATTTCAGAGACTGTAATTGCCATTGAATCATATAAGTCTTGAATTTGGGTTTGACAAAAATTGTCCGAAATACAATTCAAAGCAGCTCGAAGTTCGATCAAAGATTGATATTGCTTGCATTTGGTATAAACACGCTGAACACTTACTGACTACACATTTTTAACGATATGTCTGTACTTTTAGCAGGATGTGGCATAACCCCACATTATTTGTTTCAAACCAATTTTTAACTGAATAACCAATATGTATATATACATATATATATATATATATATATATATATATATATATATATATATATATATATATATATATATATATATATATATATATATATATATATATATATATATATATATATATATATACATACATCCAATTTTCTCAGCCTAGCTCAGTACCATAGGAAAGAAGCTCTGAATTTAAAATTTGAATGAAATCTGTATGTTTCATGTCTTTCATCCAGAAATACTAAAATGGTCTTTACAACGTAGCCATTTCCACTACAAAAGTTGGTGTAGTGAATTTAATGATATTGTTATAGAATTACTAAACATGGTAAACATACAATACAACTTTACATAATTTTAAAGCACGTAAAGATATGAATGTAAATAAATGCAATTTTATAAAATAATGCGTATAAATTATAGTGAAAAATTAATATGGCATTATCTGAAATTAATGAAATCTGTTATGAGAAAAATTTTCAATCCAGGAAAAAAATTATTCATGTAAATAATGATATAAATAAATAAATATATATGTACACAAATTTATTTATATTTTATTAATTTTTATATACTAACTAGAAGTATTACATTAGAGGTGTTTTCTTTATATCAACTGCTAATTAAAGTTCTTGGAAGCGTTGTTGAATACTTTTGTGCCTAAATATACTAAATGAAATATTTTTACTTTAAAAAATAATATAAATAGATTTATATGTTTACTCATAGAATATAAAAAATATATTATATAGAAAAAAACAAATTTCTCAAACAAAATAAATTACACTTAAAGAGAAAACAGTTAATGTATACCAATTAGATGTCACATATAAAGTGATTTGATATTTATTACAAACAGAATCGAACAAAAACTGCCTATACAATCTGAATTAAAATAGTTATAGTGGTGGGTGCAAATGTTAAATTCAAATGATATTTTATGTTCAGTTTTAAAAAAAATTTCCAAATTCTCCAAATTTATCAGAATGTAAAATATTTAAGGATTAGAGAGAAAAAGTAAATATAGGATTTTAAAGCATCATTTAATTTTGCAAAATCAGGAGTAAATTATTAAAAAAGTGTTTTCGAAATCGTTAGTTATGGAATTTTAAAATTGAATGGTGCAAACTTATAAAATGATGCCACTATACATTTTGCATATTTTCGAGTTGCATCTATTTTACTGTACAAATTTTAGTATTACAATTTAGGAAACAAAAGAACAATACGCGATATTCTTGCACTAGAAAAATTTAAATCTCATGAATTTTTTTACGGATTTCTTTTAAAATATAATGTAAAACTTTATACGAAAAATAAAAAAACTTTTTAGTATTCCTTATTCTAAACTATACATTCGGTTTACACTGCGAATCATCTGCTTTTATAAATGCAGAAACACATAGTTGAAAAAAATATTGGACAAAATTCTCCTCTCGTTTCATCAGGAATTTAATTTTTTTCTTTTCTTTCTCGCGAGCTCTTGCTGGATTTGTTGTAACATCCCCATTCGAGATTTCACTTCACTAGCTTTCGAAAAGATGAATACATTATGCAAATTAACTCTTCGTGCGCGAAATAACTTTTCTTTTATAACACCCTTTGCCAGGAGGAATGATTTTTTATTTTTATGCCCAAATCACTTTGAAGTCAATTTGCAAACCAGGAATAATGAATTAAAAAACACATCAAGGTAAGTTGCATAATATTTAGTTCTTTTTATGTGAGGCTATAACTATTTAATTTTTATTTTATTATCCAAGTGTGTTGTAAAACAATGTTACGCCCTAGGGATTAATTTTTTCAAGAATTAACATTTTGTTTTCATTCTAAAATATTTTAAGCTTAAGATACTCATTACAAGTTAGTGAAAATTATACATTTAAGATTTAAGTACATAGTAGCTTTAGGTTTTAATAACATTTCTAATTTTAAAATATACCATTATTAAAAATTGAAAACATCTTTCACGTGAAAATTCAATTCAAAATGCTTAATTTATCTATATTGCTATAATTCCAGTGTTAAAATATTTCAAGCACGAAAAAAAGATAAATTATTTGATTAGATTATTAAAATTTCAATCGCATATCATTTTAAATTTCAGTAATTAGTAATTATAAAATGAATTTCTGAAACGCGCGCTTACTACAAAAAAATTTTAATTCTTTTAATTTGCTTTTTTCTCAATTACTAAGTTTTGTTTGACAAATTTCTGATATTGCTTGTATGCATATACATTTATCAATAAGTATTTGGACATCCATACAAATGAGGATATCTGTGATCCTGATTTACGTCACGTCTTCCGTACTGTATTGAAGAGGAAACAGCATTGATATTAGTCACATGCAAAATGCCATCAAATTCAGAGCTGTATGTGATTTCAAGAAAAGCGTCTTTGTCAGATATCATAGGAAATTTTAGTACTTTAGGGGCATATCTAGTGAGAATAAACATTCCAGAAACAATAATGGTTTTTTTGTGATTAAGAATTGAAAAGTGAGGGGTGATTGTCGGAATGGGGTCTGTCCCGGCAGACCCACAAAACTGAGAAATAGAGATCAACAAACGATGCCCGAAAAATTCGGAAAAATCTTATTAAACTGGTGGAGTTCTAACAAGCATCCGGGACTGTTGTTTCGATAAATACCATCCTCAAGGAAGCACATTGGCTTTTTCCATGGTCATTCTACTGGCCTTTAATTTCAAAATTCTCGGCTAAGATAATGCGAGGCAATTTGAAACAGAACAATTGATGACTGGAAATAGGTTCCAGCTTTTAGAGTCGGATGGTAAAGTCTGCGTTTGGCATATGCCTGGAGAACGTCTTTTGCCAGAATGCAATGTGCATACGATGAAGTTGTCATGGGGATGGAATTAGGTCTAGCGATATTTCTCATGTAATGGAATGACACCCTTGATCTTAATTCATTGTAAGCTCAACTCCGACACCTATTCCACTATTCTGGATAAATATGAAATTTCCACATTGGGGTAATTTTATGGGTTATATCATTGTAAAATCCAAAATGACAACTTCACTTGTCATGTTTTGATATGCACTCGTAGATTGGCGTGTTGATTGGAATCACCTGCTCTGATTCCAGTCATCAATTTTATAGAATGACTCTGGGATGATTTGGATCACCGAATTAAAGGGTGAAACAACCTTCGAAAATTAGTGAAGGAACTTTATCATCTCTAAGTTGATTGGAGAAAAATACAACTCAATTCTGCTTCGTGAGCTTTTGTGAAAAACATACCACGTAGAGTCAAAGGCAGTAAATGCCAAGTGGAGACGTGGAAGTTTATCAACTATTGAATATAAATAAATTGTATTAATCTCTTTTATATCACAGATTTCCAAATATTAAATAATGGATAATGTTTATGTATTTTCATATTGGCTTACTAATTTTTAGTTTAATATAATATGAATAAATTTTAAAATATTTAATTTATTTATCTATATCAAAAAATTATAGGGGTATGCTTTTTTTCAAGTTTTTAACTTATTTTTAAACGATTTGTATGCCCTTAACAATTACAGAAGCACATGGAATTGAATAATATATGATAAATAAGCAATTAAATTTATATAAAAGTAATAAGGCTCCTCCTACTTCCCAATTTTATTCAAGCTAAAGTATCATACTCACACCTTAAACACTAAATCAATAAAAATAGATGATTCTTTTTTATTATTTAAAATTGTTAAAATTCATGAAAGCCTATTATTTATAAGTTTATAATTTTTCTGGAGTATATTAATAATCAAAAAGACAATAATTGGAAAAATACCATAAATTAATAAATTGAAATCTCAAAAAAGTTATCAAAACAAGAAGATTTTAAGAAAAATAATTTCAAAAATAAATGTGGAACAATTCTCTGCATATGTATCTCTTATAGGTGAAGTTTTTAAATTGGAAACAATACTAAGATGTACACATTTACAAGATTTTTCAATATATTATCCTAATATCATTTTGAATTGTTTCATGCTCATAAAAATGTAAACTGAAATCTGATACTATGGAAATCCTTTAGTAAAACTTCAACAAAAATATGAAATAATATGATCATCGAATAACTAAATAAAAGTAATTTTCAGGTTTATATATCTGTTTCCACTAAAGTGGGGAAATCAGATATTTTGCAGATTACATAATGTGCATATCAACCCTGATAGATCAGTTAAAATGTCGAATTTAGTTTTATTTCTCCAATTATCTAAGTAATCTGAAATTACTTAGGTAAGTTCATTATTTTCTTAGGATCTTGTTTGTTAAAGTGAAAAATATTTCTTTTATACTGAAGCAAAATCAAAGTTTCGCAAGCGTTTAAATTTACTTTATGTTATTAAAGTATTTTTCAATGTATGGAGAAACAAATTAATGCAATAAAATAATCAAAGTAAACTGATAGAATCTATCATCACTATATTAAAGAACTTAAAATTCAAAAACCGAACCATTTAAATATTTTTACAACTGAAAACAACTAAGTAAATAAAATCATTTAAATGTTTTTACAATTAAATATTTTGACATTTGTATCCCTGACCAAGTGTTCTGGGGCGTGAAACATATATCACTGTAAGGGGTTATCACGAATTTAACCCTACTCAAAATTTTGTAAAAAGCCAGCCACTATAAGGCATTTAAGGAACTCAAGCTTTGTGTGATACTAATCAATATAAATTTATTACTTCCATTTTTTTGTATGAAAAAAATACGTAAGAGTAGAAAATTGCGAATTCTACTTACATTGGCTTTTATTTTTAATAAAATATTCATTACTTGTATTTAATTTTCCAATCATATAACATAAATTGGTGATCCGCACAGAAAATTTACATCAAGCAAATCATTGAAAAATAAGTGATACATTAAAAGCTTCCTAAAACTATAAACCTAAGAAGTTTCACCATTAAATTATTTACTGGTAGCAATTCATAATGCCTAAATATATATAATTGCTTTAGTTCCATTATCCTGTTCTTTTAATATGATGCAACCAAACATTCTACATATGTTTTAAAATCAAGCAGCAAAACACAAATTAAAATAGATAAAAACATAATTTATACAAACTTTTATAAATTATAGAGTTTCAGCTTTATAAGAAATAGATGTCTTTATGATCTGTAGCATTTCATTGAAATGTTTTAAATATACAAGATAAGATACATTAAGGCATGTTAGAAAGAAATTACCCATGTGTGCAACCAAGGCGTGTAATGATCGTTGAAAGGAATACAAAAACAAAATTTCTGGTGGCATGTTTAGATTCAGGTAATTGTGATTATCATTCCGTAACGGAGAAAGAAATATTTAACGGTCACGAATAATTAAGCGACACTTAGTTAATTAGCTCTTACAATAACTACTCCCGCTTCACAAGAAAATGGTGAACATTCTTATTAGAAATGTCATTATTTTAAGGATCAAAGCTTTGGGGAATGCTATTAGAAATGAGATTTTATTTAGAAAGTTCGATGTTTAAATTCATGTCATTATAATGCTATTGTAAAAAAACTATTGATAGCTTTTATACAATGATTATTAACGATTTCTGTTTTTTATTGCAACATTTTAAATTAAAAAAAGATTTAAATTAAATTAACGTTATCATTTTAGTTTTATTAATAAGAATATATCCTTTGATTTTAAAATTGCAATTTCTTTTGTAATAACTATTTTGTACCATTCATAACTATATATATATATAAACTAACTTAATTTTTAATTATAACATTAAAAGTAAATAATATATTTAAAAAAGTTTAAAGTTGAATAAGGATTAGTGTAAATGTTTGAAATTGCACACACATAGCATTGTTTTACGAACTTGCAAAGCATTTCAAACTGTAGAATCATCAATCTGACGGTTTATTAATGCCTGTCCACATAATCACGATAGCAGAAGCCTAGAAGGCTGTAAAACAAGGGAGAAGAAACTGACATCACAAAAGAACTACCAAATATTTACAAAAAATTACTTGGCTACTAATACCATTACCATACCCTGACTAGAATGTTACATAATGGAGTTCAATATGATATTGAGTGAAATTAAAATTTACTCATCAGAAATCTGTAGGAAGCGTTAAAAATGGCAGATAAACAAGGGAACCGAATATTCTATGAATGATAGCAAGTTTAGTCGGATCAATGATTCTAGATACACACTCATCTCAAGAGATCACAGAATGAGAAATGGTCATCAGAAAATTATCAAAAAGGCCTATTTTGATATGACAAAACCTTTGTTTGGGATGGTATGTTTAGCTTCTGAATGAGAATTGCAGCTTCACTTTTGATATTGTCACTGGTACGTATTATTATATGGAGGATATTTTATCTATGTGCGTCTTTTTATAGGTGTTGTAGTTTCCTAGTTCTTCCAGAGGATGTATACTTCTTTTTCATGAATAACAATACAATATTCTATCGTGTAAGTACTGTCTCTAAACAACTGAAAAGTAAAGATGTATTCAACTTATTGGTCAATATGGCCTGGATATAAAATTAATTGATTACGGATGCTATCATGTAACTATCCTTTATAAGCAAATTCAAAGCTGAAATTGATGGTATCAGAGAAACGGGCAGCATCACCCCACAGCTTGTTGACAACATAGCATTCGGACATTTATGTGAAGCTTTCATGATTGTCAAAGATTATCATATCTCCTGCTAATGTCTGGAATTCTTTGACAATCACTTGTCTTATTGATGTTTCAGACTAGTTAAACGACTGTTTTTTTCTAAAGTAGATCAGAAAAAGTCTTAGTCTAATAGATTGTAGTGTCATATTTAGTAGCTCATGTGGTTGATTTACCGTAAGGCATGAAATCTATAAGGTTATAAAGCATATATCTATAAGGTTGTTATTTGTGTGGGAAATTGAATCATACATTTAATAAACCTAAGAAAGAGATTATGTAGAAGTTTATTACATATTAGCATGTATATTTAAAAAACTAAATACATATAGTAGAGTGCTGTTTTGTTCATAAATGGTGCATTAAGGATTTGGTCGCATAGGCAGTAAAACAATCTGCAAAATAGTGCAGTCATCTTAGAACCTCAGAAAGTTTTGCTGTAGAATTAAAGGCATACACTTGCCTCCATGTTAAGGAACACCATGTTTCTCGAAGCTCAACATAAAAAATAAACCTAACAATAAAATTTATCGTTTATATAAATTATAAAAATGAACTTATGTAAATTTATGCAAAAACGCTTGCTATCACCTTTTTTACAGAAATAACTAGTATATATAAGTGAGAGAAAAACATACAAACATCAGGATTTCCTAATTACTGGTGTAACTTTTGCTGTTTTTCAACATTTATTATCAGATTCATTGACAATAGTCAGTAGCGTCCCGCAGTTTCTGAGAGAAGCCATTTGGCGGATACATTAAGGTAGTGGGTGGGCGAATTGATGGAAATATCACATAGAATGATGCTTCTAGGAACCGTAACGTGCCTCACAGTGTGGTCCACCATTTGTAGGTCTTTATATCCACCGTTTAATTTAATCAATATCAAACCGAAGCTTTTGCATTCAGAAGACATGTTTCAGGTTGACCACGAGCTACAAAACCTGCAGAAGATGGTTTTATATCCAGAAAGAGACGAAGCATTTCTGACCCACAATTTGTTGCAGACAACTCTGTAGCATCAAGGTGAAGAATATCCACTAGTACGGTGCGAAGAAGTCTTCATCATGCAGTTCTCTATTCATGGTGACCAGTTGTATGTGTCCTCTTTCATTCGACGACAGAGAAGGGCCTGCTTATCTTTGGCAAGAGAACACATCTCCTTTACTAGACAACGATGGGTTTTTGTATGTTTTAAGAATCTAAATTCCCATGAAAGAGTTATTCAAATCCTTTGCTGATCTGAAGGGACAAAGCACCAGATATCACCAATCCAACACTGTGGAAAGACAGTTTCCATGATAGTGGAATAATGGTTAAAGCAGAGATCTCACTAGGTGGCTCCACTGAAGTGCATATGTTCCAGGGAGGAAACTGTGACTCGTTAAAATATCGGGATGGGATCCTTGATCCTTGTATCTGCCCATATGCCGGTGTAAATTCGAATGATTTCATTCTGATGGATATTTCATGACTTTATCCAGCTATAGTTGTTGAGGAATTTCTTGAGGGTCTTTGTTTGGAGGGAATAAAAAGGCCAGTTTGATCTCCACACCTAAATCTTAGGTAGCATCTGAGGGAATTTGTTGTTATATTTTCCTTTCTTGGTTGGTTGCTGCATTAAGTTATCCTCCAAAGACTGTAGGATAGTTAGAAAACAGCTTACTCCTTGTCTGGTCTTCCCTTTCTATTTCGATAACTAAAAATGTAACTGACAGCATGGAAAATCGATGTCACTAGTGCATTCAAGGTAGAAGTGGGTATATCCCCTTATTAAATCTCCTTTTTGTTGTGTTTTATTTTACCACATATGACATTTTACCACACAAAACTGTGATTATTCTTTTTTCCAAGAATGGACTTTTCTAATGAGATGTTTTTTTTTTGTTGTAAATCATTTGAGTTTTTATAATGACTATAAACAATTGCAATCAATACATATCTGTTTTGTACATGTGGCATCCAAATTTGGAGTCTTTACATTTAACCATTTGCAGCTCAGGGGCAAAAAGACTGATTTTTTCTTAACTTTGCAGGCCAGTATAGCATATTAACAATTTGTGATTGTCCATTAATTTTAATACATGCTCTTTCAAATATAGCCAGATGCATAATGTAAATGAATGTTGTTAAAATATCCGTTGAAATTTAATGCTAATGTATTGATGCCTTATGAAATTCAAAAACATATGAGATGTCAAGTTTGGTTCAATTTTCCGGTTGCAAAAATGCTTTTACTCGTAAACAGATAAAAAGCATTTATTCATAATAAATTTTATCCATAATACTTCAAAATGCATTCTATAAAACATATTTTTAGCTGTAAAAGTTAAAATAAGGTACAATTAATTTAAGAAATGGAGACATAATCAAAATTAATTTACTATAATTATCATAAACAAAATAACGCTTGTAGTTTTATATTTATTTATTAAAATTATCATGTATTATCTATTTTTTCCTACAATAAGCTAGATACAAAAATGTGAAAAAAACGCGTTTTAATTAAAATATTTTATCGTGTTATATATGGTATATCACAAATTTTGAATTTCAATGAACAAAATCTAATGGTTGATTGATAAGGAATGATTTCTGCATTTGTTTTGATAAATGTAATCATATTTGTGAATTATTACAGCTTGTGATCATGTACATTTCCATTAAATTTTGATTTGCTTATAAAAATATTTTTAACTTGCTAAACCTTTCATGATTTACGTAACTGTAAATTTATATTTAAAATGAATTACATTCCGCAAGATTTCAAATGAAGAGCATATAAACTAGATAAAAAATGGCCATTGAAGAATATATACCTAATTAAAAAGATTTTACTTATAATTTGCTTTTTATTTAATAAATTTACTAGAAATTATGTGTGTGAGTGTATTTGGTAATTATTAATTCAATTCTACGTAGTTACACTTTATGAAAAACAGATACTTTTCTTCTAATATTAAAGCAATTTCTCTTCATATAATTCCAATGATTTTTAATTACTGAGAGATTTTTCCTCACTAAACATTTCAAGGAATCATGTAAATAAAAATGCAACAACAACTGAATAATATAAGTGACCAAAATTGGATAAGGGATTTTCTTTTCCAGCTAAATTGAATCACTTGTTCCTGCGCAATTAGCGCGATTAACTTTTGCCTAAAGAACGAAACATTTGATTTGTTGCTTTTTTCTAGGATACTGGCATTGTTATAACATTTTCTTAACGCTGAGTGTTGAGGAATAATTATCGCTAGAGGGAATGTAGAGAAATGATAATTAGTTGTGATGTCAGCTTTTTCTTTTATTTTAGAAATATATTCTAATTTTGTTACAAAGATACTTACAGGAAGTTGTCACCAGATGTCTTGATCATCAATAAAACGTCACATTAAAGGGTTTTAATCTTTATATTTTTCATTATGCAATTAAAAATATGTGACCAATATATTTTACTTTTTATAAAACAATTGTTATTATAATTCCTTTTTTTAATTGTTATTTTATTAAATTACTACATTAAGAATTTGCTAAAATAACAAGTATTAAATGTATATTTAGGGTTATATGAGCAATATATTTTCACTAAAATTTAGAAAAGGAATGAAAGTCTTATTTTATATGAGTTTTCTTAGAAATTGTTCGGAGATTATGAAACCATGTACAGAACGTGTTTTTTTTATTTTCATAAAAAGATTTAATGCACAAAAGAATGTATAACGGTTTTAAATAAATTACTTCAAAAATTTATAAAAAAATTAATTTAATGGTTTTGTTTAAAGTAGTATTCAAGAGATTTTTCTTTAAAAAAAGATAAAAAAAATAATTTTCCGATTGTTTTATTATTAAGAGAAAGAGAAATTGCAAAAGAGAAATTATTTTAGCACACTTTTAGTTATCTAATTACAGAAAATATGTGCTTAAATATAATCGCAAAATTGGCTGTAAAAATATTTTATTATATACATTTTATGTTAAATGTATAAGAAAACGAATTCATATAAATAAATAAAATATTTATATCTGAATTTGTGCATGTGTATATTTCGATTTCTATTTACATTTAAACTGAAATACTCATACACTTAAATATATATCTTTATATTTTTGCATATGTAGTAAATATTTTGGTACAGAATAGTAATTTGCTGAAATAATGTACAAATGAATTTCGTAAACTTGAATAAAATTTAAAATGCAACCGAAATTTACTTATTAATTTAAAATCGAGAACACTATATAATTCACAAATCAGCATGAAAAATATCTTTTTCATCTGAACTTCTTCTAAATGTAGTCTTAATCATAAAAGAAATATTAAGTTAAGGTTTCTAAATGTAATTTTATTATTATTATTAAAATTAAAAAAATTTAATGTAAAAAAATATAAAAAATAAAAATTCGATTATTTTATTTATAAAAGTTTTTAAGAGGTATTTTTGAAAAAAATTATTTCGATTTTGATTGTATTTTGTTCACAGCCCAGCAATTTCATTTAAATTCGAAAGTCGATTGATGAGAATCAATTGACTTTCAAATTTAAATGAAATTGCTGGGCTGTGAAAAAAGAATTTCGATATAGAAAATGCTAGTAAATATTTTTTTGTAAAAATCAGGAATATATTTTTTGTAAGAATCAGTAATATATTTTAAATTTCATTAAATAGTCCAGAAAAAAAACATGAGATCTATAAAATTTTTAATTGTTCAGTTTTATTAGTTAATATTTCATTAAAATTTTAATATCTCTATTATCTTCTTTAAGAATTGTGTTCTAAAATCAACTGTCTCGTTAATATCTATTACTAATAGTTTCGAATGCAATACTTTAAAACGACTAAAAACGAGAAACGAGACTTTAAAGCGAGAAATTAGTCTTTCTTTTGACAGCATGCGTATAAACTTGAATACTAAAATTAAGCACTTTTTTGGGAAATCTGTTGTAAAAGTATTCTTGTTACTAGATTATTTCAAGCAATAAATGCGTGTAAATCAACTGATATTGTTCATGTACGGAGTAATTCATGTACACTCATGTAATTAAAGATTCTACTGAGACTTGTTTCAAAACAGTATTTATCTTTTAACACTAACAGTTTTTAAATAAATCTGAAGTAATGATTTTTTTTCATTTTATTTCAATGGTTTTGTAAAACAAAAACATTAATTCCTTTGTCAAAATTTATTACTTTTTCAAACTATACGTTGGGAACTGTAATGCATTTTAATCAATTGAACTGATGATGATGGTAATTAATACGATCTTAAGAATTAATGTGGAATTCTTGAATTGTACAAATAGTAATAACATAGTATTCTTTCATGGGTTTTAAATTTATATAGTATTAGAATTTTTTGTCTTATCTTAAAAACAATATCTAGTAAAGATCATGAAAGACTTGGCCGAATAGATATTTACTAAATAATATTTTATGCTCGAGTGTGGAATACTCCTAATTCAGCGTTTTAAATATGAAATTTTACTCAAAAACCACAAAATAACTTTCTTAAAAATGTATCAAGTTACTAAAGAATAATTATCTTTAAATTTGAGAAGAACTTCTGTCCATTAAAATTGATACACCAAGAAGACGATATGCAATGCATTTTTAATTCTCACGACAGAAAGAAGATGTTTTGACATACAACTTAAATAAACTTTATTAGTGTGACTAACGATGGACTTTGAAGTGGGAATGGGGTGCCGTCTTATTTTCAGAGTAATCCTAGTTATATTAGAGATATCATGGTCACATTCGCGTTTGGCATTATTTTGTAAAATTGACATTGCTGTGTTGCATCCGTATAGTCAAACAGTTCCGTCCCCTATCTTAATGGTAGGGATGCCATTAAATTAATGTAATGATTAATTCATACTGACAATGGTGATATTTTTCACAGCGATTATTACATTTATATTGCATTAAAACCCATAGTTATACCTTTTATTTCAGTTCTTTGAAACGGTACGTGTCAGCATAAAACGACTACAACGATTAAATACTACAATCATGGGAGATAGCATGATAATCTTCCTTGATGGTGTTTGTATCATTTACAATGACTACTTAAGATATCAATATTCCTCTAACATCAGTCATAATGCATTCAAAGTTTTTTTAAATTATCTTTCTCAATATATCAATGATACTTAAAATTGCGTATAATTTTTAAGGTTTATATGTAATTTTTATTTATATTTTATAAATATAAACATGTAAATTTAAGAGCTTTTTAAATGAAATATTGCTTAGCTCTCTGGAAAATGAAAAAACATTAAATAATGCATAGTGATATTTAAATTTTATTTAATTATTTATTTAATATTCAAATTAATTCAATTACAAAAAACAGAAAAGGTTTGATTGATCAAAAGAAAAGGAGACTACTTGAAAGCGATGGGGGGAAATAACAAAGTAGCTAGTGTAATTATGCATGCTGAATCCCCAGCGAATTAGCTAATTATATCTTACATTTATGAATCATTTTTCTACTCTACAAATGTCAAAACACATTATCATATTTTACTTTAATTAGGTGACTCTTTTTGTCTTTTACATAAAACTTTATATTTGTCCAAATATAGCTGAGTTCTTAAGCTATAAATATTTTATAGCTTTTAAAATATTCATCTTTCAAGAGATAAAAAATTTCTTCTTATGCTCACTGAAATAAAAAAAGCAGGATTTCGTGATGTATTAACATGAATATTAAAATTACTTCATTATTAGATTAAAAAAATGTTTTAACTGAAATCTTAATTTTTATTCCTAAGAGAAAAATACATTAATTTCTTTTTCAATGGATTCCGTCTTTGATCATAAAGAATTATCATTTCTAACAACTTTATGATTTACAAACGATAAGTTAGAATTTTTAATTTATTAGATAATTTTGGATATCATTACTTTCTTTTCATCGATTTTTATTTAATTGTATTAAAAGTAATATTTTTATCTTTATTTTAAATTATTCTATATTATAACATGTTCTTTTTTCTAACTTATTTTTCTATATTTTTCTTCGAAATAGGTAAATTGATTTTTGTCATGCTAGAATTAACATAAGAAAAATTTTTACTAGTACTGCTCACTTTACAAACTGATTAGAGAATGGAATTCTAAATGGAAACAAGTTTCTTTCAGCCTTGAGCATGTAAGTATAATAAAATGAAACTTTCGATTTATAATCTAAATTTTCCTCATCATGTGATCAAAACTAGACTATCTTAATAATTACATAACCCATGGATACTTTAAGGATAATTCTTTAATGTAATTAAGGTATAAGCCTTGGTCACAACATAGACATTTTTTGTTTTGAGCACTCAGGAGCTTAAGGTACGCGTATTATCTCACTGTCTAAATCACTTATTGCAAAATACCAAGTAAATTTATCATTAGAATATCAGAGAGAGAATTTCATCAATCCTGTTTATTATTACCTTCTTATTACTACTTACCAAAGAATAAAATTTATTTCAAAGGATTTTTACTTTCAATCATGGAAACAAAGTCTGTCACTATAGATTATCTTCTGAGTGACATCAATCATTCCCTGTTTCTCTCATGCGAAGAGTTGATTGCCTCTGCATTGGACATACTAGATTTACAGACAAACACTTATTTTTGTCTCAGAGGGCTCCAATTTGTGACATGTGTAATGTACCATATACAGTACATCACATTTTAATTGTCTGTCCTAATTTCTATGATTTTCGCAAAGTGTTTGTAGTACCACAAATTTAATTTTATCAGACTAGATTGGGCTGATACCACATAGAAATTTATTGCAATTTTAAGTGCAATTGTTTCCTTGAGTTCAATTTAAAGTTTTTTATTCATTTTAATCTTTTACATAAGCCTTTCTTGAATTTTTAAATGTTCCATCTTATACATATGATCTGTTTTTATCTTAGAAATTTTATATTTAGTTTTAAATACTACACGGTGCAGAAATATCCAATATTGGACCTTGCACCAGTAAATTTCACAAAACCAAACAATTGAGTAACATTAAAATTCTTTTTTCTCGCATGGTAAGGAAATATTTCACATGATTGAATTTCCAAAGATGACTTACTAACTGACGTAAAATAATTAAGTTTCATTGAAACTGTCTCTGTTAATGGTTACAGTACATATAACGAACATTAGGTAGAAAAAGACGTCATTGTTAAAGTTTATGTCTAATGTCAAGGATATAGTAATGCACGTGGTAATTTATATTGTATTTAGTTTATAATGAATAATGTTTCCATTCACTGTATGTTCTGTGAAGTTGACATATAAGCAGAGAAATATAAATTTATTATTCACTATTATGCAATTTCATTATACTTTATAAGAAATTTATAGAAAATATTTTCAGATGCTTGTAGACTTTCTTGAGCGTTTAAATATTTTAGAGTGAAGATTTATTTCACTGAAGTAAAGCTAATTACTAAAAATATGCAGTTATTAATACGTTTTATAGAATGAATTAATGCCTTAATTAAATTAAAGGAACAATTCGAACTTGATTATAAAAATTTCTCCTCACTTTATAATTTAAATTATTTCAAATAAATATGTCATATTAGCTTTAGATTTTTAAAGACCGTCAATTAATGAAATAATTTAATTATAATGAAGTATATTAACTCAAATATATAATATCTTGTGCAGCTAATTCGAATCGTCTCTTTCAAAAATTCATTCCAGTTTTCAATTAATTTCTTATAACGTATCATAACTCAGACATTCATATATCAAATTACTTTTATCTCTCATTCAATTACATTTTAATTAAGAGTGTCAAAATTATTTATTTATTTTATAACTTCTTTAATATGGTTTTCAGGGTAGAAAATAATTTAAATACTATGTAATACAATTTCTACCTGTAAATATAAATTTCCCAAAATGTTTTACTTGTTTCCACGTTATCCTGAAATACGGGATTCAAAAGAATATTTACGGAATATAATGCTTAGATATTTTTATGACATATAATTGTAAATCACTGAGAAATAATAATAAATGTTGTTTGTAGTTTAATGTTATTTCTTTTCACATTTATGTTTTCCAAAGATACTCCTTTAAGTTTTTTAATATTTAACATCCAAATAAAATACATTCAAATCATTTTTGTGACACCAGAAAAGTTAGTTATCGCAAATAAGTAGTTTAATGTTTTTTAAAAGCTCAATTACAGAAAATATGTTTCCATGTTTTCTTACATTTGACTAAGTATGAAAACTTGAGAAGATATAGACAGTAAAATCTTGTTTGGTACGGATTAATTTTTCGTATTGCTATTTTATTGTAAAGATATTTTTTATCTGAGCTATTTTTTTTGTATCTGGGGGATTGAAAATTCATGAAATACAAGAACATAATGAAGGCATTTTCAAGTACTGTTGAATAGTTTTTTTTTTAATTTTACGCGTAGATCTTTCAAGTTTTATTTACTATAACACTTCAAGCAGGATTTGTTAGAGTTTTCTTTATCTAATTTTAAGTCCAAACACAATTTACTAAATGAAGTGCATGTCTGTGATAACTATAACTTTCGTCCAATAATTAAGAAAAGCAAAAGAATAGAGTAGTAAATATTGCCTTTATGAAGAAAAATTTTATATAATGCTCTCTTTTTAAAATCTATCTTAAGATTAAATTTCTAAATATTACTGAAAAAGTAACCCAAATTTCATTTCAATTAAACTTAACATTGCAAAAAATGCTACGTTTAATGCTAAGTAGGCACATTACCCGATGAAAAAGGAATTCTTTTGCGCTCACATTAAATCAAGTGAAATTCAATAAAAGTTAATGGCATCGATATGATACCACAACGTTTAATCGAATATGGTTCCATCCACTGGAGTAGGAAGTTTAAACAATTCTGAGTTAGATATTAATTTGACTGCTCTAAAGAGAGATACATGGTTCCGATTGATAAGAGCACTAGATCGATTTTGAGACATTTACTCCCTGCACTTCTAGATACAGTTATTTTACGCTCGAGCAGATACGATTTTTATCAATCCAGTGAAAGTATGGGTTTATTATCAGAAAACTAAAAAAGCAATATTTGAATGCTGTTTGAGGGGAAATAAACTTTTGGATTAATGCATTTTGTTTCACGTTTAATCCAAATGTTTATTAAGAATATTTATATAACGATTTATTTTATTTTAAAAGTGTATTTTTAGTTAAATTTTATTCGCCTTAATTATATTATCATTATAAGGAAAATTCTATTTTTAATTTGATAGCTCTCTCTTTATAAAGTTGGAAATTATTTCAGGACTTATTTTAAGAGATTTAAGTAGATATTGTGTTCACAATTGTCATTAAAAACATTGATAAAAATTAAATTTTCTTTGATGCAAGAAATTTAACAGTAAAAATAAAAATAAAATGTAACATGCTTTTAATGTTGACAGATATTTTAACCATATTTCTAAGTTTATTGTATACATTCTGCAGTTTTTTAATTAATTTAAGGGAATATAGTTCCTTAAACTTAAGTATTTTTATTTAATGTGTTATTTTTAAAATTTTAAACACATTTTTTAAAAAAATAATATATTAGTTATAAAAACAATTTGTTTAAAATTGCAATAATCGCTTAATCTTTTTTTAATTAAAAATAATATTTGTACGATTAATTAGAAATCTTTTGATTACCTGCAATTAAAATTATAATTTCAAATACAAACATCAGTGATTATATAATATCATTCAGTAAACCACGATTTTATTCTTCTAATTCTTTATATTCAATTGATTATTTACAAATCAAAATAATTATTTTTACTAGTAAAGTTTACATCATTCAAATATTTATATAACACGGTGAATGCGATTTTATTCCTCTAATTTTTTACATTCATTTGATTATTTACAAGTAAAAAAAAATATTTTTACTAGTGAAGTTTATATTATTCAAATATTTATATAAGGATGAATTTCAGTATACTTAAAGAATATGTTTTTAATATATGCAACAACTAGACCTTAGATTTTTGTATTAAATAACTTCTTTATTTCGGGTTCTGAAAAAAAGTTTCTATATCAACTATTAATCACTTAAGCTCAATTAATTTAGAGGCATTGGTATTTACTAGTATATTAGTTTTTTAAACTCGATAGCAAAAATATTATTCGATATATTGTACTACTTGATTGTTTAGTTACGCCAGACGTTTAATTGACATATTACTTATTCCGTTGTGACTGATATATATGGCAAAATTAAAGACATTTATGCCACTTACAACCAGGTTAGTGTGTGAACGATATTTGACATTGATAGTTATTTCTTTACATGTATCAATATATTAAAAAAGACTTAATTCCATTCATATCATGGCTTTATATGAAGCACCGAAAATTAAGAAGTTAATTTTTCTTCAAAACTCTTTTACAATGATTCTCACCGTAACCACGAATTTAACAATTCTTTATTATGCAACTTTTTACACATTCCTTTTTTCTTTACCATTTACGGGATGCCACTGCTTTTTTTGTATACTTATAAATGTTATAGTCTCATAAATTTATAATGTATTTTAAGTAACTTTTAGTATACATTTTAACAATTATCGATATCTCACTTAAAGTTTTCCACTTTTTTATTCTTTAATATTAAATAGAATGTTAAATTACAGTAGTAGTATAAATGAGGCGAAATAGTTGAGGTGCCATATTTTGGAATTAATATGTTAGAAATCCTTCCAATTGCAAAGTAAACTAGATACATAATTATAAAATATTTTTTCACCGCATTTCTAATGCCAAGAAGCTTGACACTTAAGTTAGAGAAATAGCTTAACTAGTTGTTGTGAATATATATATATATATATATATATATATATATATATATATATATATATATATATATATATATATATATATATATATATATATATATATATATATATATATATATATATATATATATATAAATAAAATAAAATATCTTTTGAATTAATAAGTTTGCAGAATATTAGTTACTAAAGCTTCAAACAATTTATTAATATTATATGAATATTAAGAAAGAAATATTTGTATTGGGAAATAATAAAATCAAAAGCTTTCCAATACTTAATTTTAAAAAAGGAGATAAAATACTTCGTAAATGAAACAAAGATGACAAAGACGTATGTAAAGCTCTTTAAAAATCATGTAAAACGTGCGTGTTAAGGAGTAATTTTTATTCTAGGTAAAAAAAATCTTTCCTTATCAAGTGCTTAAGAATAGCTTTTCCTGAAAAAGTTCCATCATTATATTGATCTTAGTTTTTTCTTGCTGTGAGCCGATTGTGTGTATATATATATAATAAAGTGAAATATATATATATATATATATATATATATATATATACACATATATATATATATATATATATATATATATATATATATATATATATATATATATATATATATATATATATATATATATATATATATATATATATATATATATGCATGAGAATTTTATTAAGTTTTTACTGTACTTAAGATTATTAACACAGATAGCAAACAATATTTTTTACATATAAATTTAAATACATAAAAACTTTTTTAATTTTACTATTTAATCAAATGAATTGTTAATATCATTCTCATTAAGTTTCCTCACACAATTTTAAATAATTTTACGTTATTCTACATATTATTACAATTAAATTTTGCAATAAAATGATATTTTTTTGATGTAAAAAGAAATAATTCTCTTTTTACAAAATTTTTATTTTTCTTATTCATAAAAATTTAAAAGAATTGTTGAAAGATCAAAAGTAAAATATATTCCTCAAAAATGAAAATAAAAAAATGTCCTAAGACTAAATACTTCAATTTGTTATTATTTATTAAAAAACTGTTAAATAGCTATATTTATATAAAGAAGAATTTTATTAGAAAGTAAATGTGTTTATTTAAATACCCAAGTAAATTAACATCTGGAAGTAAATTTTTTTCTGTTTTGTATTACAATCCTTGTTAAATTCAAAGCATAATCAGCAGTTGAAAGAGTGGTACTGTTATAATTGACATAATAATGAAACTGTGTTTAAATTGTAATTAAGTTCCCAACATTTAAAATTTTGCGGATTCAGGGATAAAATTTTGAGATTCAACTAAACTGATAGAGAATTAAGAAAATGTATTGTTTTATTTCAATTTTTAACAAGCTCTTTTGTTGAAATAAAGCTAGATTTTTAGCTCATTTTTCTTCTGAAATTGATCTGTTAATTTCTACGGCAAATATTCACACATTTTATCTTTCCGTGACCTGAAATTATTTATACATTAAGCGAAATACATGTAGGAATTTTTGGAGGAAGTAAATTTAATTGTACTAAACGGAATTGACATAGTTGAAGCTAGCAATATAATTCCTTTAAAAATTAAAAATATTTTCTGCATGAAATCATGTTGCTCATACAAATGTATGTTGGTGAAAAAACTTGAGGCTCACAACCAAATTTAAATTAAATGTTGCACATAATGAATCACATCTAAGAAAATGTTATTTGTTCACATTAAGTGTAAGAAATATCACCAAGCAAGTGCCTTAAATATAATTTAGAAATGACGACATTTTAATCAGAAGAAAATTCACTTTCGATTAATCTATTTTGAATAATCTAGGCATTATAGTTAATTTTATTACAACTGTATAATTTTCTGTGTGAATCAGTTTAATATGAAACTTTGAAAAATAACTATCATAAGATTCCTTGATATGATTAGAAAATTGTAACACCATTATAGATGATATATATATTTTACCCTGGACTTTAAACTAAGTAGATATGGAAATGTTAACTTTATATTAATTTAAAAAATATAAAAACCTCTTAAGCAATATAAGTGAGTGCTAAACTTGTTAATATTAGTATAAAATATTCGATTGTTTTAATATATAAATGGATCATATGTGAATAATTTATTATAATCATAAATGTGCATGCTCTATATACATTACATAGTAAAATTATGTTTATATGAAAATTTTTAAACATACTTTTATGAGTAACTCTGTAATTGACAATATTTATTCAAACATTAAATGGTGGTGGTGGGTTTGTCGCTCAACGGTCATTTTTTGCACACGAGGGCTAATTAGACCGGGACCTACGGTTTAAAGTGGATTCCAAACCACTACAAACATTCATACCCAAGGTGGGATTCGAACCCACGAACTGTTGAACCGAAGGCAAGAACTCTAATCATTCGGCTGCCAGCTCGGCCATTAAATGGTGGATTTCACATAAACTTATAAGGTGGTTTATAACTTTTTCAAATACGTGATTCAAATAACGCTTTTCTGTCTATTTTTATTTTTACATCTTGATTGATTGAAACAGCATTTTTAACAAATGTAGCATTTTTGTCAAAAAATGTGTTTTTTAGTGATCTTCTGAGAGGGGTTGAGCATGAAATGTTCAATATTAAAAAGAAAATATCACTCATAGTATGACCCAGAATTCCTTATATATGTATTTTTATTTTCACGCATTTTCTTCTCTACCCTGTAGTCTTTTCGATTCGATTGGGAACATCGAAAAAAAATTCCTATTCCTTAAGCCGATGACAGTACAACTATTAGGCAAAATGCCAAGATGTACAGTACCGATTTCTATTATCTGGAGAAAATGTCTAAGAACAGAATAGTAAAACCATGGTTGGAAATAGTATGTTCACTTATATTGAAAAGGCTTAAACAAAATCTGCCGATGCAAGTGATTTTAGGGATATATATTTTGAAGATGCATAGCAAGATTTTTGTGTGAAATATAAATGTGCTACAACTATTTCTTTTAAAGATTATTTAATGCTTTAAATATTTTTGCAATTAGTATTTATATTTACCTTAAATTATAATTTTATGTCAGTTAGATTTTCTTCAAACTAGTTAAAAATTATATATTATTCAAAATTGTACAAAACTATAAATGCTATAATGTTTTTAACTGAATTTCAAAATTTTAAATATAAATACATTGTAAAATGACGTCAGAAAACTTCATCACTAAAAGCGAATGTAGAAAAGGTTCAATGTGAAAAACAGCAATGTTGGCTTTGACTGATGAACATTGTGCATTTTATAAGCAATCAGAAAATAACCTTTATACTTATATGTATATAAAAGCTGAAATTAAATTAATTTAAAGGATAAAAAATATATCCATATATCTCCAAATGATTTTTGAAATGTGTATTTTTATTAATGGAAAAAATTCCTGTAACTAGCTCCTTTCAAAATATCATTCATTTATTGTTCTAATATTCTGAAGAATTTAAATAATCAGAATGACAGAACGTTTCTCATACAGTATTTTTATTCATTATTTGATTAAATGACATTTTTATAATGTTTAATATGGAGAAATACAAGGTGGAAAGCGGTAAATTGCTGTTTAGAATGCACGCTGTGATGGCGTTATTGGTCGAAGAGAGGGGAGAGTTGGCGTGGTTTATAATGACCAACGGGAAGTTCGTATTCATCTGCTGTTCAGTTGCCATTATGCAGTAGACACGTGTGTAGACGCTCATTTTGAATTAAAATGCATTATGCATTTCTAGACTTCTCACTCAATTATAGTAATGGAATGAGCTTTTTGTTTGCAATTTGCAGTTCATTCACTAGGACGTATTCCTGGACGGCATTAAATTGTTAATTGGGAAATGTATTAAGAATAATATGGAATGTGTGTCATCTGTATGAAGAGGACACCAGAAAAGCGTTATAATACAACGAAATGCCCAATGAGTTAGAGCAGCAATAATGTAATCTCCGAAACGTTCAGCTCGAAAACAAGTACTTGGTTTTGGGATTTCAAGACATTCTCTCCACCGGATTCTTCATAATGACATGAATTTTCACCCATATAAAATGTTTGTGTTCCAGCAATTGCCAATACAGGATTGTGTGACATGAAGAACATATTGTGAAGACATGCTTACAACTATAACCCGTGGCGCAAATAAGTTCTTTTCTGATGACGAACATTTTCAACTCAGTGGGTGTATAAACAAACAGAAAATGCCATACTGAAGACCTCTGCACTTAGATCGGATCACTATGTATTGCGCCATATCACAAGTAGGTATACTTGGTCCTTACTTTCTCCAGGAAGGTCGTCGTGCTATAATTGTAATTTCGGATCGTTACTTAATTAATCTGCTAGAGTTTTCCAGGCTTTCGCAAGGAAATGCAATTGTAGGATACCTTATTTCAACAAAACAGTGGAACTGCACACACAGCTGTCATTACCATGATTGTTTGAGGCAAACGTTTCTAGGAAGGCTTATTTCTCGGATGGGAGGTCTTAACTGGCCCTCACGCTCACCGGACTTAGTCTCATCCGATTTTTTATTTGAAGTTATTTGAAGTTGAATGTGCATTGTAACTTACGCAATAACTTAGAGGGTGTATAGAACAATAATGAAGCTGAAATCACAAGAATACTAGAAGAAATGCTTGAAAGAATGCATGACAATTTCAAAATACGACTGCAGAAATTAGTGGATTATAAAGGTAGACATTGTTTTAACCATTTAATTAGAAACTTCTGTTATTATATTATATAAGAAAAATAAAAATGAAAGTTTCTAAGTTTCTAAGTGTTCATTATTTTTTACACACTTCCGACACATTTCTTATCTTAAACGTGGCTTACTAGAAAAGAGGAACTACGCAGGATAATAACTTGTGTTTAATTGGTATTTTTTACAATTCGTAATTTCTGCAGGATAACATGATCAAGTCATGTAATCATAGCTATTGCAGTTATATTAATAATTTTACCTAATGCATGACTTATTTGTAAACTGAGCAGCTCATTAAAATTTAATTTAAATATTAGTAAAATAATACACTTATTTAACGGGTAATACAGGTTAGAGCTCTGAATATAGAGCTCTTTCAGCTATATTCATGTGAGTAACAATTTCTGATGGATCAAGATTATAACTTTAAAGAGGTGGAATAATATAATGTGATCTTTTCTATACAAAAGATTAATTGAATGATTTAATAAGTAGGGTTTATATTTAAAGCGAAAATATTCCATATCTGTAAATATTCCTATTTAATTTTCTTTATAGTTTCCATTTCAAATTCAAGTATTAAAATGAAATAATAATACTATCGTATATGCAATATAAGTAATATGATGAAATAATACTTATAAACTTATAAAAAATAATACTTATAACTTATAAACATGGTTGTAACAAGTATTTTAAACTTTTTAGTAACTGGATAAAGTTACTAAAAAGTTTAAAATACTTGTTACAACCATGAAACTGAACTAATTCAATAAAGAATTTCTTTTTAATCAATCAGTTACAACTTAAAAATATTGCTGAAATATTTAATTTACTAATAAAAATATTAAAATGAAATATCTGTACAATAATTAATACTAATAAGTATATCTTATTTCCAAAAACCTTTCATAAATCTTACTTATTCCGAATGAAACTTTAATTGGAAATTACACACACACATGTATTAATCATCCAAATTTTTTGTAATTTTTTATTATTTTTTTTATCATTTTATTATGATTATAGTTTAAGAGATTTTTTCAAACTTATAAAGAAAGCAAAACAAAAATTTCAAACTAAAGTTTTCACTATCAAACAACAAAGAGATACTCGTTAAAGTTTTTTTTACTTTAAGCCTTTTAAAGGAGTAAATGGCGCATTTGTTGAAGTGTTTTTAAGCTGCTTAATACATTTTCGTCAGATCGATGCAAAAATTTCCTATTTTAGGACCTCTGAACCATAAAAAGTAACTTTGTTATGCTATTTAGATTTTTTTTTGGTTAAATATGGTTTATTAATGAAAAATCTTTTGGTCTTTAAACTTTGTTTTGTCTATTTGCGATTATTTTTGTTTAAAAAATTCAATACACTTATTTTTTATAATTATTTCTTGAATTAAAAGTAAAGTAATTGTTTTTTGCACTCAAACTATGCTTTGTTGAATGACTTCAAAATACGAGCTGAAAAGTAATTTTAATGTTTTCCCCTCTTTTGTATTGTATGCATTATTTGTATTAAGAATGTTAATTGCATTTTTGAATTTGTAATTACATGCTTTTAAACAAATTGCCATAATAAAATACAACGATTTTTATTACTAGACTTAGTTTTAAAACATTAAATATGAATGGATGCTAATTTTAATGGTTCTTTTTGTTCTTGTATTCAAATCAATTGCTCATGTTTTCAATTTCCGCAAAAAAATTGGTAATTGCGATATTTTGGATTTTACTTAAATTCATATATTCCCATTAATTTAAATCTAATGAGAAAAAATGGCCAAACTGAAGAAAACCAAATGCTAAGACTTAATACAAACTTATTATTATGTTCATAAAATCACTTGAAAACTTAGTAAAATTAAGCATTAGATCTAGTTAGTAATTGTATGATGATTTTCCAAATAAAGAAAAGAATCTAGTATATAAAAACGTTGAATTGCATATAGATTGATTCAATGGTTAGTGAGTGGATAACAATTTTCAATTTAACATAAACATTTATCATATAAGAAAATTAGCAACCTAGAAGCTAGTTATTGCACTTATCATAGCCTTGTTTAAATAGCCTTCTCAAAAACAGCTTAGAAGAACTATACTTTGATTGTGATTAAAGTTAGTGTTGCAAATTTATAAAAATAAATTACAGCTCTTTTCAAAAAAAAATGTTTAGTATGTATGCATTGTTGTTTGGAAACTAATATGTAGGATTTTCCTTGTTTACTCTTTTAATATGAATTTAAAAATAGATAGAGTAATAATCAAATGATTATTTGTGCAGAAAATAGCTCCTTAAATTTCAGTAAGTAATAAAAAGTATTTTCATTAAATGGAAATAAGTTTATATTTGAATTTGCAAAGTGATTCATATGATTCTTATATAACAGGGGTGGCAAATCTCCTTGATAGTTCGAGCCATTTTTAAAATTTTAAATTTTTCGCTAGCGACAATTAAATACATATTTAAAAGGTGTGCAAAAAAGGTATTAAAATTATTTTATAGAAATTATATTCATTGAAAATATGTAAATAAAATTACAAAATATATGTATTGAAATTAAATAATAAAAACTAAACACATTTATTTTACTTCTGTTGATTATTCCTTAAAATTTGCTGAATAATTGGGGGCAGAACTTCTCAGTAATATTTTGAGATGCTGGGCAGTTAATACTGATTGGTGTTTGGATTTCACGAATTTTTAAGTGGAATAAAATGATTATGAAGTACGTTGTTCCAAATATTGAAGTAATTCGACAATCAGCCTTTTTTAATTCAGGATACTTTGATTCTGGTAAAAATTTTCCAAAATTCAGTAATTTGTGTCAACTTATATTTTAATTGTAGAGCATGATCTTCTTGCATTTCTATGTATTCTAATTCTCCAGATGATTTTTGGGCTATTATTATATTGAAAATGGAAACCTCACCTTGAATATGTTAATTTCAAATGGATTTAGAAAAAAAAATCAAGAGATGATTTAAAATATTTAAAGTCTTGTGTGAAATCTATTTTGGAATTCCATCAATATTCCTTCTGTCTTTTTTATATACTCGTTGAGTTTTTCTTGTTTAATATTGGAATACATTTTTTTAATTCAAAGAAAATGGAAAAATGTTTTATTTTTAATGTCTTTTTAAAAAGGTTACAGTTTAGTTTGAAAACTAAATATGCACTTTGAGAGGTCAGATAATATTTTAGATTTCCCCTGCAATTAAAATTTAGTGTTTGCAAATGTTTCATGACATCAATCAAAATCATTATGTCTTGTAAGCACTCGTCATCATTTAATTATGAATAGTTTATTTGCTTTTGTTTTAGAAATGCAGTTATTGGATCAAACAAATCTACAAATCGATTTAATATGTAGAAGATAGATAATCATCAAATGATGCAAAAGAAATTAATGTCATTTAGAAGTTCTTCATCCTTTGATTTTTCAAAGAAATCTTTGAACTGTCGATGAATTTTTTGTATTGGTGCGAATATAATTTACAATGTGTAACACTTTCTTCATAACATCAGGATATTTTAAATATTTTGTTACGAGATGTACTCGGTGAATTATGATGTGATCGGTATAAATTGCTTAATTTGAGTATAATCCCTTAAAAGCCCAATAAAACTGATTTTTTACAGAGCATTGTTGGAGCTTTATCATTTGGAATGCTTACAAGTTTATTAAGAGGCACATCAAAAGTTTTCACTGTGGAATCTAATGCATTTTTTAATATCAACACCACAGGTTTACTCTTGAAATGTTACTAAATCTAATTCTTTAACAACGAAGTCAGAGGTGAAACAAACGTAGGAAAACCGCCAATTGTGGAAGATCTGTGATATGTGTCGTTTCATCAAGGATTAAGCTGAATCCAATGCACAGTTCTTCAAATCATTTCTTAAATTATATTCAAGAACTGTGTTAATTGCAGCTACCTGTCGTTCGGCTGTGTGTCTCGTGATGGAATTTGCGAAACAACTTGGTGCAATGTTGCGTTATTTGGATCTAAAACTTTAGGTGCGTTTTTCAAGTTTTTATTAATAAACTCTCCTTTGCCTTATTGGCTTTTTCCACGAGCAGTATACCAGACAATAACAAAACTGACTTCACTCACATTATTAGCTTCATTGCTAACGATTATTAAAATTTACTGTTATTTATTTAAATTTGGTTTTAAAGAAACAAGTTTATCTGATCTTAATTTGAAATTTGGTGGATACTTATTAGAAATATAGGGAGGATTGGTTTCATAATGTCGACGTAAAATCCTAGTTTTATAATTGTTGACCATAAAATTACAAATAACACATATTGCTTTTCCGTTATTGATAACAAAAAAGAAATTCTCCTCTCACTGATTAATAAAACTTCTATTTTCTTGCTCGTATTTTCTTTCTTTTTATTTTCGTTCACTGTCATCATCTTTTTGAAAGAAATGGAAATAAATAAATAAATTTAGTATAAATACAAGTTTTGAGTTATTAAAATTATAATAACACGTGTTACATACTACCTAATGAATTATAGTTAACTAACCAAAAATTCCAGATTACAATTTATATTCGTAGTGTGATACAAATTGTTTCCTCCAGAGCAAATTGTCAACTGATCGTTGTAGTGAAAGTTTATTAAATTATATATGAAATTAATTACTATTATTAAATTCAAAATCGTATTGGATTCTGTCGATTATGGACGACTACGACCCTGTTTATATAAGTTCTCGCAGTTTTCAATGAGTCACATCATTCTTAACTTGGACGGAAATGAAATTTGTTATAATCTTGCAGTTAATCTTTTATATTTGTTATCAGTTATTTAAGACATTTTGAAATACATACGGAACGATGGTAATTTTTTAAATAAACTAACACAAAAATGAAAAGGGAACATTAATCGAGAATCTCAAATTATCCTTCAAAAACCCGCATGTGGCTCGCTAGCTACAGGTAGGCAAACCCTGTTATATAAAGTAAAGATCACAAATGATAATTAAATGATTATTTTTACGAATTTTTTTCTGCAATTTTGAGATCATAATGAATAGCTCGATGATTTCAGTTTGTTTTCTCTTTAATTTCAAATGAACAATGTGATGCAATAAAGTTTTGACACTTCTTGATTCTTAGTAAATTGTCTTATTTTTGAAATTAACTGATTAAATTTAATTACTTGACTTTTCACATGATTATACACAGTATTCTATGATTCTTTCCGAGTCTCAATACAGTAGTACTTCACAAAGCATGATAAAGTTTATTACAAAAAGCTTATGTGGCAAAATGTCACAATTAGTTTAAGAGTAATTTTACTTTATTCCACTTTCAATTATGTGAAGTTAAAAGATTATTCTAAATATTTTTAACAAATATGTTGTTTAAGTAATATAAGTTATAATGTACTGTCGACCGAAATCAGGCAAACATCGGAAAAAAATCATGGGTTATGATAAGAACAGCATATTTTATTGGAATTTTTCTAAACAATTTAAACGAATTTTATAATAAAATGTTGTTAATCAATCTTAGAAATCTAATGTTATTTCAATCTTAAAGTTTTAATTGTATGTTTTATATAATATAAGTTCAATGATTTTAAATAAAAATTTGCGAGGTACCGAATTGTCCTTTAAACTTTCAAGCGTAATATATATTCAGCAAAAATATTTTTCCTACTTTTTAACCAGTTTTGAAAGCTTGATATATGTTTACAGATATTATAAATGATCTGTATTACATACTTCTATAAAAAATATTCTTATTTTCCATATTACCATGCATGTTAAATAAGAAAATTAACAAATTTCAAGAAATGATTAAAAGAAAAAGTTACTTGTATACATATTGTAACTTATTTAATGCTTCTTTTTTAGATAAGTAACTAAAATCATGACACTTATAAGAAATTACAAAAGAAATTCTGATAATGTAAAGTGTTTACATTAAACAAATAGAATTACCTACCTGTTATCCATAATTAATGCGATACAATTTAAAAAAATATTTTTAGATTGAATTCCTATTTTAAACTATAAAAACATAACCATAAATTATTACTACAGTTGATGTTAAAACAAAATTAATGTATATAATCTTTTAGGCAATTTCCTAAAAATTATGCTGATTAATTTGATTTACAAATATTTTCCTCGCATTACAAATGAAGTAAAAATTTTTATCAATATTTTTAGTGTAAGCTTATAGTTTGATATGGTGTAAACTTTTTTTTAAGTGTAGTACGAATGTCAGCCGGAAAATAAGTTTCCCACAACCCCAAAAGATGGCTTTGCAAAGTGATCGAAAGGCAAACGTACGTGTAGATTGTGAGTGTGGTTATTATTATGTTAAAATCCTAATTTTCGAATAGCTTAGTCTTTATAGTGAGGAAACCTGTCGGCTGTTATTTCTTCTCCCGCGGACCTCTAACTGCATGGTGCAGCAGTAAACATTGAACATGACTGCACAATCCTAAATATCTTATGAATCTTCAGAACAAGAGCCATGGGATACTCAGTCTAGGTGTTTTGTTACTCCACCACAACCCTTGCCTTCATACGGTGAATTCCACAAAAAAACTACTGGAAAAATTTAGCTGGGAATTGTTTGATCATCCACCCTATAGTCCCGAGATTGCCCCCAGTGGCTTCTATCTTTCTTTGCATATTACTTACCCTCAGACGAAGACTTGCAGACAGCTGTGACATGTTGACTCCATTCTCAGGTAGTAGGCATCTATGCTACTGAAATGCAAAAGTTTAACCCTCGATATTACAAATACTACTATTCCGATAGATCTTAAGTTGAGAAGTTGATGAAATATTGTATATTTTGTTATAAATCTTTCTGGGTAATTATGTCTTTTTATGAACCGTGGAAAACTGACTTTCTGGGATGACTATCATATGTTTAGTATGATTTGTTTATTAATAGACATATTTCTATCTAAAGGATATGAATAATACCGGATCTGATTCGGGAAAATTGAAAAGTAATATACATTCATTACAATTATTATTAAAATGAATAAATTCACATTTATTCAGCTTCAGTACTTTAGAGCGGTATTGTACTTAAATAGAGGTTTAAATAGTACTTGCTATTTCAATAATTATTATTTTAATTTACCAAGATGTATATTCGTTGCTTCTGGCACTTTTTTAAAAAGAATTCATTTGAATGTGAATCGTCATTATCTTTTATGTAAGCTAAATATTTTCGCATAATAAACTCCATTTCATTAATAATTTTTCATTCTAATTCTTTTAATAAAGACATATTTAAATTGATCTTAAGTATTCTTTGTATATAAGAAGCAATTACAGTATTGTTTACTAAATGAAGTTTACTTCAATCTGTCATTAATCGAGTTGATAAGCACAAATCCAAACATTTTGGGTTTAAGTATTTAAGTAAAGATTAATGAACTTTTACTAATGAGACAATTTCATATTTTATAAACGCATCATTTTTGGCTATGAAATATACCAGATACTCTTAAAGTATCAAACACAAGTTTATACTGATTAATAGAAGTTAAGATAAAATATTTTTACTTGTTTTCCAAATGGTAAAATGTGTCAGTAGAAACATTTTTGTCTATTTCCCCAAATAAATTTACAAATAAATTAAATTACATTTAAATGCATCAATTATTTCATAAAAATTTCTTGCATATGAAAAAGTGCTTGCATATGACTTAACATAAAATACTACTGTCTTCCAAAAGGTAGATCATGTATTAGCATTTATTAGGGAAATATCATATGAAAGTAATTTGTTATATTAAAATTAATTATCAAATTAAAGCAATTAAACATTTTAAATTTAATGTTTTATTGTTAATTAAGTTAAAAGTTTTAGATTTATTTGTAATAAAAGACATTTTTATATTTTATAAACATTATTATTATACAACTACAAGATAAGAAGAGATTTGGTTCCACTTATTTGGAAAACTTTAATCAAATCACAAGAATATGTAAAAGGAAGTAAAGTATTATTGCATTTTTCCATTTAAGTTATTTTTTCTAACATTTAATTCAACCATTTTTCCAAATGCATGATCAAATCTTTTTTCTAGGTTGTTATGTTATACGCTACAATATTTTGTCAAAGATATCACTATTAGATTTTAATAGTTACATAAAATTTACCCAAGTAGCAAAATATCACGGACATTTTCTCTTAAGTTTTTGTTACTTTTATATGCTTTAAACTTATATAAATTACGGAAATTTTTTATTTTAAATATTATGATACACGTTTAGCTTATAACTCTTATTTACAATAAGGATGCTATGAAGTTGAGTAACCTTTTGCTTACAACTTTAGATACAAATTAATTTACATACAAATTAATAAAAAAACATACAAATTAATTTTCAAATTTTATGCATATATCATTAGTTTTTAGAGTTAATTAGTATAGAATTCTTCAAATCACACATGTTGTTGAATTCGATTTTTAGCGTAACTACAAGTAACTGTAATATAATTTTACAAATGGGGTATTTGTATATTTCTTATATTTTAAAGATCCTTTTACTCTCCATTTTCAAATAAACAGATGTAAGTATTTTTGAATGGTTTTTTTATGATTCAAGGACATGTTGGAACAATACTTATGATACAGAGATTGGTAATGTATAATTAAATTTCTAATAATAAAAGAAGATTTACATAAAAACTTTTAAACTACGTATTTGTAAGTAAAATAGTTTTCACGAGAAAAAAACATAATCCTTCAATGGGAGTTTCTCTTATTTTATGCAATTCTGTGGACAGTGCAATATTGTGAGTCTAATTTCTCTTTTTACTTTCCAAATTTAGATTACATTTCTTGATAAATGAAAAAACACTCAAAATATAATACCGATAAATTTTCATTATATTTATAAAAAGAATTCTTATTGGTGACGCAGTTTTGATTTCCCCCAACGATTAAAATAATGTATTCAAAAATATTTTTTGCCACAAGCGTATATTCGAATAATTTGATACGAGCTTCTTCAAATCATTTAACAAATTCAAGGAAAATTAAAGATTCCGCATAAATATTTACACTATTCTCTAAATTTTCCTTTTTTATCTATACACAAAAATTATGAGCATGAATTTTAAATGTCCATATCGATAGTGCATAAATTATTAAGCGAAAATATCATCTAACAGTTCAAAAACAATTATATTTTAGAGTTCAGAATCAAGATGTAATAATATGCATTACACTAGAAGTTAGTAAATGCGTTCAGTTTTATCAGCCCATGAGAACATTTTTGCAAACACAGCTATCACAAAAGAAAACATATACGAGAGTCACTCTAAAATTTTTGAGATACAACTAGGTTTTTAAAGTTATACTTATAAAATTTTAGGTTTGTTCAAAGTAGTCTCCTCCAGCATCAATACACTTTTGTAGACGAATTTTCCACAGATTAAATGCCTCAAGCCATTCATTTCTTCGAATAGATGAAAAAAATGCATTTATAACCACATCAATCTCTTCTCCTGAATGAAAACGACGTCCACGTAAGTTCTTTTTTAAATTAAAGAATAACCAAAAGTCGCACATAGCTAGATCAGGTGAACATGGCGGATGTTCGATCACTTTAATTTGTTTTTGTTTAAGAAACTCAACTGTTAATCCGGCTGTATGTGAAGATGCATTGTCATGGTGAAACATTAGTCCCCTAACATTCAGTTCTTGTAGAATTTCTAGAAGACATTTAGTGGCATACCAGTTTGCTGTTACTGTCTTCTGTCCTTCCAACTTGATGGCTTTGACCAATCTCGTACTTCTGAACTTTTTTCAGTGCGCGTTGTTTTTCAGTGGCATACATCACTTTTTTCAGTGCGCGTTGTTTTTTCACCATTGTCGGCGTGAGATCATCTTCAAAGATCCATACTTTGCTTTCTTGGCATGTTGGAACGTCAAAAAACGGTATGTACGTTTCATCACCTGTTACAATTTTAGAAATGATGCTGTGGCCAATACCATTCAGCATATTAAAAGTTTCTTTACTGATTCTGACACGCTCCTCTTTTTGATGCTCATTTAGATTATGGGGAACCCAACGGCAAACTACTTTTTTCATATGTAATTCTTCATGAATGATTTTGTGTATGGCTGCAGATCCAATGTTAAGTTCCTTCTGTATCATTTGATAGGTACAGCGATTATCATCCATTAACATTTTTCGTATGGCAGACACATTATCCGGGATTACTGTCGACGGCGGCCTTCCTGTGTGTTCTTCATCCTGAAGAAAACTGCGACCTCTTCTTAATTCTCTAAACCATCTGAATACAGTAGCACGAGCTGGAGATTCATCACCAAATGCTAATTGCAACCGTTGAACGCATTCTTCTTGATTTAATCCTGCTTTGAAATCGTAGAAAATCATAGCGCGAAAATGTTCTCGCGTCAACTCCATTTTCTCTTTTGTTTAAAATTTATTCCATGCTAAACAAGTTGAAGTAAGTCAGTAAAAAATCGTCTTCTGTGTTAAAATACTTTGTACTTTAAAATTACACCGTTATTTTTATTTTGTAAATTCTCGTCTGCGCATATCTCAAAAATTTCAGAGTAACCCTCGTATATATATATATATATATATATATATATATATATATATATATATATATATATATATATATATATATATATATATATATATATATATATATATATATATATATATATATATATATATATATATATATATATATATATATATATATGTATATATATGTATATATATATGTATATATATATATACATATATATATGTATATATATATATATATATATATATATATATATATATATATATATATATATATATATATATATATATATATATATATATGTATGTATATATATGTATATATATATATATATATATATATATATACATATATATATATATATATATATATATATATATATATATATATATATATATATATATATATATATATATATATATATATATATATATATATATATATATATATATATATATATATATATATATATATATATATATATATATATATATATATATATACACGATATATATGGTTTTATCAAACATGGAAAACTTGAATCTGAATACTTAAGGCGATTTGTAATTGCTTAGTTAGTGTGATCATAAATGTATCTCAGAGCTTTGGAATAAGTTCCATGAAGAAGAAGTGTATTATTGTTAATTGACACAGTTTAAACTTTGTTAATTGACACAGAACAAACTCTAATTCTCAGTCAAGACAAGAATTTTCTGACAACAAGAAGAATGTCAAACCAAAATATTTAAAATATTCTATTAATGGTAGCTCAAAATGTAAGCGTTCATTTCATGATACTAATGAAAATCATTAAATGCAATATTCTTGCATGTTCGAGTAATTTAACATCATGCATATCTGTTTCTAAGATAATATTTCAATACTTTCATTGAAATGTAATTGCATCATTAATTTAAATTTGTTTATATATATATATATATATATATATATATATATATATATATATATATATATATATATATAAACCAAATAGTTATACATAATTATTTTTATCAATGATGCTAAATGTTAAAATGGAAAAAACAACATTTTATTAAATAATTGTTGATAATATTATGAAAGGAATATAAAATTATCGAATTATCGTATCATTTATATAATGCGGTATTTTTTATATTAACTAAAATTGATCAGAGAGAGATAGAGAGAGAGAGAATTTTCATAAAGGAGGATGATACTATAAAAAGGGAACATTTGGTGTGATGATCAAAAAGAGAATGATATTTTAAATCCATGTTTGGAAAAGTTTTTTTATACCCAGTTTGTGGTCTCCAGGACATCAAACTATACAAATGTGATCGATTGTATATTAAATTTTTAAACTTATACAAATTTTATGTTAGTGTATTTAGGTTTTACACATTAGGTATGTTGTGGGAAATCTCTGAGATTTTCAATGAAATGAATAGAAATAAATTGTTAAAATGTGTGAGAAATTTTCAGCGCACCTATAAATATTAAACTTTAATCTGTAACTTTAATGTTTTATATGTAAAACTTTAAGAAAAAATGAAGTATCTAATAATTATTTGGATTACGAGAGAAACCAAAAATTTTATTCCTTATATTATTAAGAATTACCATTTACTTGAAAAATACAAATTTATAAATGCTATTTTGTACTTAAATGTAATATAAATACACCTTATTACAAAGTAGAGATCATTAAACTTCATTTTTGATAACCTTGCCATATTAATAATACCACAGATATAAATATAGTATGCATATGCGTTTTTATAAAATTTTGGAAACTATTTTTATAATTCCCTTGTATATATTCTCAATAATTATTAAGCTAGTTGCTTAATATAACTACTTGTAACCTGAACATGAATCTGCTTTAGCTATCAGAGCTTTTAAAACTGAATAAGGTTTTTATTCATTTATATCTTACTGCAAATATAAGATTTTCCTGATTCCAGTAGAAAACTTTCATTTTGAAAATATTTATTAAAAACAATTGGAAGAATACATATTTTATTTCAAATATTTTGAATACTTTTTGTTTTGCGATACAAAAGATTTAGATGACTAAGAAGATTCTTTACTTGTAACTTTGTGAAAACTTAAGATTAAGAGAAGACTGAAAATAATAAAGATCCTTTTGGTTCAGTAGAATGCTTCAAATTTTTATGCTCCAAAAATTTCATTATTTACTTTCAATTATTTCTCATTGACCTGCTTTGTTTCTTATTAGTCTTTTAATTTCTAAATAAGTTATTCAGAAAGCAAAAGGCCAAGAGAAATAATCTCAGTAAAATGATAAATTATTCATTCATTTCTGAAAATATACATATACCCTTTCGTAGTTTTCAAATATTGCCAAATGAAATAGTTAAAACACATCATAATTCTCATTTCCTAAATGGCTTAAGCCAGTCACAACAAATCGTATTTGCTTATTATCACTTGAACAAAAATGCTCTAAACGTCTCCAAGTTATGAAATATTAAATTATTCATCGTCTTTTCCATTTTTTATTTTCAATATGCTTCATAATTTACTGTAGCACTCATTACTTAATTCTATAAAATTAAATATTTAGACTTTCATATATTTAACTTAAAGTTTTGTAAACTATTAGGATACATTTTAAATATTCCTTATAGTTTTCATTTAAGATAAAATTGTTATAACGCACGTTTTAGACATTGCAATTTTATTTTATCTCGTGTGATATGATTCATGTACTCGAGTAATTCGAATTTAAGTAAGTAATGCCAGGTTAAAATTCCTTAGTTATATAAGCTATTCTGTCATTCTCATTTTCTAAATTATTTATATATTTCAATAATAACTTACTTTTTAATCACGTATAAAAATAATTGTGAAACGAGGTGTGTTATATGTGAAGTTTCAGTTATAAGCTAATATATAATAAATGCTAGTAATGTAAGAAAAATCTATGTTACACAAAGGAATCATAATGCCAAGAGGAACTTATTAGCGCTCTCTCCATGGCTAAAAGTATGCTAAGTTTATAAAATTTAAATTCCAAACTTATTATTAAGTTATGAAGAAGTAACGGATAACCTTTTCTCAGAATTGCAAATGATCCACAAAGCTTCACATTTATCTTTATCGGCCACTTTATCAACTAAATACTCGAGGCAAGAATAACTCCTAAATATGCAAAAAAATATGAAAGTATAATTTATCAATCACTTTACATAATGACCAATAATAATAGTTTGGACTATTAGGCCAATAACAAAATGTGAACTTCGAAAAACATTATGATCTATATAAGAAACAGGACATTCCAATTATTAATTGATACCTTTTATATTTATCTTTTATATCCATAGTTATGCCGTTCACACTGTCTAGTGGTCAGCGTGACTGACTGCGGATAGGGAGGTCCTGGATTTGAATCCTGGTTCGGGAATGGATGTACTTTTTCTCTCTCCATCTATCCTGTCTTTGTCCTTTCCTTGTATGAATGTGGAGTGAATGGTTGCCTACCCTGTAAACGGGTACCTATAGCATGTGTGTACTGAGGAAGTCGGACTCCACACCAAAATATGGTTCAGTTGGAAAAGTGGAGCAGCGCACCCCAAATTGCCAGCCTGACTGGCACACGACAACAACAACAACAACATATTCATAGTTGTATTCGTATCTATAAACACACACACAACACATATATATGTGTGTGTTTCATATAAGAGAAGAGTATACCTATTTTTAATACATTTTTAGGTTTTTTAAAGAGTAAAAAAAGGTTTATTCATTTAGTGTACTTATAGCAAATAAAATATTTCATGCATTATTACTAAATACTTTAATTGTATTCTATGAAATTCTTATTAACATAAGTGCAATTGTAAGAACAGGAGTAATATTTTCTCGAATATTTAAAAATGGCTGTTTTTAAAAATGCTGGTTTAGGGAAAATTATAACTACTACTAGTTGACATTTTAAAGTAAATTTAATAAATATCACGTATTTACAAAAATATTTCACTAAAGTTTCTGAATCATGCAAATAAATATGTTTCTAATTTTTTCAAAAAATATTTCTTTAAAAAAAGAAATTATGTTTGATAAAATGTATTATAAATTTAAACAAAATTAACATTTAATGAGTAAGGTTATATTAAATTTCTTCCGATGCAGTTGATATGTATTTTTAAAATTGTTGAAAATTTTGCAGTGGATATCAGGTATTAAATTCTGAATTAAGAAATAAAATCAAGTTTCAATTGTTAACATTTTAACCGTGTAAAAGTATAATTATAAGCTTTGATGACCAGAAGCTTTTATATTTACCGTAATAATTTTCTAAATGGAAAAAAAAATTAAATAATAGATTATAAATGACAGTTAGACTGTAAATACTTTTATCTACTAATGTTTTCCTCATTTCTGTCAATTTATAATTTGTTACATTTAAATAAGAAACAATAATTGAAAAAATTATCATAGAATTAAAAAAAGAAATTAATTTAAACTAAAAATTTCTTTAATAACTTCTTTTCAATTTTGATATGTATTTCGTTGACATATAAACTTATTCGCCTATGTCTGGGTCTAATTTGTGAAATTAGAAATAATCTCTAATTTATATTAATGATTAAAATTGAACTTCAGAAAATAATAATTATTTCATATTGATATTGAATTTATTACTGTTAATTTTAATATTGGCAATTTATAAAAAATAACAATCTGTGGAGAACTTATCAGTAAAGTAATTTATTATTTAATGCATATCAAATTTTTCAAATATTTTCTTTGTTTAATTACATTAACTTTACTATAAACCGAAAGACATTGGCAATATTTAAAAATAAAGTATTTTTGTTTCAGAGAAAACTAACTCTTTAACTGAATAGCATAAATATTTGTGTTTGCACATCATTTATAAATAATATATGAAATTGTTGTTTATTTTATTTAAACTCATTTCAGCCAATTTCTATCAAGAATTTGACTTTACGTTAATTTTGAGTATTTTAACCATAGCATTGTATTTTTGGTTGTAAAACAATTTAATCAGTCACAAGAGCTAATTTCATAATCTTTATGGAAATTTTTATTGATAATGAAATACATTTCTTGTTGAATTTTTTATATTTTTACAGTTAATTTATTTAAATTTACTGTTGAAAGCTCACAAGCTAATTATTACTTTTTTAATCAGTTAAAAGAATCATACGGCTACAAATGAATTATTCAGATTAACGTAGTTTAATTAGACCATATAGATACACAGTACCGTAGAACTTAAAATAAAATTTGATATACTTTATAATGGTGTATTAACTAATTTTATCTAAAAATCCATAAAAACTTTAAGAAAACTCACAAAGGAAAATTTCTTGTTTTATAAGAAATCTAATGCACTATAGGTAAAATAAAATGAAATTTATTTTCCCCTAAACAAAAAATCTTACATTACAGATAATAAAGTTATGAGAACGTAAAAGTTTCAAAAACTCTAAAGATCATTGTTACAATATAATTTTTTATCATTATTTAAAGTAATTTCCCTAAATCAATAATATTTTTAATAAGATAGCGAAATTTAAAAAGTGTAGGTATTAAATCTATTCTAAAGTAAAAGGTATTAAATTTATACTTTTAATTTGCTGAACATATGCACTTTTAATTATTTATATTTTACTAGGGATTAAATATTTTCATATTACTGGTTTTTTAAATAAATGATTTTACACCATATTAAGTCATTTATGCTTTTTACAAAGTATAAACACTTCTATAAAAGTTGAGCTCTTTTATCTAAGTTATTTCATTAGAGACTCTTTGTCTCCAGATAGTGCTACATGTTATAAATATGAAGACTTTTTACCAATTCAAAGCCGAGCTAATTATTGATATTTAGACTTAATGGCCTTCAAATATTAACCGTGTAAGGATTTTGTCGTAAAATAATTCAACTATAAAATACTCTTGATTAAGGAATTTTGCTTGTTTTTCATATATTAATTCAAATTACTATGAACCTTCATTTAAAATCTTAAGATGTTAATCGATAAAAAAGTCAAAAATTATGTTTCATTAAGTTTTATTTACATTCATAAAATTATACATTTATAACTGTCAATAAATGTGCAGAATCAGACTTATTGAGGGAAATGGTTAAGCAGCTCTATTTAATATTCTTTATGGTTGAGTTAGATATTCTTCAAAATAGGCATTTCATTTTTATATTTCAAGAGTTTATTTTATTATTTGCTTGTTTATTGCTTCATTAAAGTTTCAAGTATGTATGCAAATATATTTCAGTTTCATAAATGTTGTTTATAAGCGGTTAAAAATTAAATTATTGCACATGTAAGAAAAAGGAACTGAAATCAAAGTTTGCATATTATGTTTGAAAAGAAAGCATAAAATAGTAATAAATCTGGTGCAGAATTAAACTTTCTACAAAGCATTTTACTTTAAAATATTTTTGAATCTTAATTTAAATGATATGAGTGAATGCAATGTAGATTCTTGGTTAAATATCAAATTTCGCTAATTTATTACAGATAGAAAATCGGAAGACGAATATAGAGTTACGTAAAAATATTTAACAGCTCTACTTTGTAGTAAAAAATCTGACACATTTTTTAATGATTTCCTTTTTATTTCCGTCATGGAAACAGTTAAAAATCTATTTTGTAAATAATTCTACACATAAATTTCAAATATACTAAAATGCTATAATACTAAATTTCATTTTATTTAACATAATGATGTGCATTATATTATATGATCAATTATAACAAAAGCGCTTTTCTTTGCAATTATAATAAACTATATGCATCAAAACAGAATGCAAATTCTTTCTGATTTTATTAATTTATTATAAAATGCTTATTTTAATTTTAAGCTTGAGAAGATTTTATTACAATTAAGTTTTTATTGATAGAATGCATTAAATATTTAATTAAATATTTTATCTATGACTGAGTTTATAGAAGAATATTTTAGATATTTCACTTCGATTTCGCTTATTCAATTTTTATTTCAAAATGGAAATTAATTGCTAAGTTGAATTACACTTCTTCTTTTTCTTTTCTATTTCAAGGTACAGTTTAAAAAATTTCTTCAAGATTCTATGAAACATCGTGAATTTTTGTTAGAAAAATTCATTGGTGTTGAAAAATAAATTAATGATAATTTTACTAAAAACCTTGAAAACTAAATAGGAAAATAAAAACAAAATATATAATAAAACGAAATAAATAGAGAAAGGGTTATTATTGTTATTAATAATAGAGAAATTTTAAACTTTGCTACTGAGTATTATTATGCTTGATTCTATAAATTCTCAAGAATTAACCATAATGAAAAATAAAAGCAGTGCATTCACATTTTTGGATCACTTAATTTAACAGCGTTATTCAGAGGGAGTTCAAAATTCAATATCAATAACAAATATCAAATGAGACACTTGAAAAATATTTAAACTACTTAGAAAATTTTCTTTAAATATTCAAATCCCTTGAGAATTGTTGTGTATGCTTAAAATAAATAAAGTTTATGCGTTTTACTTTATAGGAACAAATCTACTCTTTGTAGTGACAACTAAGGTTGAATTTTAAACGCAGAATGTTTCTCGTTTTAGCAGAGCTAACTAACTATGACAGCTGAGATTAAATTTTAATGTCCAGTAAAACATTATTTCGGCAATTGTGAAAATTTGATTATTCTTATAAGTAGATTTATTTGCAATATCCGAAATTTTCTATAGCCAAATATTCATTTATTACATATTAATTAAATATAGATTTATAATGTCTGTTTAATTATGGATACAATTCAGTTATTTGCATTAAATGAGGTAATAATTAAAATAAATTATCAACGCTTTAAATATTTTGCATAAAAATACTGCATAAAGTATTAAAACTTTCAGTATTTTGTTAGATTCTTATGTTTAAATATTTCAAGCATTTAAAATAGATTCTTTATTTAAATTGGAATATTTTATAAATCTTCTATGAAATACAATCACTTTTATTCATCAATATACATTTTTAATACATTTCATATTAAACTGTTCCTTAAAGTTTTTTATAAACTTAAACTTTTTTCCAAAAACATAATAGAAAATTAAATTTTAAAAATTATAATCCACAACATAAAATTTAAAACAGTTTTAAAAATCAACACATTCATAATAAGGGGTCAAAACATAACTTTACTTCCTATTTAAAAAAATATAAAAATCAATAATTCTCTTTATGTTTTATTTTATGCCCTTCAATAACTTTCTCATATCTATCTGAAAATGATAAAAAAAAGTTCAACTCATTCTTCTTCATTGGCAACTTCTCAAAGATTTGGTAATGTACCTCAATCTATGTTCATTGAAACAAATCGTCATATTTGGATTCCAATAGAAAACCACTTCCATATCCATTCCTTTATATAAAGGAAGATTAAGGGGAATTGGTTAAAAAAAAAATAAAGGAAAAGAAATCCTTTTCCACTTTTGAACTAATACTTTCCATCACGCAATCCCGAAATATCACTTGCTTTCCCTTTAGAATAGATCGCTTCCGAGTTGCCATTTGGTATTACATAAATAATGTTGGATGTAGGGTGTTTGGGTTGCGTGAACATACTCAACTATAAGCTTCTTTTTTATTCTTTGCGGATAAATTAAGTGGTTAAATGAAGAAGAAATAATTTTAATATGATTGAAAATATCCGGTTTGAACATAATAACGAAAATTAAAAGAACCTCTAATTATACTGAGAATGTGTTTTAAAAATTTAACATCTGATAAGGATAATTTGGTGTGAGGAGCAGAATAATAATAAGGAAAGAAAGTTTAATAATAATGAACTATATAACGATAGAAATGACGGTAAATTTTCATTATTAATTATAATAATATTACTTTTATTTTATGTAAATATATATATATATATATATATATATATATATATATATATATATATATATATATATATATATATATATATATATATATATATATATATATATATATATATATATATATATATATATATATGTATGATATATATATATATATATATATATATATATATATATATATATATATATATATATTTAAGTTAAACAATTTAAGTTAAAATAGCTAAATAAATATACTTAATCATTTTAATTATTTATGTGGCATTTTATTATCATAAAATTTTTCATGTCATGTGTGTGTGTGAAATCTATTAAACATAAAATTCTTGTGACGTACTTTTAAAACACAGTACACTGTGAAAATTCAAATGTTTTGTAATTACATACATTTATTAGGATACCCTATGAATGATATCAATTATCAATTTTAAAATATTGCATGAATATTAGACACACACACACACACACACACACACACACACACACACACACACACACACACACACACACACACACACACACACACACACACACACATATATATATATATATATATATATATATATATATATATATATATATATATATATATATATATATATATATATATATATATATATATATATATATAAATATATATGTGTGTGTGTATCATAATTTATTTTTTATAAGTAAATTTATGGAGTTATTTCTATTATATTACATATAGTACAATACCTACTTTATTATTTCATTATTATTATTTTGTTCCTCACTCATTATCATTATCTGAAGTAAAATGTTTAAAAAACATCCTAATTAAAATTTCGGGCTATTAATTATCTTGATTCTATTTAAACCAGATATACTAAATAATATTAAATATTGCTTCCTGTTTCATCTACTTATTCACAAAAAATAAAAAGTAAGTTACATTTTTGAAAATTCACACAGTAAGCATTTTACACCGAGCATTTTTTTACAATAAGTTACCGAAACGGAAACTTGAAAGTGTGCTCTATTCTAAAGGAAGCGAAGAGATGTCCGTATATTTTTAATAAGATGACTTGGATATATGCATACAAATTAATAAACATATTTAAGTTCATTACATATTTTTCTTTTCTTACAGAGTAATTTCTTCTTCTTCTTTGCAAAATAATTTGACCTTTTAAAAGTCAAATAGATTTTATTCAAATCTATCCTTACACATGATAGCATTTTCTTATCTTGAATGTTCTTTACAGAGGTACTCTACCTGGAATTCTTTAGAAAAAATGTCATGCAATATATTACATCAAAAAAATTGCAATACATATTTTATTCCTAGTAAAGTTTTTTTATTCTAAAATTCTTACAAGATTGACATTAAAATTCTTATCCGACTGCTGGAAGAAAGTTGACAAGATATTTAAAAATAGAATAATATTTACTTTTGGAAGAAAAAAAATTGATAAAAAATGAGATATTAATATTGCATAGCAGAGTTGTACATTTAAAAAAACACCTGATTAAAATTAGATTCAGACTTTTTTACATTTTTTATCAAGTTTCACAACACTTGTCTAAATGTAAACCCAAGTTTCATTCGCAACTTTTCTCTTAAACTTTAAGAAAAACGGGTCATTGATTTTTCCCTCTAACCGTCATGTTTTCTCATTTATATAAGAATTTATTATAGCCTCAGTGTTAAAGAGGAAACATCACTCAAATTATCGGATACAGAACATTTATCACTTCTATCTTTACTCTAAACGAGGAAAACTGCAGGGTCAGAGACTTTAGAATCATCTGGGTTATGTAGCAGATCATTACTCTAACCCTAATCTTCAGGGACTCCTCAGGAAAATAGAGGAAACTGTGAAAAGAATGAGAGAATTTTCTTATATCTTTTTGGATTTATTTGAGATTCCACACTTCAATGTTTTTTTTAAATTTCTTATGAAAGCCTTGATAAGTTTTAGGGAGATGAGAAATTAACTAAGCTGATAAAATCGGTGAATCGATTGGAAGTTTGAAATAATTTTATTATTAGAAATCAAAGATTTATATATTGATATTTATAAGAAGATTACTTAAACAAGGGTAATGTTAGTGATTATACCTACTATTCATTAATTTAGTTATTCATTCTTTAACACAACTTCCCAGAGAGAAACCCAGCCTTCTTAAGAAATCTCCATCAAGACAATCTATTGTTAGAAACAGTACCTCTTATCTTGATCTTTAAGATATCAAATAATCTTAAATGCGCAATATGTCCAGCCGAACTGAAGTCTACCTCTAGGTTAAATGAATATGAATTTAGCCAAAAATGTATTCAGTTAAGACTTTCTTTGCTCATTTACATTAGATGTCCAGCTCATCCAAATCATTGAGTTTTAATAAATTTCGCATTATCAAGGGTTCTATAAAAATGTAGTATTCTAAATTTAATTTTTATGCCAAATTTCATCAATTTGGTTTCTTTAAAAAATGCTTTAATTACCTCCGTGACAAAATATTTTTAAAAATCATCCATATCCTTTTTTTAGACTTCCCACGTTTCAGATGAGTGAGTACAAATCTAATATTTTTTTTTAGCAGAAGTTTGTCGTTTTTTAAAAATATTTGATTTTAGGTATTTTCTCAATCTAAAAATCACCAATGAACTGTGGTGATTTCTTTTTCTATATTTTTGGGAGATAATATTTAGAGCCCTGAAAAGCGTAAATTTATGCGTGACCAAGCTCAATTCAAACAAGCAAAAGACGGAGTTAGAAATAAAATAAGAATAATCAAAATGATAAAAAATCGAAAATTATGACTGAAAATGTAAAATTTTCAATTTTCAAGAATTATTATCAGATTCTTTACTAATGAACAGTTATCTTTTCAATTTCATTATGCTTTTGTTTTTAGCCTAACTTCTTTTACTATCGTTTTGTCCATTGCCATAATCAAATTTTGACACATAAGATAAAAAGTATGCTGTTGTCAATAGTTTTGAATTTCATAAAGCTGGGAATTTAGTGTCTTTTCCTTTTATTTTCTTATATGATTATGTATTTTTCAGTAATATTGCAAAAACTGCATGTAATAAACCATGCGTTTGGGAAAAATAATTTCCAAATTCGTGCTTTTTTTACAATGTTTATTCCTGGTTCATGGTCGAAAATACAGTGGTGGTTTGAAACATTTAAGCCAGATGATTTTTTCCTGTAAAATGAACCAAGTAGAAGATCCGAAATTTCTGTGAAAGCGTTTGTAGAAATGAATCAAATTATTTTCGAGGGAACTTGATACCAGAATGAAAACTGATTATACAAATATATTTCTACATTTTTCTGAAATTGATGGGGTACAAAGATTGAAATGTGTGTATAGCACCTTTATGGAATATGTTGAGGTAAATCACTATTCATTCTTTAAAACAGGGAAGAATTATGAATACATTAATGAAGTGTACAAAAAGTATACGTGTTCAAATACTTCTCGACAGTAAATATAGACCTCATAATCGTATGAAACAATTGTAGCATTAAATTAATTAATTAATTAAATTTTTTAATAACCAGCTCCTTTACAAAATCTTTTGCCAATCGACATTCACTTTTTTTTAAATATTTTAAACTGTTTTCATAAGTTAAATAATATAAAAGTGAAGACAATGTGAAAAATTCCACGTCGGACTTTATTGATCCTAAATCTCAGAATATCTTTCTGGTATATGTATCAATATCTCGTTTGGAAAAGTGAATTGATGCAGATGGAGTATATTTTGATTAAACAAATAGTTTTGGAAGAATATGCAAATATATACTTTTACTTAAAAGTCTAATATACCATAGGCAATAAACTAATAGCATGAATATAAAAAGATTAAAGTGATAAATATTTTATTAATACTTTACCGTATGCATTTTTAAATGCCACATCGAGATTCTTCTCTCTCTCTCTCTGTATATATATATATATATATATATATATATATATATATATATATATATATATATATATATATATATATATATATATATATATATATATATATATATATATATATATATATATATATATATATATATATATATATATATATATATATATATATATATATATATATATATATATATATATATATATATATATATATATATTAATATATTATGTTGCAATCAATTTATATAATACCTGCATTCTATAGATTATATATATTTTATAGAATGTCTATAGGATTTTTAGACAAAGTATAAGATATGGAAAGTATTATTTACTTTTCCGAATCAATATATATATATATATGCCAACAAATTCCATGCCTTTTTTACTGAGCGAAATAAAATAAAATTTAAGCCTGTTTGTTGCATCAAGTGAGGAAGGAAATAATTTTAATTTAAATTATACTTAATTTTATTACTTATGAAAAGTAAAACAGTTAAATTAAGTGAACAATACTAAAAGTGTATACATTAAAAATATATAAGAATTTTTCCACTTTTTCCAAAATTTTATCTTACTTTTCTGTTTTTATACAGAACAATATTGTTTGTTGTTCATAAATTTAAATAAAATCAATCAATTTGACACTCTCTAACAAAGCATGAAATGTAAATCAAAGATCTTTACCTTGAACAAAGAATTAAAAGTCACTATATACTAGAAATGAATTAGAAATCTTTTTTAAACTTCGAGGCTTTCTAAATTGGTTTTATGTAGAATACTAAGGAAATTTATGAGATACTAATTGTAATTGAACTAATAATATCTAGCAAGTAAATTTAAAATATAAATTTATTTACCGGTATACAATGAAGTATTTAAAGACTGCCTGAAGTGTGTGATTTTAGCTGAGACTAGAGAAATATTATTAAGGTATATTTTCGCATGATTTTTTTTTCTTAAAAAGCAAAAGGTAGATGCTTCTCAGAAAAGTTACAAACTACCGATATCGTTTTAACTGTCAGATGTAATTATGTAATTCCTGTAAAAATTGTGTTTTTGAATTTGTTATGTACATGTAAAACTTTTAGATCAATTTCAAACCAAACCCAACACAACTATACTATTAAATATTTTTAGAATATTTTTAGATAATATTTAAAGAAACTTTTTACATTTTAAAGATTTCTAAAAGAAGACATTAAGCTTCTTGAAATATAATCTGCTGTTCATATTATTAATATATTTTTACATCTCTTAATATCTTAATTTATAGTAAATTTTTAAAATTAAATTTGTACATTTTTCCCAAATTCAATTTATTCATGCAGATTTTGCGACTTTCAGTTAACAGATTTATCTTATAAAAGTGTCAATTTGCTTATAAGAAATATGTATTAGTAAAATATTTTATGTTTAGCCAATATATTTTGTACATATTATTTTTCAAATGATGTATATAGTATTATTTAATTTGTATAACGATTTGTGCAAAATTTATAAATTGCTTGTCCACTACTTAAGCATAATTATTTTCCAATTTCGTGATGTAATTTCTATAATTATGGTAAAAAATTATATCTTGCTTAAATTATTTTATCTATGATGTGTCTTAATGTAAAAATTACTATTCATATAAGAAATATATCAAAAATAAATATCTTTGAATATCAGAATCAAAAAGTAACTAAATAAAAATGTTAATCCTTTATTCAAAAGTCCAAAACGTTTTGTCTCAAGAAAAGATTGGATTTTATCTATATTAAAGTAAATCATATTTCCTTCATGATAATTATGATAAAATTTATGTTGTTTTTAAATTTTAATATTCCAGAACAATTTATTAATGCTTACAAAATTAATGATATGAAATATTTAATAATAAATTAAAGATAAACTATTTGAGTTGGAAATATTTTATAGTTATCTTTAAATAAAGTCTATTGTTTGAATCGTTTATTATTTGAATATAAGAATAAACTGAAATAAATACGTATCTAAGTTGTGCATTTTTTATTCAAAAGTAAAATAATTACTCCTATGATTCGAATTTCAATACATTAGTCTAAATTAATTCTATGTTTCGGAAAGCTAAAAATGTTTTCTATTGAAATTATTTGAATGTTCGAATAGGATTTTCACGTTTCCTTCATTTCTTTATACCATTTCCATTACCTTTCTCGGCATAATATATTACTTTGAGTGCATTTTTAGGTTTTGATTGCTACTTAACATTAAAATCAAGAAATCTCTCTCTTTAGTGACTTCTAAAAACATTTCCTGATAAATGGGCTTCTTAGATTAGCTCAACTACTAACTTAACTCAGCTTAGAATTATATATTTCTTAATATATAAAGATCAATTTCTTTATAAAAATTAGCTAAACAAATAAAATGAAATAAGATATTTAAATAAAAATCATTCAGAAATAAATAAAATAGATTTCTTTATTTTTGATTAATATGATATAAAATAGCAAATCAGAATTTTTTTTAAAACTCAGGAAAAAAAGATTCAGTGATGCTTTGTAAATCTTGATAAGAAGCAGTGAATCTTGACGAAATATTCAATAGATGCTTCATATTTAAAAAAGAAAATTTTTAAGGATAATATGTAATTATAATTTTAATTATAACTTTAATGAAATGTTTATTGGTTACAGTGTTTCTGTTAATGCAAAACTAACACACACTATAGTGCTTCTTATTTTAGGAGAACAAGATGGTCTACTGATATGATTGTTTCATTTACAAGCTCTTATAAATACCCTAAAAATTAGATTTGAGATAGATAATTTTTAACATTCCTAAATTTTCTAGCCAACGATCATTATTTGGAAATTATAAAAACCTTTTTCATGCTAAATTGAATTTTTTTCCAATTAATTTTCCAAAATCTCGTGTGAAAATTTAAAACCTCATGTATAGTAAATCATTCTTAGTATATAATTAAAAATGAACACAAATTTTTAAGTTAATATATGAAATGAATGAGTACAAATATTTCCTGGTTAAATAAGCAAACTAATTCAAAAATTATTATTACATTTCACATATATCAAAGTTATGTTTTATTTATTTTATGTAGTTAAACTGAATACATTGGAAATATACTTTGTAAATTCGTTTGATATCTTTGTTTTTTGAAAATCTATTGTATAAACCATTATGTTGCACATATTCATACATACATATATGCATACATATATGTGTATATATATATATATATATATATATATATATATATATATATATATATATATATATATATATATATATATATATATATATATATATATATATATATATATATATATATATATATATATATATATATATATATATATATATATATATATAAACGTCTGATTTTATAAAAAAAACAATATGAAAGTTTAGCAAATTATTATGATAATTTGTCAAATACATATTTTACATCAGTTTGAAATAAAAAGATTCAACTTAGTTTGTTTAAAATATCTAAATAAAAGAGTGAGAAAAAAACATACGTATTTATAATTAATTTTATTAACCTGAAAATAGTTTTGTGGGAGGCAATAGCTTAGTTTTGAGAATTTAATTAATTAATATTTTTGAAGTTAAACAAATTTTATGGTATTAAAAACTACATAAAATTTTCTAAAATATTCTTGTTTTATAAGATAATGGAAAGAGGAGCTTGATATTAAAATGACTTACAAGGTCAATTTGACCCATATCGTTGTTTGTAAAATTTTATTTCCAATACTACTGAATTATTTGTTTCGATATACTGTGAATTTATTTAATTTGGTTTGTTATTTCTATTTATGAAATAATTTTTCCAACTTTCACAGAATCATCGATTTCAAACAATATAATTCCAAATGGAAGGAACCGAAATTTCATCCTTAACACAATTCCTTCGTTATTTCGAATTGCACTATTTCATTCTGCGAGTGACCTTGTAAATTGACTAACCGAACGAATCGAGTGAGAACATTTTGTCAGTTATTATAGTAAAAAGAATAGGAAAAATAGTTGGTAAATACAATCTAGCTCATGAAAAGATTTTGAAAGAATAACAAAATTTAAATTGAAAGAAGTCAGAAGATAGTGACAGTGAGTGAAGTCAGATTACAGCAATTTAGATGAGATTAATGAATATATTCCTCTGGTAGAAGATACATATAGTATCTTCAATCAATTATTGCGACACCTTTTTGTTCCATGCACTAGGCTAAGAAGTAGTTACAATCATTTCCTTATAATTATCGTTTTGATTTGAAATTTGGAAGATCAGAGAGAAGGAAGATAAATAAGTCTGCATTTGTCATTGGTATTGTTGGATTCATTCGTTGAAAGTAATGAAACGTACTACAAATTATTAGAAAATCTCACGTTTGACAAACAATTGTTTCCCTCAAAGGCGAGACGTATTTTTACTCAGCATAATCTATCTAAATCAGACAAATTCGGCATAAAAAATTTAGCTATGAATCTGGATTTTAGCTAATGGATTCAAAATATATCTTCAATAAATGTCCTTATGCTGGCAAGGATATCAATACACTAACAAATGAAGCTGTTAATGAATATGTAATTAGTGAATCACTCATAAAAGTTTAGGAAAAAAATGAAGATAATAACCACTGATAATTATTCCACAGCATTTAAACTGCATGAACAATTGAAAGCCCAACTCAAAATGCTTGGAATTGTCGGCGAAATACAAGCCCAGAATACTTAGAAAAGATTGCAAAGAAAAGACACAAAATAGCCAAAATAGAGAAACATTAATTTTTTCCAGATGAACAATAAAGTTTCGTCATATTTGGGAAAGAAGAAAAACATTAATATTGATAATAATGTGAAAAAGACAACTGAGATAGATCAGTTTTGTAGCTAGTATGAAGTGGACAGTGTAAGCCAAATGGTTCGCTTGTATACTATTAAAAATTAAATGTTGATCTATGATTATCTCTTATAGCTTTTTAGATGTCTTCACTGAATGTTTGTATATTTTATATAAAGAAGTCTCAAGAAAGGAGAAACTTAATCCCAGAAATTTTATTCCATAACCATGTGAAGAGCTGTGAGATTTATATAACGGATTTTGAAGTGGTGCAGCATCTAATTAGACTTCATGATATATAAACGCCAACAGCGGAATGAAAAAGTCCACATACAAAGCCAAAACAGGTTGTAAAATAAACCATACAAAGAGATCTCGCATCGAATATAGACATTCAACTTGAGGAAAACGTAAGTTTACAAAAGTTTAATGTACTGATTGTTTTAAAAAATTGTAAAGTGAAAATGATGCATTTTCATAATTCTTATGTTAAAAACAAATCAAAATATTATGCTTACGCTATTTCAATTTTAAAATTGCTCTTTATTTCATATTTAATACACAAATATATATTCAATGTTCTTTATTTTTCTTATAGTTGGACTAGAAAAATAAAGAAGTACCTACTGTAAAAATATAAATTTATAAGTCAATTCCATTTTCAAACAGCATTTAATTTTATAATGATTTTAGAAATGTTTATATATTTATTATGAATCTAGTAAATATATTTGTTGAATTATGCAATATATTTTAATATTTATTTATCAATAAAGGTATTTAAGTTTAAACTTTAAGAAAAAAAGCTTGAAAATTGATTTTCAGTATTGCCTAACATTATTTAAGATCTCAATATTACTATTGAGTCAAACCCACGCAGAAACCCTTATATTCAATTTAAGAACACAATTTAAATAAATTACTGATAACTTAATTTACTAATACTTTAATTTACTTTAATTTAATTGAACTATTTTTCGCTTCTGTAGACTGTTTTGAAGCTTCGAGATATATATTTCTAAGAAAACATTGTAATTTCTTTACAGAATTTCTTTGTTGCCTTATTGTGTCATTCTAATAACACATATTTATAAATTCAAAATGGTAGACAACAATAACAAACTACTTTTCCGAAAGGGTTGAAGTGATTTAATTTTTGAATAAGAGTTATATATTGTTATCAAACATGTGTAATTTAAAATGCTGTTTTCAAAATTAATGTCTGTGTTTTAGAAACAGAAAATGATCATTCTTATACTTATGCGAGCATGAAGAATATTTTGAAGCATTTAGTAAGCTAAATATATGTGCACACGTAACGACTTCTGCGCAAATAAATTTTAGTCTTTCAGAAACTAATTCTCATATTTCTCGGAGATTTATGAGGCGAAGAAAATATTGCATTCTCATGCATATCGTCCATTTTTCATTCAACCAACATTTTGTTATTGAAAGTATGACCCACTTGCACCTAATCTCCTCATCCGACCAGAAAGTGACGCACAGCTCCCGCCAAAGAGAAAGAGGATGCTGCTCCTTTTGTGCAGATGAATGTTTCCAAATCATTCCCCAGGACAGGGCACATCAGAGGCTATTTCTTGGAGAGGGGCCAGACGAGTCTTAGGGATACCTTAAGAAATCGCCTTTTCTTCCAGGTTCTTAGGGACTTTGTTGCTTGGCCTTTTAAGAGGAACACGAAGGGTTGCCCTTCTCTCAGATCGCAAAGAGGGAGCTTGCCAAAATAAAAGCGTACATATGGATGGGAATTGGGCTGGGTAAGTTCACGCCCAGTTATTGGGCGGCATTGAAACACTCTGCATGTAATTTATCGTGAGGGAGATCTGTTAGTTTAATAAATTAATATTTATGACGAATTAGAAGACATTATCATCGCGTTGTAGATATATATCTCTATTTAAAAGAGAATGCAATGTTAAGGAAACAAAGCGCAGTAAAAATTATTTATGAAAGGAGACGTTTATTTATTATAATTTTTTCCTTTTAATGTTACTTTAATAAATATATAATTTTTCTTGGCACCATTTAATCATACTGTATTTTACTAAAAAGAAAATACTTTTAATAGGTGAAAAAAATCAAATTATACTTAAACATTAGAACATATAAGATACCTTCACGAAATGATCATTAAAGAATTCAGGAAAGTATGAGTGTCTTCTATGAAGCTATAAGATATCTAAAAGAGATATACTAAGATAGCTACTGAATACCCCTTTTTTAAGTAATATGATTTGAATAAAAGACAGAAATGTTTCCTAAAGAGAAACCTAACTTCTTTTAAACATTTTAATTAATTTTTTGTTTTGATTTGAACAACAAACGAGAGAATTCCTTTTTGTTATATTGCGAAGTTTTTTGAATGTATCATGATAACTTTACAGACTGTATTTTACATGAAAGACAATAAACTAAAATTAATCAAGCTCAATAAATATAGATTTTATTTTTAAAGAAAATGGAAATTTATTTGAACTTTTTTTTATATTTCTACCAGAACATGAAAATATATTACATTTAATGCTTGTGAATTTAATTGTATTATTCATATAGAAAGTCACATATTTTGAAATTATCTTCTATTAATTTTTTAAGTAAAAGCAAATATTATGATCTCAATAAAATCAAAGCATGCTCGTGCAACAACGATTTCTAAAAAAGAAAATTTCAAAATTACATTTGTCAAAATAGGGAATCAATGCCTTAGAAAACACATGGAAATCTAAAAAAAATTTTATTATGATTATAAGTGAAACAAGTTTTATAAATTTGCAAATGTAAATTTCGTTTAAAAGATACTCATGATGCTCATATATCATATTAAATTTTAAATGTATTTGCCGAAAAACATGAACTAAATCATTATTTAACAATAGTTTAGAATGGACAAACTTTAAAGCAAAATTATGAAATATATTTATAAACATTTTCTTATTCAGATATTATGTCTGTTATCTATATATTCGTAAATAACAGGCTTAATATTTGAATCAGAATATATTTTTGATTCCCATAAATACATTTGCTAAAATCAGAAAAGATAAAATAATAAATTTTTACAGATGTAAATTGTATTTAAGAAATATTCATGAATCTAATTTTTCACTTATAATTCCGATTCTTAATGTAAATGATTAGAAATAAGAAAAACATTTACTTAAGTTTAATAAATAAATTAAGAAATGAAAGTGTTAAAAATTATTATATCCAAATAAAAATTAATGGAGAAATTTTAAATGAGAACATTAGAAGATATAAATAATCTTACGAAGTTATTCAACTTTCATATCCAGGTAAGTGATTCCCTTATTACTAGCATTTTATCTATCTAAAATGTAGATCATATCATGCATTTATCATTCCAAAACTGATGAAACCGAATATCAAGCATACTAGGAAATTAAATGTTGGTGAATTTGGACCACTGAAATAGGTAACATATTTCTTGACAAATTGTGGTCCATGGATTCCAGAGGTTTAATGAAATTAATTCAATGTGAATTACATGACTAATTTTTACGAAGAATATTTATTTATAAGGAAAACAAAATATTTGCATACTTGCTCTCCAATTTGTTAGAAAATATATTTCTATTTATGTCATTTCTAATAATGATTCATTGAGCATTTTTATAATTTGGAAAAATAATAAATGATACTTATAATAAAAAAATAAATGTTATTTATTGCTTTTAATTATCTTTACAATCTTAGTAATATGAAGAATATATTTCAAGTAAGTTTTTAAAACTTTTCCTATGCTTTAACTTGCTTGCTATTTCAATTTATTTTTTAAATTTCCTAAATAAATAAAATAAAAATATAAAATGTGATAAATAAAAAAATATATTTTTAAGAGATATATTGATAGACTTCCAAAGACACACACATACGTCAGTTAAATATTAGCAGACATTAAATGCAAATCAAAAAATAACTTGCAAAAGCAAAACTAATTGCATTTTTAACTTTAAAGAAAGAAAAATGGCTTAAGATATTTTTAAATTTTAAAAATATACTTACATCAAGGAAAATATTTATATTCACTCTCTCACTCTCTAAAAAACAGACTACGCATGCTTAATACCATTTTATAAAAAATAACAAAAAAGTAATATATATGAAAAAAGTTTTAAATTTAATTTTTGGCAGCAAAAATATTTTCAGAAAACTGAAAATCATTTTAAGTTTTAAAATTCTGATTTCTTATTATTTTAATTTAAAATATTTAACAATTTCGGACCTGAATTAAATCAAAATAATTTCTGTCATTAATTTTTCATACGCATCTTATTGTAATTTTTTCTTATCTGAGAGCATAACTCCGGCATTTTTGAATCTTGATATTTTGAAGATATTGTCACTGGTTCTTACACATTTATGTTGCAGAAAACTATGGAATATTTTTATTTTCGAGGGCACATATAACATAAACATAGCAGCAAGCATTTAATGCATTATGAAATATTAAAGAGTAAAAATTAAATAAATACTTAATTTTTAAATATTTAAAATACATGAGATTTTTTTCCAATATTTATAGTATATTTTATCAATTGGATTTAATATCAGTCTAAAAAAGGTAACTGTAACATTATTTAGTTTTAAGAAACTTTTATTGAAAATTATTTTTAAGTTTTGTGAATTATAGTGGAAATGCTTTTATTAATACTCTTTTTCAGTGATATTTTCGCAAAATCTTTTTTTTAATGATATAGTTCCTATTTTTATTAGTTAACAGTCTAAGCAATATTTTTCATTATATTTCATATGAAGCATTTAGTCAAATTTGAAATAAATTCCTTCTGTATAAAAATTTAAAGTAAGTGATTTTTCGCTGCCTTCAATATTTAGTATTTTTAAGTATCATTTCTTTTGACTAACTACTAAAATATATGTGATAATTTAATAATTTATTAGGTTAAACACACAATGATCCCTTATTTAATGTTTCCCTTATTTAATGTTTATTTTTTTCTCTAAAATGCATACTTATTTATTAAATGTTTTACTTCATTTTCCATCGATAAACTAAGTAATATATTCTCCACATTACATTAACATTATTCTACATTACATTTACATATATTCTCCACATTTTCTTTACATAACATCTTTCTCGCACTTCGTTCATAAAAATGGTATTTTAGTCATCAATGATTAAAAACAACTCTATTAAATTGGATATATTTTTCCAAAGATATGATTTTTTATAATGATTTTTCTATGAGTATATGAATTTAATAATTCTTTATACGCTTTAAATTAAGTTATATTATAAATATTCCAAATTTATTTTAGCCACATCTACAAAAATCATTAATTTATTAGAATCTTAGTTAAAATTCATGATCTCATATAACATAAGAGTCATCTCATTTACATAAGAGTAATAATTAAATTTTCTAAAATTAAATAACCGTACTAATAAAAATTAATATTAATGCTAATATTGATTTTGCTTATTTATAATAAATTATCTGTTGATTCACACTTACAGAAACATTTTGTTCAGATTTGTTACATCAAATACTATTTGCATTTTAAAAATTTTGCAAATATGAGAATCTATTATTTGCAACTGTTATGGTTCGAAAATAATTTTGAAGATCATCAATAATTATGAAGAAAACATTCTGTTGTATTTAACATGAATAAATTGTTTTCTTGTTATTTAGAATAATTATACCTATCATTGCTTCCCTGCTTCTAAGAGACTGGTTGCAAATCCTCAAATTAAAGTCAAAGAAACTTATTTTAGAAACTAACACTTATTTTAACCCTATTTTATCTATAAAGAAATTTAGTTTAAAATTCTAAATATTAACATAGAATTAGTTAACTAAATCCTGTATTTATATAACATTTATACATACTTTATTTTGAATAAAATTTTACTAAAACAATATAAAATCTATATTAGTTACATATAATAAAATAACATATAATAAATAACATATAATATTTTGAAAATGATTAAAAAAACTATAGGCATAAAAAATTTCATACTAAATTATAAAACCATATTTTATTCTTTCATTTATTGCTTCTTTTTAAGAAATATAAATATTTTTCACGTTTCTAAAAATACATTTCTAGTTTAAAACAGATGATTTATTATTGAAAGTTTTAAAAGTACATTTGCTTAAACTGTCATTTATTTTACTTAACGTATTCCGTTACTGATGGAAATATATTAACTTTAAAAGCATTTGGTAAATATCATTGATTAACAAAGGTTAACTACGTAAAATGTAACATAATTTCCACATTACAATATTTATTGATTAGATAAAGTTTGTATGATTCTATCATTAGGGTAACTACTCTTATCTTCTGTTGTTATCTATATAAGATTTGCATATTTGAATCGATTACAATGAAGTATACAATCGTTATCGAAACATTTGCGAGGTAGACAAAACAAACAAACCGCAAAACCGATGATTAAAGAAATGATAAAGAAAAATGTTTCTACTTTTCTTCCAAGTTTTTTCTCTTTTACTCAAGGGAATTGCTAGTAAAGCTCTGTGGGAGGCAGAACAGATTACCCTGAACAAAATATTGGCCTCAATCCAAAAGAATATATTTCATGATGCGTTCTTAATGTAACTTTTGTTTTTAGACATTGTTTAATGTCTTTAGTTTTCGTCTGCAAGTAATTACTGAGCAGTAATCTGTATTTCTTTCTCAGTTCTCGAGCAGAAGCATGATACAGAAATATGCAAATTCATTTTATGTGAGTATGCTTTTCCAAGTGATGATCGCATTCTTTAAAGCCGTAATTTCCCATTCTGTATGTGCATGCCTTCAGCTTTCTTCTTCACTTCAAACTTGCTTATAAAAATGTATAATTTAATTTTATGGTCCGTTTAATTCATTCTCCTTGCGTTCAAAATATAGTTGTCTTAATATGAGGAAATTAAATTAAAGAAATTGTATGTAAACATTTTCCATTCTCATTCAGGAAATCACAGAAAATTTTTAATTAATTATACTGAAATATAAATATGATTTTAAAAGATATGAGAACAAACTTTTCAAATCAAAATTATTTTGTGCTCTCTGTCAAACAAAAATGTTCTGCTCATAACCATTTTTATTTAATTATGTATGCAAACATATATATAGACACACACACACATATATATATCCTGATGATTAAACTAATTTCCAAAATGGGAAATATAAAACTGTTTATTCAGTTATTAATTCAACCATCACAGGTTTTAAATGGCATGGGATATGTTCATAAGGATATTAATGATCTCCTAAAGAAAAGATATTCCTTGACCACACAAATCTACTATCTCAAAGTTCTTCAATGGTATTTACCTGTAATGCCATTTGCACCATATATCCTAAGGTAGCCCTTATGTTCTTAAGGTGAAAAATGATGTATGCAGATGCTGTAGGACAGATATGTATGCCTATTTCGCAGAGTTATTTTGAGTTTGATATGTGACATTAAATACTGTATTGTTTCAACTGGAATATCAGCTATGCTATTCTATGCTGGGGTGCTCTACATAAGAAGCAAAACCTTTGGCTTGACAATTTATGTTATGCATCTCTTTGATGTTAAATAATAAATAATATTCTCAATTGAATACTGTTCGAGTATAATGCTTCCTCAATCTATAAAGTCAAGGTTATCCTGGTATGATGGTTGATATAGGTTGGCAAATAACTTTCCGGTAATCTGCAAGACATCTCTCTGACTATTATTTATTCATAAGCAAAATTAGAATTCATCTGAAAATAATACTCGAAGCCACTGATTCCTCCACTGGCGATAACATCGATACCGAGTCAATCAGGTTACAAATAGTTAAATGAACCCAAAATGGCTGGCCACTTTACGCGCACCTATGATTCATGCTATTCATTACGCATGTTTTGATAAAAAAAGCTTCTGATAATATTAGGGGAGTTCGAATATCACTTGCCATAGGAAGCGATCTCAACGAATTATTTTCCGAAAATATCAATGGGATCTGACATGCACCTGGATGCTTCATGGTATTTTCATGTGACTCTGTATCCCTCATACCACACATTCCTGATTTATACTCACTTTTCACACAGCGCGACTGGCAACTGCATGCATCGATAAATCGAGATGAGAGAGTTCTGGGAAACGTTCTCTTTCTTGATGATGACTGCTAGTATTTAATTCACAGATATCTCTAAGTCATTTCTGTCATTCTTCAATAGCTTTGATAGGTAAAAACTGTTCATCTTGAAACCAGATGTACACGCAAACTTAATTATTTACATATACATCTTTGACAATCATTGATCCTAAGATCTTAGTATTACTATTCACATTCTTTCATGAGTTTGCAGTTTCCATTTTGACAAATAAAGAAAATATGAAATTACTTGTAATAATGTAAGTATCTGTATAAGTTCAGGTAGCTTGTACATTTGAGAACGGTTAACTTTGACATTGAAATTTATTTTTAGAAGAGCAAGCTTACGATGTAGCAAAAAATTAATTTTAACTCTTATTGATAGAAAGTTATGTTCTTAAGCCAAATTCTATGGTAAACTATATTTTTTACTATGAAAACAAATTATTAAATTATTACAAATTATCCATGATTGATTATCACTATATTACCTTCATTTTAGTCCGCCTTTTTCCAACAAGTTACGCGTCATGTCAAGCTAAATGTAATCTACATTGCACAATGATTACTGTTTCTCAAGATGTCATAGTTCATAGATTACATATAAACAAATTTATGTTGCCATCAGTAGCTATATATATATATATATATATATATATATATATATATATATATAGTATATATATATATATATATATCATATTAACACCTGATTACCTTTTTCAATTTTTAACTTATTTGTTTTACATATATGATTTGGTATCAATTTTATCTATATACCATTGGAACATTTTTATTCAACTTAAAAATGTCTTTATATTTTTTTCCTATATTCTGAATTTTGTCAGTAGATTGTCTATATCTCTAAATGCGAATCTATCATTAATAGTGTTATCGGTTCTCAAAGAAAGTATCAGGGGTTTTTGAAAATGAATTCTTAATATATTTTACAGTATATCGTATTCATCAATTTTCTATTCTTAGTATAAAGAACTTCTTCCTTAAAATAATTTCAAGAACAAGTTAAATACTTCAGTAAGCAAAAGCCCTTATAAATTAATCTTTTCTTAGAGAAAAATAATGGCTATATATGTTCTGTTATTAAAAACAGACCATCAGGCATGACAATAATAAAGAACTTAATTCATCAATCTTGGGAATGAGTGATCACTGTAGTAAACAAGAAATATTTACTCATGGAATATATTCCCACGCATTTAATCATCTTAGCTTAGCTCATGCATGAAATTTCATGCAAGCGATCACGAAAAGAGAAACAAAACGTTTTCTTTCTCTTTTTTCAAATTAGACTCATATAGTATACTTTAAGATCAATTGCTTTCAAGATAATTTTCGAAAGAAAATATTTTTATAGGAAGCTTTTGAAATGGTTCTTGCTGTGATAGTAGATTTTACACAAATTATTTAAAATTTGCTTCTATAAAATAAAGGAATTTCTATAATAATTAAATGATAAAATATGAATTAACAATTTTATGTTTATTAATTTTTTTAAAAAAATGCATATTTATGTCTAAATTTAGCCCAATTTTGATTAACTTTTCATTTTTCTATATTTTGCAAGTTGTTAATGTTCAAAATCTAGAATTATCCAATTTATAATGTAATTTAGGCAAATGTCATTTCTAACATTAAAGCAGTACAAATTTCAATTATATATTAAAGTATTCTTAATGTATACTAAATATTTTTGATTTGCTAAGTGCAGTTTGTGTCAGTTTATTTTATAATATATATATATATATATATATATATATATATATATATATATATATATATATATATATATATATATATATATATATATATATATATAGATAGATAGATATATATATATATATATATATATATATATATATATATATATATATATATATATATATATATATATATATATATATATATACTATATCTTCCCATTTTTCTGGACATGATGTTCGAACGAATACTGAGGATTTTCAAATATTATTCGGCGAAATGAATGCGTTTTGTTTTGTGGTAATTTTAAATTAATTGTATTTATTATAAATATAATTTATCACTTATTTTATTATATACAGACATCATAAAATTATAAACACAAGCTATTTTTTATTATATTAATTATTTAAGCTATTTTTTATTATATTTATTATCATTGAAGTATCTTAATGTTTGAAATTTCAATTTTACTGGGCTGTAATGTAAAAACTGGTAAGAATTATATGAGATTTTAATAAATATATGAGAATATAGTTCTTACGAGTAAATAAAAAGATATAAATTTCATATTTAAATATTTTGAATTTTATAAAATTTCTATTTTCGCGGGAGAATTTTCATTTCTACCTCATATGGTAAGAATAATAGCATAAATTTACATTGAAGGATTACCCTCAATATATGAAATATTTTATTGAAATGTGAGTAAAGATATTTTTCAATGATTTCAAATTTTATAAATTCTAAAGAATATTTTGAGTTGAAATGTAATAATTCTTACTAATTTTTTTTAAATTTATCAAATAATCATTAAAATATATTTGCACTGTGAATTTAAAATGGACAAATATTATTATGTACAATTTGAATATTTAATTGCTCTTTTTTGAATGACAATATTTTCACCAATATGAGTACATTTTATAAAATAACAAAAATTCAATCATAATTACTTCTAAAATTATGAAATAATATGCAAACTCATTCTTTAGGATGAGTTTAGGAAGAGCAAACTCATTCTTTAGGAGAGTAGGAGAGCATCCTTTAGGACAGTGACTATTAGTAAATCTGTTAAAGCTCACAAATAGTCATTAACATGGTAACAACAAAAAAATGTTCTTACGACATCAGAGTCACATAAAATGAGGAACTAATTATAAGATGCATATGATTAGCATTTCAGCACATTTAAATGATGCGAAAAGGACAGGCTTTATTGAAAGCACACATAAAACAAAAGCTGTTCAGAAGGTTCTCGTTCGAAAATCAGTTTGTAAGGATTGTTCTCAGATTAATGTATTATACCTTGAATAATTATATATATATATATATATATATATATATATATATATATATATATATATATATATATATATATACATAACTTCTGTCGTATGAATATAGAATCCATAAATTACTGTATGTTACAATGAAATGCAAATAGGATTTCAACGTCTTTCTGTGAACGCTCTTGAGAAAGCATAGTGTAAAATTGTCTTATAAAACCAAATCACCACATCACAGACATTTAATCAAGAAATGGACCTATTTACAGCACGTCCTCTCTTATAATAGGACGACATTACTTCGGCTTCCCTTGGCAATATAGCATAAGGTCAGACGGCAGCTTGAGTGTGCTGCTAGAAATAGCTGGATACATGAATGGCACAATGGTTCAGTATAAGCAATGTCTGATAAGTTATAGTTCAACGGGTAGCTTTGTGACTTCCATACATATCTCTGGAGGCATCGGAAGATCATAGGAGCATCGGTATAGAACCCATACATCTAATGTGAAGTTAGTGAACGGGTACATCTTTTGAGTATACGGTATGGTCAATTTTAGTTTAGATCAGTAATAATTTGAAAGGTTATCGATTCATTTCTGAGATCTTCAGATAAGTGATTACGCTCTATCTTTGAGGCTTCAAAATATCTTTCAAACTGGTGAAATAAGAATATATATTATACTTCGTACCTCTTTCGTACCTTCTAACCTCCTTTAATACAGAGTGTTCGAATCTTGCCAGGCCTACGTAGTCTTTAGTCCTCTAATGGAATAAAAATTTCTCATCAGATGTTTGTAAGACTGGCCAATACCTTTCTCCAGTTACTAAGCTTGATAAAATGTAGTATACATTTTAACCAGCCCAAAATCAGTTGCCCATTTCTGTCATCCAAATCCATAATAATTCCATGGCTATCCAAGTAAGTGCTGTTTCAACTGCCTAATTGTTCCACAATTCTAAAAATACTTAAATTACTTGAAAATTTATTTATTCTGTCTTTATATACTTTATAATGCTGTTACAAATGTGAAATTTTTTAAGTGAATGTTTTCCATTATATTCTACAACAGATTCGATAATTGCATGCAGCTACAAATCTCAAATCGTATTGAAAGCACAAAATCCCTAAAACTTCACAGTTATTCAATTATCGTTCAATTTTGTTTAATACCGGAAGAATATATTTCCAAATTTATATGAATAATATAGTTTAAAAAAGAATTTGTATAAATAAAAAGTTTATAAATATATTAGATATATATTACATTTTAATAATATTTAAAAGTATAACACTTTTATTTAAAAAAGAGTTAAGAATTATTATCAAATACAAATGCCAATTCAAATTCTTTTTATGAAGTTTAATTTTCTTTTTCCATTGAAACGAAAAAAAATCTTTTTTTTCAAGAAATTTCACTTTTCTTAGAAATGATTTGTTTTTACATAAAAATATTCATTTAACACAGTGGGCTAAACTTAATTAGTTAGAATACAATCGGTAAAAACTAAATCATTTTGTTATACAAAAACTCAAACACATTTACAAATATGCATCGAATATGCTAAAGATATGAGATTGAAAAGAAATATGCTTTTTCCGCTTAGAGTCATTTTAATCTTAAAAAAATGGAATACATATGATATTTATTAGAAATCATTATACCTTACTGTGTAAAATCATCGTGTGACAAAATGCAATTCAATGCAATATGTGGATTTTAAACTTAAGTATATCTCTAGATTTTTAACAAATTCGAATCAATATTGTAAAAAAGAAAATTATAATTTCTTTTTATAATAACTTTTAAAACTTAAATAATTCAAAAGTCTTATACTGGGTTTACCTGAATTCAGAAATTAACTGTATAATATTCGATTCTTTCCATGTGTCTTTTAAAATAAACTTTTATCTCTTAAAATAAAAATTTATCAATTTTATTCAATACGCTATGCGTTCTTAAATGTAAAGTGATTTTTTATCGCTGATAAGACCTTAGGACAAGTATCATATATGGCGGAGAAATAGCACTTGTCAAAATTTATTTTTTATTTTCAGATTTTCCTCTATTCAAAGTATACAGTAATATAAAGTTTAAATGAACAAAATATAAAAAATATTAGAATATAAATCTAGATTAAGAATATATTTAAATATCAGCACAATTTTATTAAAAATTCTTATATGGCTTTATGCCAAATTTAAGTCTCCCCATATACTGCACTTCTATACATATTTATTTTAAAAATATAATTTTTTAGTGAAAAAAGGATTAGTGATACAATTAACAATCTTTCGAATTGAAGTGTTGTTGTCAATTATTTTATAAAATATCATTTCATGCCAAAAATTTAAAGTTCTTTCTTTAATGATATTTTTCACATACATTTAATTCAAATGACTATTTGATTATAAATAAATTATAAATCTAATTCTATTTCCGTAATTTATGATTTTAAAATACAAAATTTACATTTTAAAATTAACTTTACAAAATTAAAGAAAATTAAAAAATGTCTAAATTTCATAGAATTGTAAAATTGTTTTTAATAAAGATAGTATTACCTAATAATCGAGAATTAAGTCAATATATATATATATATATATATATATATATATATATATATATATATATATATATATATATATATATATATATATATATATATGTGTGTGTGTGTGTGTGTGTGTGTGTGTGTGTGTGTGTGTGTGTGTGTGTGTGTGTGTGTGTGTGTGTGTGTGTGTGTGTGTGTGTGTGTGTGTGTGTGTGTGTGTGTGTGTATGTTTTCAGAAGATCACCAAATTTTACTTAAAATAAATTTTAGTAAAAGTTAATAAGATAATTTTTAGATTAATTAATCCGAGCACATTCTGCATTTATAATTTAAACATGTGAAATTCAATGCTTAATATATAACATTTATTGTGTATCTACCAAACTATCCGATGGAAACAAAGTTAAAATTTCAGAAAGAAATACTTATTTTAATAATGAATGAAGACAAATGGAAAAATATGCATCATAATGTTAACAATATTAAAAGAACCGCATGTAATTTAAAATATATTTCTTTTCATCCTTCAGTACAGTTCAATTTTAATTTACAAACCATTAAAATTTTATTTTAAAACTACTTTGCAGCACATTTATGAAAGATACTATTTTAAACATTAAAATGAATAACCAAAATAGTAATAAAAAATACTACAATTTTTATATCTCAAATATCTACTAAATAAAATTTAATAATGAAAATATATCATTATTTTCACTGTTTTAAATAAAATGTTGCGAAATTTGTTATATTTAAAAAAAATTCATACACACAAGCGAATCTAAAAGTGCTACCAATTTCAATTCTCTTTCAAAAATATTTGAGAAAAAAATTTTGCTGATAAATAGATGCAATTTTTTTATTATATTCCTTCTCTGCTGAAATTTCTGTCGTTTAAATGTATTGTTTTACAGCAATTGTTTCTTAAAATAATATTGCTAAGCATAATGTTGATATTTTAATAACTTTCAAATTGAAGGAATCAATTTTAAGTTAACTAATATATACAGAAGGAAAAGACTATGAAAATGATAAAATTTTTATTATAGTTAATAAAATGCAATTACTGGACAATAATTGCTATTAACTGTTTAAAAATTATCATTGTATATTTTTAACTTTAAAATACATAACAAAATTCAAATAATATAAATTTTTCGAAAATATTTTGTCACAAAATCCTGAATCAAACTAAATTGGCATAACTTTTATAATGAATCAAGTGCCTTATCATAAATTCAAGGACTGAAAATAATAAAATAAGTATTCAGGGAAGTTGGTTTTAAAATTTTGTTGCAATTAAATGTCTTCCCTTCTATTTGAAAGAAAAACTGAACTAGATATGTATAATTACAAATAAGTAGCAAACATTCTTAAGAAGAAAAACTCATTTCAAAATTTCAAATTACAGCAGTTTCTTACAACCTGCAGAAATAAGGACAAAATAAAAATATCTGGATTACTTTTTTTATAGCTTTAGGTTTGTATATCATTTTCTGGAATATAAAATGTGCAAAATAATTTGGTTTCCGTAAAGGATTAATTATAAAAATTGAGAGTTATGTTTACTAAAAATAAAACTTTTAAATTCATTTCAACTAAACAACTATGTTTATGTATAAGTGTGGAATTCTACTTATAATTTTAAGCACAAGAACAATATCGAAAATAAAGAGCTCATAATCTTGATTTTCAAGGGCCCTCGTTAAATGTAAATTTCATTTTTGTAATACTGAATTTTTATATATTTGATCCTTAAATATAAGTTTTGATCGAAAGCTGCATGATTATATAGTTTTAATGTCAATAATGAATTAAAATACTTTCAAAAATGCATATAGCAAAATTAAATTGCGTGTTTGAAATTAAACATTTTAATAAACATGAAATATATCTCCACTTATTTTAAGAGTATTCACTTTTACATTAATAATTATATATATATATATATATATATATATATATATATATATATATATATATATATATATATATATATATATATATATATATTAGTTAAAGAATGTTTGTGTTCTGATGTGCAAGGAGCTAGGATTAACAATTAGTCTAAAATGTATCTTATTAACTTTATTAAAATTTAAAATTATTTTTATTCAATAAAAAGAATAAATGATTTTTTTAAACCTTCATGTCTGCATATATATATATATATATATATATATATATATATATATATATATATATATATATATATATATATATATATATATATATAGATAGATAGATAGATAGATAGATAGATATAGATATAGATATAGATATAGATATATTATACTTTAAATTATTATTATAATTCCGTATGTGCTTTAAAATGTCTTTTAAATTACTGATAACAAATATAAAAGGCTAAGTGCAACGTTGTGAGAAATTTCATTTCCCTCCAAGTTAAGAATGATATGACAAATCGAAAATTGCGCGAATGAACGTAAACAGTGGCGTAATCATACCGACTCCAGACCGATTTCGAATTTGTAAACTTTCATTTCAAAGGAGAGTTGATACGTGCTCTGTAGGAAATGATTTGCTGCCCAACTTGTCAAGTGGTCAGCATGCCTGACTGCGGATAAGGAGGTCCTGTGTTCGAATCCCGGTTCGGATATGGATGTACTTTTTTCTCTCTCTATCAATCCTGTCTTTGTCCTTTCCTTGTATAAATGAGGTGTGAATGGTTGCCTACCCTATAAACGGATACCTATGGCATATGTGTTGAACAAAGTCATACTTTGTTCAACACATATGCCATAAATATCCGTAACAAGTTTTAATCAAACTTTCGTTTGACGAATAAACTTTCGTTTTAATCCTAGCACCTTCAAGGTGCTCTGATTAAAACGAAAGACGCTCTCAATGGACTTAAATTCGCATAGCCAAGGCATAGCGAGCTTGGCTTGTCCAAGTGTCTTTAGGAACAACAACAACAGGAAACGATTTGTATCACTCTTGCTGAGGATATAATTTGAAATCTGGAATTTTTGATGAATTTACAATAATTTGTTTCGTAGTATGTAGCACTTGTTGATATTATTTAATAACACAAAACTTGTAACTTCTAAATTTCTTTATTTATTTACAACTATTTTAAAAATATGACGACCGAGAATGAAAATAAAAAAAGAAAATACGATTAAGAAAATAGAAGTTCTAATAATGAATGGTAGAAGAATTTGTATTTTGTTGATACTAATGGAAAAGCATTATGCATTATTTTAACGCTACGGTAAAAAACTGTAAAGCTAGCAATCTACGTCGTCAAAATGAAACCAATCATCTTCAGTTTTATAATCAGTATCCACCAGTTTCCACATTAGGATCAGATAAACTTGCTTTTTTAAATTCAAATTTAAATAAAAAATAGTCAATTTTGATACTATTAGCAATCAAGATAATAATGTGGCTTAAATCAGTTTTATTATTGCCTGGAATATTGCTCTTTAAAAACATCCGTATGGAAAAGGATAGTTTATTTAAAAAAAACTTGGAAAATGAATTCAAAGTTTTAGATCCAAATATTGCAGTATTACACAAAGTTGTTTCGCAAATTCCAATCTCAAGACATTCAACCGATCGAAGCATAAATGAAACTAATATTTCTCTTGAATATATATTTTAAAAAATTATTTATAGAGCTATTGCATTCAGCTTAGCCATTGACGAATCAACAGGCATCAAAGATCTTCCGCAATTGGCAGTTTCCATACATTCTGCATCATATGACTTCGTTGTTAAGGAATTAGATTTAGTAACATTTCAAAAGTTAACCCACGGTGTCAATATTAAAAATGCATTAGATTCTTTAATGAAAGCTTTTGAGAGAGAGAGATGATGTTGATATGATGATGATGATGAGAGAGAGAGATCATGAGAGAGAGAGATGTGGCTCTTAATAAACTTGTGATCAGTGCCACTGATGAGGCTCCGGCAATGCTGGGTAAAAAATTCGGTCTTATGGGTCTTTTAAAAGATGATTCTCGAATTCCACAATTCATACCAATTAGACCCATAATTCACCGAAAACATCTCGTTACAAAATATTTAAAATATTCTGTTGTTATGAAAACAGTGTTATACATTGTAAAATACATTCACACCGATACAAAAAATCATCGACAGTTCAAAAATTTCCTTTAAGAATCAAGGAACCAAGAACTTCCATATGACATAAATTTCTTTTTCATTGTTTGATGGTTATCTAGCTACAACATATTAAATTGATTTGTAGATTTGTATGATCCAATAATTGCATTTCTAAAAATAAAGAAAATAACCTATCCCTAATTAGACGATGACGAGTGGTTACAAGACATAATGTTTTTGACTGATGTCATGGAACATGAATTTATAATTACAGGGTAAAGATTAAATAACATCTAACCCCTCACAGTGTACATTCAGTTTTCAAACTATATTACAACTTTTTCAAACGGACATTAAAAATAAACATTTTGTCGTTTTCCTTGAATTAAAAAAATTGTTCCAGTATTAAAGAAGAAAAACTCAACGAGTATATAAAAAACTAGAAGGAATATTGACGGAATTCCAAGACAGATTTCAAGACTTGAAATACTTTAAATCTTTTCTTAGTTTTTGTCTGAATCCATTTGAAATTAACATAATTCAAGGGGAGTTTTCATTTTCTATATAATAGTGACCCAAAAAGCATCTGGAGAATTAGAATTAATAGAAGTGCAAAAAGATCAAGCTCTACAATTAAATATAAGTTGACGCCGATTACTGAATTTTGAAAATTTGTATCAGAAACGAAGTATCTTGAATTAAAAAAAGCTGCTTATAGAATTATTTCAATATTCGGAACAACGTAATTATGTGAATCATTTTATTCCACTTTAAAATTCGTGAAATTCAAACACCTATCAAAAGAAACTAACCAGTATCTCAAGCAATTACTAAGAAGTGCTCTCCAATTAGTCGCCAAATTTTAAAGAATTTTTAAGTGAACTAAAATAAATATGTTTAGTTTTTAATATTTAAATTCAATACACACATTTTGTACTTTTATGTACATGATTTCAATGAATACAATTTCTGTAAAATATTTTAATGCCTTTTTTGCATACCTTTTAAATACGTATTTAATGCGGCTCTCGAAATAATATACTAGCACAAAAATATTTTAACTCCATTAATGAAAATAACACAAAATAACTAACTTGAAGCTTTGTGACTTTTAAATTAATATTTTTAATAAGACTTTATTTTATATATATTATATTTATTATTATTTATTTGAAATAAATTTAAAAAATTTCTGTACATGCGCATAAAAGCAAAAATAATAGTATGAATAATCTACTCACTGTCAAGACTACACCACCGCCCTTTACTTCAAATGCTTTTATTTAAGCAGTTGTGATTTTATTCTTAGAGTACATGACTCCCAAAAAAACTAAAGATTTTATTTCCAGTTCATGTCTACCATGTCAACTTAAATTAAGAATTTGTAAGATAATTAAGGATAATATAATAACTATCTACAGTTTCCAGGAGCAAAGAAGTTTTTTAATAAAATGTCTTATATCAAATTAAATCAATAACATGAATATCATTCCACAAATGATTTTGATTGAATATACTTTTGTACATTTTTCTTTTTTCTTTTGTATATATACTAAACTGTACTCGATAAAGTTTTTATTATTTTTTTTAATATTCCTTAAAAAGATTATAGAGAACAATGCATTTCGTGGTCAGATATGAGTGTTTAATTAGAAAAAATAATGCTTCGGTTTTATACATGATAATGCGTTTAAGGGAAATTTGTTTCATAGAAGTAATTAAAATTTAAACTATTTCATAAAAAAATAAAAATTTTATTTTGTTATAATAAAATAAAAACTTGAAAAAATAATGTATTCATTTTATGCATATTTAAGCAAAAAAATGTTTCAAATTTTTAATCTATTAACAAACTATTTGCTTTATTCATAAAACCAATCATTTTTGGATGAAACATGGTACAAAACACTTATAGTGTATTAACTACAATTTATCTGTATTTTTAAATAAAATGTAATTTTATTCTTATAAAAGAAACACATTACGTATAGCACAATTAATATTGAAAAATACGAGAAGAAAAAACATTATTTTGATCATCATACAAGAACTAATTATAATTAAATTTTGATCATTTAATAAAAATATCAATTTTTATATCGAGTTGTATAAAAAAAGCTTTTCATTTAATGAAAATTAACCGAAAAATTTAATAAAAAGAAAAGAAATAAATTTACTTTATATTAAAAATTAAAAGCAACCAATTTTTGCATTCTATATATAAAACATAAGTTTAAAAAAATAATAAAACTGTCCATTCGATTTACAACTGAAAATGTATGTAAGAGTTACATGTAAAAAAATTCACATTATTTTAAAGGGGCTTATGTAATTTATTTTCGAAAGAATATTAGAAAAAAAATCTCTGAATATTATTAGAAAGTAAATAAAATATTGTATATCATATTACAAATTACAAATAGTATTATAAACCATTATTTTTAGCAATATTTTTCTTATTGTCTAAAATATGATAAGAAAACTGAAAGAAAAGTTTTAGCTAGAATGTGTAGTTATCATGTAAATGAGTCTTTCGAAAATTTCAGAGATACATGCGAACAAGAAATAGTAGAAAAAGATTATTGCTTAGATTTAAAAATGGAAACTGTTGTATCTTAGCATAAGATTTTTTATTTGTTAATTGCAAGTAGTTAGCAATGAATACATTTTAAGCAAAAGAAAAAACGGAGTTGATGTGAGAACATTATCCTGGTTTGATTTTCCCTGATTTTAAAATGAGATTAAATCAGAAAAGTGATAAACTTTGGTAATTAGCATTAGGAATGAAGATTCATTTCGTTCTACTTTATTCTGATGGCTTACAAATTTCACTAAGGGAGTAACTCTCTTCAGGAAGGAAAACACTTATGAATATACCTTTGTTATCTGTTATACTGGATTATACGATTAACATACGGAAAATATTAATCAAAAGTAATCAATGAATAAATTAAATGATACAAAACAAATTTAGCATTTGATTTGGCTTCAGACGTAAAATTGTTCATCAATAATTTCATGAGAAAACAATTTCTTGTTACTTTTTACATAATTTAACTGAGAACCAAACGGCAGAACGCATCAGAATTAATAAAGGAATCCTTAACTTGCATAAAGATGATAGCCACTATATCACTCTCATATTCGTAACACCTGATAACATTAATACGTACTACATCAAGACGTTAAAGCATTGGTCTTTCATACTGTTGAAATAACAAAAGACATTTACTTCAGAAATACCGAGTATGTTCAACAACATACTCGGTATACAAAGCTGAAAAGACTGTAGATTGTTATTACTTACTGGTAAGTAACTAAATATTTTACAGGCATTCTTCAGAAGTCATTGTTAGGGGACGCATGCTCCTCCATAACAATGTACATTCTTTTTTAGTATGACTGCCAGATTAATTTCTTGAACAAAAATATATTAAATTCACAAAACATCTATCTAATTCATCTAATCTAACAATGTGTTGCTAATGGTTACCTCTTAACCTAAAAAAGAACTTACTTAGAGGTCGCTTTTATCATGAAGAGTGGTTTATATATATATATATATATATATATATATATATATATATATATATATATATATATATATATATATATATATATATATATATATATTTATATATATATATTTATATATATATATATATATATATATATATATATATATATATATATATATATATATATATTTATATATATATATTTATATATATATATATATATATATATATATATATATATATATATATATATATATATATATATATATATATATATATATATATATATATATATATATATATATATATATATATATATATATATATATATATATATATATATATATATATATATATATATATATATATATATATATATATATATATATATATATATATATATATATATATATATATATATATATATATATATATATATATATATATATATATATGCATGTATATGTGTGTGTGAGAGAGAGGGGGGGGCTTTTTAAATGTTTTTTTTTCGATATAAACAAAGAATGACTTTAGGTATTTAATTTTTGGAACATTCCCTACAAAAGTATATTCATACTTATATAGAGTAATTTGAATGCCTCTAATATTTCATAAATATAGCCTTAAGTACCTAGATATATCTCAAATATTTTCTCAGCTATTCTGGGCAAAACACTTTTAGTTTCATTATAAAAACAATAATTTCAAAAGTTTTTACGAAAAATGATTGTTAGAAAAAATTTATGAAATAATTGTATTATCTGATAAAACTTTCAAAATAATTGTTTTACAATTCACACAATTACCCATTTAATATAAATATAAAATTGTAGCCTTACATCTCTTTAGGTGGACGATGAAATTGAGTACTTGGCATGCCTATAAATATTATTTGGGAACTAAGTATTAAGTTTTTTGCGCTAGGCTGACCACTTAATCGGGTCCTATACTTTGCACTCTAGAACCCTCGGTCATGATTACAAGTATGGACATTGCAGGACTTGTTCCCTACATGGGCTGTCGTGCCATTCAGTTTAGTTTCAGCTTATTAAACCAAGTCATCTTGCTTTTGACCGGGAAGTTATAAGTTCAATCCCTGGACAAATCGAAAATTACTGTGCATACCAATGGCATAGTTATAATGACTTCCTATTTAAATGATATATCTGAAGGTATCTGGGCAAATCTGAGGTCTTTTGCTTTGTTTTAGCTTCTAAATTGTGAGGATCCATTTTCGAAGAATTAATTACAGTAGATGCAGTTAATCATCAATTCTGCTCTATGTTAAGTGTTTCAAATATATAAGAATTGGTGGACCATTAACAAGCAATAGAACAATAAATTAATTTACTATAAGCTATTATTTTTCAATTGTAGACCACTGATTATATTAATATGAAACTGTTCTATACTGTGCAATATTCCTTAAATTAAACTAAGATGAATTATAAAATTTTTCTATAATTTTTCTTTTAAAAAAAGCTTCTGTTTCACCAAATTTACAAATCAAATTAGTTTATTATTATAAAATTAGACTAAAGTCGAAAATGCTACTTAGCATAATAATTTTTTTGTAATTATTTTCATGAGAAAGAACAATGGCTAAATTACAACTTTCTTTCAAATGTTCTCTTTCAAATTTGGTAAATACTTTTTTTAATAAATTTGGTATATTTAAAACTTTAAAATCAGTGCTGGGAATTTAAGAAGTAATGGAATAAAGAGTCATTCTCACTATCTAAGCTTAAGTAGTTTAAAAAACGTAAATAGTTAAGAGAATTCGTATGGACGCATTAACTAGTCGTAATTTAATGTTGCTGTACTTTTATGTAACTTTTATCTTCTGTGATGTGGCAAAAGATGCTGTTCTTCATTTAATGAAGAATCATGAGAACAAAAATAAATGATGCATTCAGACTAGTCTGTTATCCGGTTAAAGTTACAGGATATAATCATTCTAGAAAAATTCTCATCATTTACAAAATGAAAAAATAAACGGAGCGTTTTTTGGTCACCAAATTTTTGCCTAACTTGATGCTGGATTTCTGCCAAGAATATTCCCCGTGAAAGAATATGTTTTTTTTTATTCTTTACATTTTTTAGTTTAGTTTAAAGGATATATATTTTCCTTCGGTATAAAGCGCAAATGCCCTAGAATAAATTATGCATCGCTCACGTCCAAGAATATGGCAACAGAATTTTGTTATATTTTTTGGAAGATTGAAATTTGTATTTATTTGCTTCGTGTTCTAACTATAGCTTTCAAAAGTAGCTCAACATCAAAAGTTTGATTTTCCCTACTTTTGTTTGATGTTCTTAAAGTTTTCAAGAAAGAATTTTTACTCAGGTTTTCTACCTTAGTATACAGAAGAGAATTATAAGAAGAAATATTTTCTCTTAGGTTTAAACCATGAAAATAAACTATAAGAAACAGGACACATTTTTCAATAAACTATACATACTTTTTTAGAAATAGCTTTTTTGCTTCGAAATATATTTAAAATCATACCAAAAATATTTTAATAGAGAATTCCTGCATTTTTATATGTATATTTTGGGGTTAAATACACTGATCTGGATGAAATGCATTTAATACTAAGACTGATTACAATTGAATGTTGAAAGATATCTCAATACTTACAAAATATGAATTCAGGATTTTTTGGAAAATGGAAAGCAGATTTTTAGGAGAATCGGAAAGGATAATTAAAATATAACTAATTTTCCACTTTAAAAATTGTTCTAACTAAAGTAAAATTTAGACTGAAATGAAAATTTGCAAAAGCACACACACACAGGAAAAATATAAAAAGTTATTCTATAGTGATAAAAAATTGAATGTTTTTTTTATTTCGTCTTCTCTTCAAGCATAAGTAATGGGTTTCAATTGAATCATTATTGTTTTAGTTTACAACAAAGTTTTAATACCATACAATTTTAAAGCTTTAGTAGATCTAATTAATTTCTGAAGTTTAACACTTTTATTTGGAAATTTACTGATTTAAGAAAAGATATTCTAATAAGATCTTCTCATATTCCATTGATACATGACTTATTATTATTCTTAAAAACGATAATTTTTAATATACATAGACAATTTTATGAATTTTTTTAAACATTTTGTTGATTATTTAACATACAACAATTTGTATAATAGTTTAATAATTAGTATAGTTCATAAAATTATGAAATTAAAATGATCTTTTTTATTTCAATTAATATGTGTGTCTATCCGTATGAGTGTCTATAAGAAAAGAAATATGTACATATCAAAAATTTAATTGAATATATGGAAATAAAAAAACTTGTTTTAAGAAGATAATGTGGATTTTTTCAGTTATTGTTTTCTATGTCAAAATAGGCATGCAGAACATAATATTATCCATGAAATTTATAGTTATTTTCTCTTATTTCTTATTATTTATGTGAACTTACATTTAAGTTTAATTACATAACAGTAAGATTTATTTACAATTTAAAATTTTAGAATGATGCAACCCAAGTATTCAATCAAAATTTCATTCTTTTCTTATTCTATTTGCACGGGCATCTCAGTGGCATGTAATATAAGATCGTACAAGTTAAATATCCAAGTCTCCATCACAATCGAACAACGAGAATTTTCTCAGTACTTAATATTATGCTTTATCAGAATTTTTTAGAGAATGTATTCTGATAATATACAGTTCTCAGTCTTTTTGCCTTTTTCACATAAAATAACTTTAATCTCGGGAATAAATGGATTTATAAAATATCTCTCATGATTTTTATTTGGCAACTGGAAGACAATTACAAGAGCTTTTGAATCCGGAAAGTTTGGTGAGGCCTATTGTTTGCACACTACTTATTTCTGTAAATAGGAAAGTCAGCTTGCAATCTGTTTCAGTAAATTTATCACAAAAATTTCAAGGAAAAATGTGGGACTATTCTTTGAATTAAAGTTCAAATTTTACCCAATGTTTGATGTAATTTCACATAAAGAGGTCCTAAAATCAGTTATCTGTTTCCAATATCCGAGAAAACAACAATAATGACATCAGTTGATTTTCAATGTAGACCTTCTGGATAGCGTCTCAAGTTTTCATGACTTTAATAGATACCATGGGACATATTTGATTGCAGAGAATGAGCCCATACAACAATATTGCTTCTTTATATATACGGTTGATTCTAATTACATTTTAACTTAAAGCAAAGAGCAAATAGCATAGAGTTTTCTGATTACTAATTTGATAGAAAATGAAACTGTTCATAATGGATTGTTATTAGAACTCTATAAAACAAGTTGGGATTCTTTATGAAGAACAAAACGAACTCAAATCCTCCTTTCCAAAAATCAAGAAATCCAAGCCCTTAAAAATATTATTATTGAACACGCTTGATCAATTTACACAGAAACCTATATATTTTACAAAAATATCTTAACTAATTTTTAACACATTTATTTTGTTCGACTCTATAAATACTATTTCATATCATTTATTTCCTATTAGTGTTACTCATTATCATGCCTATGTATCATAGCTGTTGAATAGATATTTTTTATATTATATCAATACATGTTCAAATAAATTCCAGTAAAATTTATTTGATAAGACAAAAGTCACGAAATGTCTTCTTAAATATTTGTGTATAAAAATATACGCTTAAGTATGAGTATTTTTATCAGAAAATTGACAGGTAAATGTATGAAAATCGAAATGTCAAAAATGAAAAAAAAAAAAAAAAAACTCCTTGATAAGAAACACTGGATAAATAGCCAACAAGAAACATGCGAAAGCCATTATTAACATACATAAGCTCTTTTAAAATATCATTTTAGATCTCCAATTTTACAAGGATGTTAAAAGTCAGTATTTGATTTAAGCTTAATCATTATCAATATACACTCAAGAACATTCATTGGCACTGAAATTGAAAAATTAGTCATATATTCAATGCATAATGAAAGATTTATAAGCGTGATGTTCCAAATACTGAGAATAAGATGACTTAATTAAAAGACGAATGTCATGTAGACGTGTGAGTCTTACACGTCTTACAGTTCTTTTATTAAGTTCTTCTGTTAAGTGACATTTCTTACAGTTAAGTGAATTTAAGAGAGGCTTCATTATCGGCTTGAAATTTGCCAGTTGATCAACGCATCCAGCTACTATTCATTTGTTTCGTTCTGAGTTTTCCGTCATAACATGTTAGAAACTGTAGAGTTGATATGGTATCTATGTGGAACGTTCAGGATTTGGAGCCATTCAGAAGAAGAAAAGGCGAGAGAATCGGAGGATGACGCGGCAAGCAGTCGTTTGGAATCCATGATGACTCGATCCATGATACAATCACAAGTAGGGGTGCTAGTTGCACCGCAAACCATTTCCTAACGCCATGCGGAAGTTGTTGTTTCTTTTTTCGTGTGCTGCTCTTAACTCAGAAATACCAACCACTCCATCTAGAATGGTGACCAACCAGCGCAGCGTGAAAAGCCCCATATTAGCAAAACGTGAGTTTTAGTGATAAATGCTGATAAATTAATGATAAATGGATTTAGTGATAAATCCTGGGAACAGATGACAACCGTATATCTGTGTGGAAACGTACATTTAAACGGTACATTCCCACCCACGCTATTTCCTGGTATACTGCTCGCAAAGCAGGTTTGATAGTATGGTGAACCACAGACTATGACAACTGACCTGATCTAGTTGTGATATGTTGGACGTTAATAGATCAATCCATGTTATTATATCTATGCTTAAGACATTATTTATAATAATTATATATATTCTGTTGTTATATGTCTATAGGAATGTTTTCAACAAAGATATAAGAATTACAATGCTGAAGACATTCTTCAGCTTCATGTTGAACCTTTTTCTCAGAGACAATTTTCATACAAAAAAATGTTCACCTTGATATATCTCGAGTTGCTTAAGAATTCTCTACGTTAGGCTAAGGTATTTCTTTGGTTTTCCCGCTCTCTAAACGTGTCCATAGAAAAGCATGTGTGGAATCAGCGTAAATGATAGAAACTCTCATGTTACTCGGTACATAAATTGGAGGTGTCTGTTCACATTTGTAAGTTCATTTGCCTAAGGAAAAAATTTTTATTTATGATAAACTAAATGCTGAATAACGCGTGCCTCGTCATGTATGGCAGCAGGAAACAGTCTGATGTTCTACTGCTGTTCAGTTGCGCATACTGTATTTGCTTGATTATCATAATTTGAGAATCAAGTGTGTTTCTCATTTGTATCAATAATGCATATGAAATTTCATTTTACTGGAATGCTTCCTTTTTTGGTGTGCATTTTTTAATGCTTCAGTGTAGTTTAATTGTGATTTTAGAATTTTTTTCTAGTTTAATTATGAAAAAGAAAATAATGGTATAGTTCCAATTTTCATTTATATTGAATACCTCAAAACATTAAAAGCGTTTCTACTTTATCAGAATATTGTAAAATCATTTGAAATAAATGTTTCCAATTGTTTTGCTTTTTTTAAAAACTTTAATTATTTTTAATAAAAGTATTTCACAAATAAAAATGTTTTAAAAGAAAATTTAATCCTACTATGGTATTATGCAACTGTGGGTTCAAATTTCATTTTCATATCCAAAAAATAATTGCAATTCTCAACTAATTTATATGATTTCATAATGACTTTAAAGTATTCATCATTATATATTTAATGCATAATGCTCCATACTTAATTCGATATTTATTTTAATGTTACGTTTGTGGTCTCATTTATTCCCTGTTAGTTTTCTCTTGCCTTTTGTATATACATGATAACCTTTCTTGGTTAGCCAGTTATACATGCTGATGTTATGTTCTTAAAACGCACGATTTAACAGATTATGATAAATTGGTTTAAATCATTAAGAATAAGTTTCTTTTTATTTTACTTGGCAGAAATACAATAAATTTAATTTATTGTTTCGAATTTAGAAATTTAACTTCTTTATCCGCAAAATAATTTCATCATGTCTTTACTAATTCTCCCTTTCGAGTAGATAGAAAGGCTGTATTCGAAGTATATTAATGTTGTCAGAAGGGAACGAGTTTTAATGCTCTTTTGAAATATTATCACTTTTAAATAGTTTCCTTCTACTAACCTCATTTCGTGTAAAGTAGAAAACAAAACTAAATAGCACTAAAAAGTTGGGTGGAATACATAGTAAAAAAATTCTATCAAATTCAAGTTACGGTACAATACGACCAGCTGGATTTGAAATATATTTATTTTTACTTCACTCACTGAACCCTTCTCGTGGAAACTTTGGTGGTAAATCAGATGGAAGAGAGAGAGAAAAAAGTTTCTTTCCAGCCTCTAAAAGAAACACAGGACAGAAGTTCTGTAACCAATAGTGGCAAGTGAGACGAAGATAAACGATGTTTTTAACAAATCGATGAAAGGATACTTTGGTAACTTATGGCTCTAAGCATGGTTATGACTTATTTCAGCGCTAAACATTGATTGCTTTTAGGTGATGATAATGATGTTCACATACACATCAGGTGACGTAAAATGAGTTTGAACCCTTAAATAATGGGCACTGCTACAAGTAACTTGATGGTGAAAAGTCTAAATCCTCGACTGTCTACCCTGATTAAAAACATGCAATCAATAAATGCAAAAATCAATAATTAATGAAAATTTAATTATTTTTATTTGTTTATTATTTTTACTAATTCAAACAATAGAACAAATAAGGAAATAATAATTAAACTTTTATTTTTTTGTTTTACTTTATCTTTCGTTCTGCTTTTTAAAGTTTATTTGTGTCTACGGTAGGCTATTTTTAATCTATTTAATTGAATTGAGTAAAATTATATATAATAAAATTATAAAAAGAAAAGTAAATATCTCTCATAGGAAAAAATCAAATGTGTAAGCCAATTATATGTTGCTTGTGAGATGCTGTTTTACAGAAAATAACTTTTTAAAAAAAAACATCCATTTCTTATAAAAAGACAAAAATATTTAAGATACAATACTTTCAACTTATATCTTTTTATCAACATTTCATGTTTCATAAAAAAATTATATTTTCATTTAATACTTTTTCAAAATTTTTGATCTGATAAATTTTATCAATAAATTATATCTTTCAATTACTATTAATTTTGACACATCTTGAACGTTAGCTAATCTATCATTTAAACTTAAGATTTTTATCTTGACTTTAAGTGAAGGAGATTTATCTTGGCTTCAAGAGAAAGATTCAATTGATTTTTTCACAGTATGAAAGCTCAGTCCAAAATGATTAAATTTAAAAACTTACATAAAAGTATGTTATTAATTACTTATTTCAAATTAATCACTCATATCTACCATTGCTTATAATTTAATTTCTGCACATTTTATTAATGATTATATCAAAAATTTAAGAAAAAATAGGAAATACTTTTATATAAGATGTTTAAAAATATTATGCAAATGTCATTTATAGTTCTTATTAATATATACAATTTACGAAATGTAAAACGCTTCAAAATGATATGTAAACAAGAAATGCATCTATTTTTTGCATTTTAAATAGAAACTAAATCTGTATCATTTGAAATAAATTTATATCTGTAATTTAGGAGGTACTATTTTTAAAGAGTGAGTTAATATTTTCATGGAGTATGAAAATAATTATTTCCTGAATTACACTTCAAAGGTAAATTGATTTTTTTTATATATATTATGAAGCTTTAAAATTAGGAAACACATATTTTTAAATAAAAAATATTTTTGAAACCAGAATAAAAACTTAAGAGTTTGATTTTGAGACTTATACAGTCTTGTTTTTATTAATTGTGATTAAAATAAAATTAATTTTATACAATAAGTTAAATGTAAAACTCTATGAATTTTCGAAATGGAATAATTCCTCTTAATATTAGTACGACTATTCATTATTATTTTTTAGTGAATTAATAAGAGAAAAATACTGATTAAGATTTATATGCTTTTCAAGCATATAACTTTGCATGTTCACGCATATAAATATCTTTGGCATTAAAGTTTTAAATTAGAAACAAGAGCTATTTTTACGTAAAGTGTAATTTTTATTATACTAATATTCTCAGTTTTAATACTCCAACCACTTATTAACGTTTGAATATGATTCTACAAACATGAATCAAAAGAATTCAAACAAAGAATTAAAATAACATTTATTCTTAAATAATTATTTAATAAATTTTGAAGTTACTTCAACCATCATTATCTATTTATTAAAAATAACTCATTTTTAATCTTTATGGGTGATAATTTCATAGTAAAATCTTCTAAGTCACTCTCTGCAATTTTTATAAAACCTGAAAGATAATTTCCCTGTAACATTAATTGAATAACTCTATATTTTATCAAAAGAATAATATTTGTTAAATTTTATTTAGCATTTCATCAGTTATACCAGCTTTATTACATTTTTACTAATCTGTTTAATTAAAAGAGAGTTTATAGTCAAATCACAAAACATTAAAATGCATTTTCATCATGTATTTGAATTTAAGTTTTAAAATGTGTTTCACTGTATGCGTGTAATTTTTTAATCCAATTTCTTTCATTTATGCTTTATAATTTCATTATTTCTAGAATTAAATGAAAATCGGACATATATATATATATATATATATATATATATATATATATATATATATATATATATATATATATATATAGAGAGAGAGAGAGAGAGAGAGAGAGAGAGAGAGAGAGAGAGAGCGAGAGAGAGAGAAAATATATACCTTAATATATATATACCTTAATTGTGAGATGCATGCTTTCTTGTACTGTTATAAACATGTAATAAACATAAATTTTAATTTTAATATACTTATCATTCAATTCCTTATACCTTTAAATTTATATTATCATTGAATTTTTCTTAATTCTTTTTTAGTTTTAGTAGATTAGTATATAGGAAGTTTTAGTGTATTATATTTATTAACGTTTCTCAACCCTTTAGTATTCTTGGCCCAATTTTCAATCACAATTTTTATCGTGCCCCCCACAGATACTAATATATAAATATACCACAATTGTTGAGTATACTAAGACCTTAATTTTAAACTTAACAAAAATTTACAAGAACACTGAGATTTAATAACACCAAATCTCTGTATTGATTAAACAAGAATCTGGAGCCTTTAATTCCAGAAGAGCAATTAATTAATTGCTCCTTTGTCCACCACGTCGAGCATTCTCGCGGTTTGGAATAAGTTCTGATTTGTCTCGAACATTCTGGAAATGTCGACACCATGTCTTCTTGAGAATGCGCATATCTAAGCAAATGCTTCCAGCTTATATTCAGCCAGTGTTATTAGAGTGGATCCTTCTATCGTTATCAAATCTATCGTGAATGTGTATATTATGTATGTTTTCGTGTTAATTGCTCAATTCACCGTATTAAATATTCATAGCAGGAAATTTTTGTAGATTCATGGATAAGTTCTTAAGAAGACAAGCAATCATGAAACTGAACTCAAACATCAACATGCACTCGTAGCGAGGTTCCAAAAATAAAGCCAGGAAAATATTTTCAAGATAATTTATATTTCTGGTTTACCAGTATTAAAGTAAATGAAGAAGAAGAAATGTTCTGTTGCTCAAAAATATTGGAGATAGACATCATAAAACATAGTAAACTTAAATGACGTTTGAAAAGTCTTCCTAGTGAGTACGTCAACAAACCCACAAAACCCTTTGAATTAAAATTAAATCATACGAAAAGCAAAAAAAAAAAAAACATCTTTTAAAAGCAATTTGTGAATAAAATAATTATATTCTTCTGACAAAGTTTCATATAAGATAGCCACATGTAAAAAGCTTCATACCTATGCTAAAGAGAAGAACTTATTTTATCAGCAACAATTGTGATTGTGGAAACTGTATTTGGATATAATTTTCCTACACGATTGCAGTTTATAACTCTTTCATTTGATATAACTGAAGTTTTTGCCTCTTCAATCGGAGATATAACTGAAAATGTTCATTGTCAACGTTTGAAGTTGCGAGTCAAATTGTTTTCAATAAAGTCCGGTGAGGCAACAGATAGTAATAAAGATTCTAATTTTATTGCTTATGTTCGATTCGTGCTCATATGCCAGTAGTATAAAAATTACTTTTCTTCAAACTAATAGAACTCAAAGCAACAGCACTCGCATTATTTTCAGTCTTCAATTATTTATGAACGAGGCAAACATTTAGGATAGAAAAATTACTTTGGAATAGACACCGATGGTACTAGTTCAATGTCCGGAAGATTCTAAAGTGTATAAGCTTTTGTAAAACAAAAATCGCCGAGGTGCGTCTGGACCCATTGTATTATCCATTGAAAAGTTCTTGCTTCCAAAAAGTAAACCCTGGTCTGAGTATTTTGTTAAATACGGATGTAATGTAGTGAGTTATATGAAAATGAGACTTCTGATTTAAAAATTCTTTGCCGCACTTAGTAAAGCTAAGGGTGCAGCACATTTTGTGTTATCATTTTATTCCAAGGTAAGGTGTATACCACGTGGGAAATTTTTACAAAGCGTCAATGCATTAAGTGAAGATGTAACCTAGATGAAATAAAAACAGACTGGAAGCCAAAACTTTATTTGTGATTGAAAAATTTATTTATTTGTGATGAAATTAAAGTACTTGGCTAACATATTCGAGGAAATAAGTAACATGAATCTTCAACATCAAGGATTAAATACAGAATGCATTTTGTAGATTATTGGACTTGTGAAACAGAAATTTAAAGCAAAAAAAGCAATCTGAGAATGATTGTGTTAAAATTTGAAGGCTGAAGAACAAGAGTTAAAAGTAGTTTTTGTATCCAGAAAATCGTTTAGCCATGCTGTCAAAGAATTTTTAAAAAATATTTTCTTGCTGACGACAAACTGATAGCAAGTTACAAGTGAGTTAGCGATATATTTCACAATACTTTCGAGCAGCTTTTTATTGCCATGGAAGAAAACTTCCTGAGACTTTACAACAAGTCCCAAAAAAAAGAGATAATTTAGTAATAAATCATTCTTTGAATTTTGACCAGGAGTAAATGAGTTTTCTGCTGTAAAACAAATATATTTCGCATTCTTTTGCCATTTTTAACATGCTACATTCTTGAAACCGGATTTTCTACGGTAAATCCGGTTTCAATTTGAAAACCAAATACAAACCTCTTCAAAATACAGAAAAAAGTGAGAGTGTCCATTTTTAAAATTAAATCTTCTTTCTAAAGATACAAGCGCAAGAAAATCACTAATTATTATTAAATTTGTTTTTAATTTAGTAAGTTCTTTTAATTTATTAAATTAATTATTTAATAGTATGTAGTGTAATGTATTTTGTTTTGCATATGTGTGTGATTTCCTTTTAGTCAGAGCTAATACATTTTTTTTAAAATAATACTTTCGCTTAGATATGCTCGCCTCAACCTTTAGTTTGCCCGCGGCCCAAAGGATTTCCACCCCACAAGATGAGAATAGTTGAAACATATGATAGTTTCAAAAAGAGATCAAAGATCATTTATAAAAAAAGCTAAATCATCTTGAATTAATGTTTAACATTTTCATGTACTGGGAGTGGAATGTTGAATAATAAGATGCAGCAATAAAAATGTAACTAGTGTAGATCAAATTTCTCTTCGATTCTGTTACAATATCTTCATTGCACACTTTCAGGTACAATAAAGATACTACTGCTTTCAAAAATGTTTAAAACTTTAATCCAAATTTATTTCAGAAATTATTCTTCTTATTTATTACCAATAATTTATGTCATATTTCTAGAAAGAAGAAAATTCGAATATTATATAAACATGAAAATTATCTAAACCTCAATGATTCTTAAAACTAATAATTACTCACGAAAAATTCCCAAAAATAATTCATTTTGTATTTAAATAGAATGTCATGATATTGTTACAAAAGAAAAGAATAATATTAAATACAAAACTGATTAGCAATTGAATTCTTATTTCATAATTTTTAATCTTATGATATTTTCTAAATATAGAAGGATGGAAGTTAAGGTAGACATTTTTTGTTCTTATTAGATCATTATGAATCGGTTTTTATAAATTATTCACAAGAATTGTAACCATTTTAATTTAATCCTGAAATTTTCACGATTGCTTATTATACCTGATAATCCCGTATAAATCTTAATTCAACGTTTAACTATTTCTCGCACGGACGATATATTTCTGTTTCTAATCAAGATGGATGGAACGATTATTCTCAGCTTGTGCTTGTTATAATGATGGTAATCCTCCACGTTAGAAATGCGAATGATGTGACCTAAGCGGCGATAAAAAGAATTACGTAACCAAAACTAAAACGGAGTCCTTTTGGCTTTGATCCAACAAAAGGAGGAGAGATTCTTCTCAACTCCTTAGCCCCAGGTGGAAGGAAATAAATTCTTCAGTAGCAACTTGAAACTTTTGATAATCATACCCTTTATAATGAAAATCTAGTCTTTATATTAAATGCTAGAATATAACTTAAATCATCATGAGCAATAATTAAAAAGGAAAAACAGCAAAAGCTACTTGTTTTTTATTTTGTGATAATGTTGACCAATATAAGACATTTTTAAGCAAAATTAAATTTACATAAATATTTTTGGGACTAATCATCAAAAATTATCAACATTCTAATTTTAATAATCTTAAACCACATTGTAGTTAAATTTAATACCAGTGTCAAAACGGTACCACAGTTTCCTGCTTAAGTTAAATAGTGGATTTGATTTTTCGTAATTTCCGACATTGTATATACCGTCTGAGAAAGAATAACACAATAATAATGCCTAATTATAAAAATATAAGTTTTTTGAGATGTCCAAACATCTCATCATCAGTTACAATGCACATTAGGATCTTTCTTTGAATGTCACGCTGCACACATGGAATCATAGAAAGGGATGATTCGGCATAAGCATCCATAAAGCATGCTTTAAATCTTGAAATATTTGTCGAAGCGATAGCATACACACAGGTAAAAATCCAACAGAATTAGATCGGGTGAATGTGGAAGCCGATCTTTGATAATACTATCACAAATTATTTATTTCCTAACTCCTTGACAAGTTTCTAATTCACTAGAGACGTTTTGTGAGCAGGCATGCCATCATATTGAAAACATAGATTCCTTAGGATGTGACAAGTCGATATTTGATACCACACTGTCAAATTATTTGGTTATCGAACTCCTTGACAAATTTCTATCTCACAAGTGACATCTTATGAACAGGCATACCATCTTATTAAAAACATACATTACTTAGGATTCTTAGGATGTGGAAGCCGATATTCGATACCACTATCTCAAACTATTTGATTCTCGAACACCTTGACAAGTTACTACTTCACTGGAGCGGTCTTGTGAGCAGACATCTTTTTGTAAACATAGATTCCTTAGGTTTAAACAACGGCTGCTTCTCCGCAAATTCAGGTGTAATATACTATGGCAATTGTAAATATGAGGCAACTGTTAATGCACCATTGTGAATATTGGAAAGATCAGCTTGTCTTTATAACATTATTGCTCACTAAACATTATTGCCAAACAGTGTTTGATATTAAACGTCGCTTATCTTGGGTTTATTTGTGTGTGCGTAAGTATTTTTTCAAAATAATTAATTCGTAAAATTAGAATTATCTATCACTCAACTCATCAAAATATATTTTACTTACGACAAAACATTATAATTAGGAATTTTACAGTCAAACTGGAAAAGAATTATAAAAGAATAAGTATTTTTAATATTTTTTCATATATGAAAGTGCACAGCAAAACAGTATTAGAGCTATTGTCAAGAATTTTAGCACCCACTGAGTTATTGTCTCCCTAGAAGATATTTTACACAGTACATTGTGTTTATTTGTTGAAAGGAAGGAAACCCGGAAAATTCTCTACCTCAAACGCCCACTGACGTAAATGCTAAATATTTATCCTCTATTGTTCAACAGTGGTTGATACTAAATCCAGGATCTCTCACTGTGTTAAGTGCTGTCGTAACACGAAGCAAAATTTTGCTTTTAACAAATTTTGCAAAATATTGCAGCTGATTACTTAACTTCACTGCTTTTATAGATGTTGTGCAATTTTACCATGTTTTAATCAAAATAATTATATCATTGTACCGAAAGAATATCAGTCAATTATAAAATTAACCTCCATACTAAATTTTTAATTAAAATTTAAAACTCCACATTACATTCAAAATATATATATTTTACTTTACAAAAAGGTAATTATAAAGAAACACAAAATGTCTAAATATCACTTAAATAAGGTTGCATATCCGTTAATAATAATAAAAATGTAAAATGTAATCTAATTCGATATCAAATGAATATAAGTGTTGCAAATATATATAAATATATATATACACACACACACACAAGGGTCAGTTAGTCAGCCAGAAAGTCAAATTTCCAGTGGCTCCAAAAAATAGAACTGCAAAATGACCGAAATTTGAATGCATCTCTGGGATAGATTGTGGGTGTGTTTTATCATACGTTGCAGTTCTAATTTCAGGATATCTTATATTGTGATCCTGCAAGGTGAATTAAGTTATAAATTTCTTATTGCACAAAAGGTAGCGCCGATTGAAACGCACCGTCTGTTGTGTTTAGTATATGGATCGGATGTGCTGAGCAAGCAGATGATTCGTAATTGGTGTTGGGATTTTTCTGTAGCAAAATATTCATGACGAAGAGTGAAGTGGTAAGCTCTTCCTCAATACATTCAGCAGAATCATAGCGTTTCGATTACGGTACTCAGTACACATTTTCCGAGAATATCCCCAACTGCGGTGCATAAAATCGTCATGAAACATCTATTCTTTCGAAATTTGCAGGTGCTGAAGAACCTTACTCCTGGACAACAAAGGAAACGCATTGGAGCAGCGTTGACTCTTTTTCAACGATATTACCATGAAGGTGATGAATACCTAGACATGATCCTTACAGTGGGCTGCTCACTCCACCCTGAGAAAACAATCAACAGTCGATGTATTGGCGTCATATGGATCTCCTGTCCCAATGAAAATCAAGCACACTATATCCACATAGAATTTGATGTGCATGGTCTTCTGTTATAGGAAATACATTCTGTTTATCAATTTTTTGCATAGGGATTCAACATTAAACACCGAAAATTACTGTGCAACTATAAATAACCTATGACGAGTCATTTAGATCAAAAGGAGTGGGATTCTTAGTACTGGAGTTGTGTTACTCGTTTACATCTTCATAAGATGACTTTTACTACAGAACTACTGGAAACGTTTTGCTTGGAAGTGTTTTTGACTATCCAATTTATAGTCCCGACTTTACTCCCAGTGACTTCTCTCTGTTCTTGCACCTGGCCGGGGAGCACTTCTCCACAAACGGAGATTTGCAAACAGGTGTGACATGTTAGCTCCATTCCTTTGTAGCATACTTCTATGATACTTGAATACAAATATTTTCCCCACAGGACGCCAAGTACTGCAATTCCGATGGTTCTTAGGTTGAGAAGTAGCTGAAATATTGTGTGTGTGTTGTATCTTTTTCTATAAATCTTTCCAGATAATTAATTATTTTTTTATTTCTTTGCATGAACCATATACTTATATATATATATATATATATATATATATATATATATATATATATATATATATATATATATATATATGTTTATATGTGTATATATATGTATATAAATATATATATATATATATATATATATATATATATATATATATATATATATATATATATATATATATATATATATATATATATATATATATATATATATATATATATATATATATATATATATATATATATATATACAGTAGGTAAATAATAACATGATATTTAATATACGAAATCATTCCTTTCTTCAGATAGTAATCCTAGAGCACACAAAAGGATCTCACGTCGAAGAATAATGAAAATAAATCGCTTTCTCCATATAATATTACTAGCTATTGATCGGATAAATCTAGACATAGACGAGTTTTTAGTGTTATTTTTCGATAAAATAAGTACTTTAAGCGATTTCATTTCCACGGAAATAAGCAGTGATTCAGGGAGGCTTTGACCAGAGATTTTTATTAAAAGAAATTGGGAATTATTTTTAGTGGGTGCTTATTAAGCTAGAGTGATTTGATACTATTTCCTCTTAAATAAGAAATATTTATTATTGACAACATGAATTAAGCTAATTTTTGCTTTTTTTATGAAATGTTTCCAGTATCTGAGTTTCGTCAACGATAATTTAAAAAAGAATTACATTCTGAGAACAGATTTCTGATCACTTGAACATATTGATATTTTTAAAACAACAACGTGTTGAAGTGATCCGAGAGTCCTTGGGTCTTGATAATAATTCACTGTCATGGTAGCAATTTGAGATATGAATCGCATCGCTGCCTTAACGCTCTTGTAAATTCACTTGAAATTATTTGTGTGATAAAAAAAATTGTTCAGTATAGTATCTTATTGTCAAACATTGATAACTGAGAAGCAGTTCTGATGATAATAGAATATCAATACTATAACTGATAATATCTCGCCTTTCATGCATGATACTACTAGATCTTATGCATCTTAAATTTCATATTCATACGACTCATTAAATGATTTATTGTTATGAAGCCAAAATATCCTTATATTGTTAGGGACAAAAGAAAGCATTTCTTTAAAAGTTGAACATTGTTTTTAAATTCTCTATGATAATTCCAAATATTCATACATGAAAATCTTTAGGCTTTGTTCAAAAAATCGACATGCATATTAAAACATTTTGTAAATTTTGAAACAATATGTTGCCATTTGTAAATACAATCATGTAGTTTCTTGCCTTTTTGTTCTTCGAAACATTTCAATGAATTGAAATTCGAATACAAGTTTTTGAAATCGCAGCAATTTCGCATTTTACTGTATGCCTATTGCTTACTTTTTTCTCCATGCAAATTTCACAATTGTTCTTATTCACTATTTTTCTTACGTTCATATTTTTAAAGATTGCTAATTTTTAATCCAGAAAAAATTCTCTAAATTTTATGAATTTAAAATTGAATTAAGCTATGGCAAAATAATTAAATATAAAATAAATGCGTATCTTTTAGCAGTACTTAAATTTGCTAAATATTTTATTAAGGCTTTAAAATTTTTTCCTTTAAATATCAATCACAAAATTATAAGTCTACAATTATTTTTCACTCATCTAATAACATGTTGATTCATCATTTTTCTGCATAATTTAAAACATTTAATCTTAAATTGAATTAATAAGTCTATTTGAACAAGGATTTAAGAATTTTGTGACATTCATCCTTGATAGCTACTTCCATCTCGTATTTACACAAGAACGGTTATGTGATCACTAGAGGAGCCAAATGACTTCACAATTTTTTGTGATATTAATTTACATATGATTTTTAAAAGAACGAATAACTTCCATACACACAATAAATAACATACATATTTATATAATTTCGTTAAGTTAACATACATATAATACATAATGACATAATTTCGAATAAATAACATAGACAGAGATTTCAAGAATTTTTTTGCTGGGAGAAACAGACTCGATATTTTTTAACATTATGATTTATTTTAGAGAATGTAATTTACTTCATTCTTTTAAAATTGTTTATTTTACGCAATTCACTATTAAAATGAGATATTTCGGGTGATCATGTATATATTTGTGTCTGTGCGTAGATTATAATTAAAGCAATTAATGCTTAATTATTTAATCTATGATTATATAGTTATTGAGAATATATGACTAAGTAATTCTCATATCAAATAAATAATTTTATATCATCGCCAACTAATCTATATATTAAGATATATAATTAATATCAAAGTAAAACATTAGTAGAAGTTAATTATATTTCTTTTTGGTTTTTTGAAATATTTATCATTATATTTTTAATAACATAAAAGAGTTTACTTTGCAATAAATATTCTCGTGTTTAACTAAACATGTCTAGTGAGAAAAGATTAAAATAAAGGAGAGTTTCCCAGAGAATTTATTAAGCAGCTCATAAGTGTTAATATAAAATAAAATTACTCATTAGTAACTCATTAAAATTAAGTACGTGTGTAAACTATATCATTATATATTAAAGGAAATTTGTAAGCATAGGAGCAATTGAATTAGTCTTCATTTAACTATGTTTTCTCATTAATGACACATAAGGAGAATGTAAACATGTTTTAAAAGCATGTATCAATATCTTGAAAGTATTTACATTAAGATTTAGAAAATCTATAAATTTTATGATTTTGGGTAAATATCATGAACAAATTCTATATTTTGCATTATTGTTTAGTTACATTTCGAGTAGTTTAATCTTACGGATTCAAAGTTCATATTCGCTTATGACTTACTATTTACAATCAAATATGTACTTTACAGTTCTAATGATTAAATAATCAGTAAATACTTAGTTTTCGTTGTTTTACAGACTCTCAACACATGCCTATCCTTTCTCTCTACTGCACGTGGCTATAAAGTTAGGTTTCGGTATACTTATTTACAAAAATTATTTGATTGTTATATTTTTATTTTGGGACTATTATATATGCGTATAAACTTATTTTATAAATTAAATTTGTGTCATAAAATATTTGTTACATAAATTTTAGATAATACTGAAAAAGAACTATCACACATAAAATGACCACATTTGATAATAGCGTTTGAATTAATGACTGATTTTAGATTTCTGAAATTTTATCATTTCATTTTACATTCGTCTAAAACAGTGTTTCTCAAACTTATTTCTTCTACCGCCCCCTTTGAAAATCAATTATTTTTCATTGCCCCCCCCCCATTTTTTATACACTCCTAAAACTTAAAAACCACAATTTCATTACTTTAATTAATTTAATTATAGTGTGCTATATTGGTCGGTTCTGGTGTTTAAACTTACATTCTAACTAGAAATTTTTACCAGGGAGAGCAATTAAAACGCAACTTATAATATTAATAATAGATTTTAATCAAATTAAAAAAAACAATAGATAGGTAATCAATTTTAGTTTGTAAACTAATCTAATGGGATGAATGAATCTGATGATTTTTAGCAAGTTTGTTGATATCAGGTGGGATTTTACTCAAAAACAGTTGTAAGTCGCCACGTTTGGTAACTTGAAAATGATTTCTCTTTTTAGTAAGCAGCGTTGTAACAGTGCTAAATCCTCTTTCACGCAAATATTACGATGGGAATGATATCAAAAATTGTTAAACGATAAACCACAATCCAGGGTACAACTGCGGAATTGACTTTTGTCGCCAAAATTGTTGGTAGCCATTTTTAAATTTGATTTTTATTTCCTCGTTCGTTGTCAGTTCCATAAGTTCTTCTTCCAGCTGGGGTGATATTGCTATGTTGACATTTGAAAAAGGATCTAACACCCAGTCTGGTATTTCCAATTTCAAAATGTCATGGAATCTTTCAATGAAATCACTGTGAAGATTTTCTAAATATTGACAGTAGACGAGCAAGTCGTCGTTATTACAGGATACTGATAAATTGGGAAAATTATGGAACTCACGTGTGCCGATATTCTTCTTGTGTAAGAGCAGCTACGCACTTCCGTAGAAAGATCAATCTGTTGAAATCTTCATGATTAGCAACACAAAGCTGATTAAATAACCTGCCATTTAAAGAGTTGTTTCGGATTTTATTGACTACTCTGATGACATGTTTCAATGATTGAAACAGTCGTTCACTTAAATTTCTAGCAACTAAATGCTGTCGATGTATAACGCAATGTGCATCAATCACATCAGGAATTTTGTTTTTTAAGCACGACATGAAGCCTTTTTGACACCCTGTCATAGCTGGAGCACCATCTGTAGCAGTTGATATAATATTCTTCAAGGGAATTCCTTTTTCATCACAAAACTTTTACAGCGTTTTAAATATGGTTTCTCCTTTTGTGTCTGTCTCTAAATTTCTAGCAAATAAAAATTCTTGACATATTTTTTCATCTTTAATGAACCTCACGTAAAGCAACAACAATGCTTCATTAGTTGGTAAAGTGGACTCATCCAATTAAATTGAAAATTGACTAGTCTTCAGAGGATTGCACAATGACTCTTCAATGTATTCAGCCATTTCATCAATTCGTCTTTGCACAGAATTATTGCTCAAAGGAGAATTTCGAATTATATCTGCCGCCGGTTTACGGAGCACAGTAGTTATAACTTCTTTTATCGCCGGCAAAATTAACGTTTCTCCGATGGTGCGTGGTTTACCGGTTTGAGCAATTAACAGAAAGATATTGTATGAAGCTCGAAGTCCATCATCATCTTGCTTAGCAGCCATCGAAAAAAGTTTCGATACACTTGGCTGAGCATTATGCTTCTTTTCCAGATCTTAAAAATAGGCTACATTTTTGTCCTTCTTATCTGGATGCATTTTATTTAAATGATCTTGAAGTCTTGAAGGCTTCATCGCTTCGTTTGAGAATGTTTTTGAACAAAGAAGGCACAAAGGCAAAGATGAGTTTGACGAATTTTCAATGAATCCATTTTTAATATATTATTCTGTATTGCCGTTTCTTCTTTTTTGCTTGCGACATGGCTTTTTTTAAAACAAAATATGTAAATAAAATGTTGAACTTAAATACTCGTTTAAAGATAAAAAGCGAAACCACTAATGAAAATATAAGAAATATTGCGAGCTTTTATATAGGATTTAAATACAGCAAGCACTGACAGGAATAAGGTAAACACACACAAACTCGTTTATCTCCTTCAACGCTCAATCATACTGAGCAAGTTAGGACAAGTATCGATGAACCAGCCGATTGCTACGACGTACAGTCCATTTTCGTATTGCAAAACCGCCATCTGTCGACCATTCTATTCTGAAAAGGGGCGATACGCTAGAATGGATGGATACGCTGGATTTTTCCTCAGGTCGGTTTTTCAGAAGCACGCATGTTAAGTAAACATTTCTCTTTTGTCTCAACCCTATTTTGATGAACTCGAAGTAGACCTGACGCATGCGAAAAAGCGCTGATGGTTTCTGCAAACGAAAACGGACAGTGCGTCTACGGAGCACAACATCATAAGTGCACCGGCTCCCGCAGTTAGTCTTTATCCCCGGAATGTTTGCCACATTTGGCAATTCATGCATTTACACAGCTGTATGCTTTTCGTCATTTTACAACGTACGTGCATACGGCGTGCGGTCTATTTACGAAATCTATGTTAAGTATTTTTAAGTTTTTATACCATCATACAGGGTAGGAATATAAACTAAGTATTCGTTATTGTGTAGTAGGTAGGTTTTAATTCTAGTGAAATTTAAAATATAAAGTAAATCAAATTACAAATCTACCATCGCCCCCCTAACCCACGTCAACGCCCCCATTTTTTTCTGGGCCCCTTAACGCCCCCTCTAGGTCTCAAACGCCCACAAGGGGGCGTTATCACCCACTTTGGGAAAGACTGGTCTAAAACTATGCAACACTCGTTTTTATCTATCTATCTATATATCTATCTATCTATATATATATATATATATATATATATATATATATATATATATATATATATATATATATATATATATATATATATATATATATATATATATATATATATATATATAAATATAATATAAATATCCTGATCAGCATAGGTAAGATTTATATAAGATTAATTTCTTTTTTATAGCTATTACAATCGATGTTAATAATTTTTATCGATGTTAATTTAACTCCGAAAATAATGTCTACAGAAAATCTGTTTTAAAAAAGCTCTATAAATAGACTCCAATAAATAAACCACATGAAATGTCATAATATTGATGGCCTATTTTCGAACTTGACAATCTTTATCCTCCGCATAACCGGAAGGCGTCTTCATGCATTTTCAATAGCAAGCGCAAACCCTAAAGTTATGTGTTTAATCCAGTCACGTCGGCTGTGGACTAAATTTACATTGGACCTCTTGCGTAAAGGAAATAGTTATTTTCCTGAGCACACAGTGACAAGAAAAGAAAAGTAACATGACAAGTGCGATGTGTACTTAAGAATGAGTGAGATAGCACTTTTTTTTTATCTTATACTATTGAAGTACTTTCCGTACTCTGATCAATATTTTGTTTAGAAAAACAGAGACCTTTACTCAGGTAACTTAAACTACGATTGAAAACTTGAATGTGTTATGATTTAAATTGAATGGGACAGTGTTATAAAATAACATTACATCGAAAAATTGTTTTATTTGTAATTTTTTTTCAAAAAACATTTTTGACAATTTTACAAGATACAAAACTTCTCAAATATTTAACGCGATATTGTATCCATAGAATAAATCATCCTTTCAAATTGTTTCACTCGTTCAGAATACTAATAACCAAGTTACAGCTTAAAAAATATAAAGCGAAGATTTACATTCAATTATGCGATATAAGAATATTTTAAAGGAAAGGAAATATAAACATCTTTATTTACCTATGAAAAATAATACACAAACATTCTTATGCTGCAGTAAATATTAACTTAATTTTTCTGTTTTTGTAATATAGATTTTTCTTTTTATAATCTTATTTTTCTAAAACAAATTTTTTTCTTTAAAATGAATCAAATAATATTTTACTACCTATAATTTCAATTCTGTGTAATTTGTTAACATATTTATAAATTTATTATTTTATTTAGGTAATTACCAGCATCACACTGTAATAAAAGTGGATTATATAAAAACATTTGTCATTCAATGAATCTTTTTATGTGTATTAATATGTTTAAAATGCAATTTGAGTTACTGAATGACTTATTTCATTTATTACCAGGAATCACACAGAGATATCTGAAGCCTAAGAATTGTAAGCTGCTGAAATTTCTTTTTTGACGTGCCCGAAGAATTTGCTTTCTGAGAGAACATTTTATAGATAATTGGTCATATTTATGTATTCCAGTGGTGGAAACAAAAATTCCCAACCAGCTCTTTCGTCAAACTTGCGTGTACAAAACGAAAACGCAACATTAAAGTCAATTATTCAACGTTAATTGTGATCGATTGCTACGGAGTAAAGATCAATTATATTTTATATTTAAACCAAAAATTTCAAATAATTCATTATTAGTGTCACTCACTTCGGAACTAATAATTAATATAAGGTAGCAATTAATCATTAACACAAATGCTTAAAATATACACCAGTTATTCGTCATTTATAAAGTTTTCATTAGATAAGATAAGGTAAAACAAGATATACACTGTTAGTAAAATAAGTGAGAGAGAAAGTGTTCAGCATTATACTCTCTCTCTCTCTTTAAACTTTAAACAATAATCTTTCTTTACAAAAAAAATTCGTTTATGGAAATATATTCCACTTAACGATTGTGTCTGTCAGTACATTCATTAATTGCTTTCAAGATTTCAAAAAGTCCTTCACTTTTGTAGAATTGCAGATTAAATATGCAGGTTTTAAGATAAAAAGTCATACGTTAATGAATTTATTATAAAGTAATTTATTTTAAAACACACAAAATTATTTCACTTATATACTAACACACTTATTTACGTATGCCTGCAGAATAGTTTTCTGAATTTCGTGAAATGTTTTGAAATTATTAAGATACCAAAATAAAAATTTTAACAAAGCACATACGAAGTAAGGACAACTAAAATGTATAAACTGATCAATTTGCGTAACTAAATTGTAACATGTTTGGTACGCATTTTAATATTTTTATCTCTATTATGAAAATATTCACTTTTAAAATGCCATTTAATTATGGAAAATATTTACTATTAATTTCTTTAATGGAAATTTTTTAATGTTAAATGTACACTGCCGGACACATAAATTGCAACACCAGTATAGACAAGAGACATTACAAAAAATTCATTTTGTAGATAACATCTTCAACAAGTAATAAATGAAAAAATTTATAGACTTCTGTGAATTATGATTCCTGCCAAAATCTGTAGCCGCCATTGTTTGAAATCATCGCTGTCACACGTCTCGCATTGATTCAAGGAGACTTTGGATGCGTTCTTGGGGTACAGCACATCAATCAGCTTCCCCCGTTGCCAAAATTGATCTGGTGTAGCAGCTGGAGATGTAATCTGGGTCAATCGCATAGAAACCATGTACCACTTGTTTTCTATCGGTGAAAGATCCTGAGAGCGATCAGGCCAGGGAATCAATTCAATCTGACGATTGACGAAGTACCCTTTGACAATACGTGCCATGTGTGGTCACGCATTATCCTTTTGAAATATGGTTGTGGGAAAGTTTTGAAGGTGAGGAAGGACAACTGACTCCAACACTTCGGAGATGTATTGCTGGCAATTTCAAGTACCAGCAATGCGCACCAGAGGAGTGCGTGTGTGATATCCAATACCGCCCATACCATAATACCCAGTGCAGGACCAGTCTGACGGTGCATAATGCAACTGTTCAGCATCCTCTTTCCACGTTGTCTCCAGACTCGAATGCGACCATCGTGGTTTTAAAGACAAAAGCGTGACTCGTCAGTAAAGACAATTGCATTCCATTCTGCCATCCATATCCTTCTTGCATCGCACCATTTGCGGCGGAGATGTCTGTGTCTCTTCGTCAAGGGTAGACGAAGCAATAGATGACTTACGGATAGACCACTTTGTTGTAAGCGACGTCGAATGGTACACGCAGACACTGGATGATGCGTTACAGACTGAATGTGCTGTGCTATGGTTCATGACTTGGCTGAGCGATCCGTCACTGCTATGTGCACAATTTGCTTGTCATCACGTGAAGTGGTGCACTGAGGTGAATATGATCGAACACGTCACTCCGTCGTACCCTCCTACATCCAACGATCACATATTCGTATTACAGTTGTTTGGTTTCGTCCAACACGACTACTTTTTTCCCTGAAAGGTAATGTACAATCCCAGTATACTACTATCCTTCCTCTGTAAAACTCGGATACTTGATTAAAAAAGGATCACTGTTTTCTACGAGGCATAATTGATCATTTTTTTGAAAAAAAACATTAAGAGAAACACAATTGCCGAACTTGAAACTATCAAAATCTCCAAGCCTTAAATAGCACTTTGAAGTGGCACCACAGGCGCACATCATGTGCGCCTGCACTGAAATTCTATTCATTTGCATATCTCACCTCCGCTAATGCATGTTGTAAATTTCATGTTATTTGTATGCCTCCTTCAGGGTGTTGCATTTACGATGGCCAGCAGTGTGATATACTTGAAAAATGAGTTGTTCCCACATTAGATTATAACTATTTTTTCGTACATACGTGTGTTTCCAAATTGCACATTTTACCATGCTATACTATTAAATACTGTTAAGAAATTGCCGAAAATTGGTAACTAAACTAAAATTAAGAATGGTATTTATATTAATAGCATTAAATTATATTCACAAATGAAATTTTTATCATTAAAAAATTAATTCTCTTCCAGTATCGTTTTTCATATTTACTGTCCACAATCTTTTCTGGCGGAAAGCGATTTATATTTGACTAAAATATGTATAAAACTTTATTTACATTCGGATTATGAAATAATTCCTATTTTAATCTCTTATTCGTAATTTAACTTCTGTTCATTTTCTTTGGTGGATTATTTGTCATTAATAAATAAACTTGGCTAAAAAAAGTATATGTATTTGAAGCTCAATATGAATTATTATAAAAATCAAAGGAAATTTGTTTCTTATTAAGAATATTTTGAAGACCCTTTAAATATATTTTAGTTTGTCATTACTAAAGTAATTGAAAAGTAAAACGATAAATTATATTTCTTAAGAATTCAGAATAAGTAGCCTTATTATTCAAACATTTGCGACATGTGAATTTTTGGACATGCTTAGCCAGTCGCTGAAAGAGAATGTAATTTTTCAAGAAAGTATCCTCTATATTAATAATAATTTACATTGGATAGCTATTGTAAGAGATGAATTTAAAAACCATATAAAACAATCTCTTTACACAATAAGGTATCTGAAATTTAAACTTATAAAATTATTATATCTGACCACATAAAGCAAATTTCTATGATGACAACAAAGCATATAGCCTGTGCAAAAATACATTAAAACATGGAAAAGTGTTATCGATACAGAAATTAATTCAATTTAATTTAAACTAATATTTATTGTATAAGGATCATAAACGTGAAAAGCCCTCATAATGGAGAATTCATCATTTTGGAGAAGTATGTAGACAATTCTCTAAATTGCCTACACAAACTGAAACTGGCCCTCATATCCTATTACATTGTCTGTTGTTGATTAATTGCAGATCAAAGTGTGCGGATATTGTTGCTTATGTGATTGTGGGCATGTTATTGAAGGAGATACCGGATTTGACAGTTGACGAGAAGTATTATAACAAGCATGTATGTGCCATCTCATCCGTTTGGTTATTAATTGGTTGAAGAAAATCATACATCCATAATTTTTCTATCTATTTACTGACCTTTGTTGAGCATTGGAAATAACAATAAGAAAGATTTGGAGCAAAAGAATATTGTACAATCACTCAGAAAGAAAAGATCATGAAGAAATTCAGAATACGAATTCATTTTATTATTTCAAACGTCAGAAACTATCCATGTCACAATGAACAGCTTGTGATATAAAGAAGAAAACAGATACTAAACTTTATATTATAAATCAATAACTACAATTACTGCAATGAAAATTAGCATCTGTTATCAATAGTTATGTTTCGTTGACATAGTTAACAATCTTATGTGAGTCTAGTTACAACAATGTTATCTTGATTTTATTGAAAAGATTTTTCCCTTATGCATATTTATTGAAATCAGAGTTTTAATAATCAGAAATACTTTCAATAATATAAATGAAAAGTTATGGATAAAAAAGTGGTATTAATTTTGAATATCACAAAAGACTAAAACAGCTAATCGATATAGATTAATTAAAGATAATAATTTATAAAGTATTAATTGGTAATCACTTAGTCGTTCTATTAAATTCATATAAATGTGAATTCTTTGTCATCACAAAATTTTATGTGGCATTAAAGTGGAATTTGTGAAAGTCTCTCGATTGCAAAAATAAATTATTTAAAACTAATGGGATTATTAAAGTGAAATATTCACAATAATTTTTTTCTCAAATTATATTTTAATAAGAACTATCAATGGAACTCTTGCAATACAAATCTTAGGTAGATTTCTGTACAACATTTTGCCAATTTTCAATGATAATTGATATAATGATTTACGTTACATAGAATTCTTATAAAAATAATAATAATATAGATTTTATATAATTCGCATGATTTTATAACGCTTATAATAAATAAAGTTAATAATAATATTTTTATTTCTCTCCTTCCTCCAATCCTTATCATCAAAGATTAAATTTTTTTGGTAATAGGTGTGTATCATATCAATAAAATAACACAATAATGAGAAGCGAAATTCCAGGAAACCAACAAAAAAGAAATTGATATTTTGTTTTTATTAGAACAATCTTTGAATGAATCGATGAGAAAAAGTTAAAAGAAAGTCTTCACTTATTAGGAAGATGAAGACCATTTGTATTTCTCCCTGAACAAATATCCTAAGATAAATTATTGACAAATATGACTTCATCAAGTGAAACACAAAATGATTGCCATATAACAGGGAGATTTTCTCGAAAACAAATAATTCCCAAGATAAAAAAAAGAAATATATGAGATGAAATTTCTATTTCACTAAAGAAGAAGTTCAGAAATTTCCAAAAACAAAAATGAAAAACTTGTTTAAAAGTGACAGCAAAGAAACTTCACATAAAGATATTAATAACATAAGATTATGTAATATGTATAGAATATTTGGCTGGGCAAACACTTCGCTAGCTTAATCAATGTAGATTTTTACTATGATTATGAGCTTGTTATAAAAAGTAAAAATAAGATCCCGTGGCAACCAGTTTATTACTAATGGAAAAAAGATAAAATTCTTCTTAAAACAAAGTGGAAAAAGCAAATTTATTTTATCCAAATTCTACATCCTGTATATAAATCTTTTAGTTCTCTTTCTTTCCTAATGATTAATTACCATTGCTCTATCTTTATATAAGTGTTGCCATGAATCTTCTTGCATTTTTTTTCTATCCCAGAGAAAACTTTCAGTACCGAGAATGCTATAGAATCCTGAAAAGGATAAGTATCTAAATGCGTTCAGTTCAAATATCTTGGAAAAAGAGCACTTTCATAAATTTCAGCAGTTATGAGTACTTTCATGAGTTCTAATTGTTATGTTTCTGCCAGAGCCATATGATCACACATGGACCAATGCAGCCACAGGCTACAATCACTTTGCTTGACATTTTGTGACAAGAACACTTTGGTACTACCATAGTAAGCAGAAATATTTTTTCACTGATTGGCATCTCCCATACTTGCTTTATGATGTCCATTAATAAAAATATCATTGTGTCAAGAGCATAGACAGTACCGTTTGTAATAATATTGAAAAGAACCTTTTTGATTCTGGATTTATATGATGTAGTATTTTAAGATAAGTCACCCATTTCTTATTCAATGACACAAAATGTAAATGATTCTGGTGATTATACCTTGTTGTCTCTAGTCTGTTCATAGCAATGAAACATAGCAAGGGAGATAATGTTCATAGCAAGGGAGATAATGTGGTGTCATAGTTTCCAGTCCCATCATCTACAATCATAAATTACCAATAGCCATTATTGTCAATTTCCATTGTTGTCAGTATGACCGGTTTGAGAAATGACCCGTTATACTGATAACAATGGTCAATAAAGAATATTGTCATAAATATTTCATCCAATTGACTACCTTTTTAAGGGAATTCCAAACGTTATTTAACTACTGAATATATTTAGATTCTATGCAGTCTGATTTAAACAATATATCATGCAAAGTATCAGAATACTTCCATAACTTCTTTTTTCTCGGATCTCTCAGATGAGCTGGTATCCGAATGGTTAGCTCTCTTGCTTTCGGTTCAACTGTTCGTGTGTTCCAACCACACTTTGGGCTTAAATATTTGTAGTAGTTCGAAATACATCTAAATCTAATTAGTCCATATAAATCTAATTAGTCCTCGTGTGCAAAAAATGACTGTTGAGTGACAAACAAGGCAATCAAAATGTGGATCTCTCGCTAATCGAAAGTTTTCGAAATGTGATTGGAATTCTTTTGTCACAGCCATGTTTATAAATTGTGACAAATGATTGAGAAAGAGTGAGCAGCCATCTCCTTGGACATAATGTACCTAGTCGTGTCACTGAATGCCAACAAAATTGACCGAACAATGGATTATTGTGCTTGCCTAAGGGTATCCAAACAAATTATTGAGCTAATTATATAGTCTATTTATAAGTATATCATATCGTAATAAACATCATTCATTATTTGTTGGTATATCTCTTTTTTACCGATTTTCATTTTTTTCTGTGCATGTGTTCTAAATGTTACATTTTCAATGTTACATGGTGCATTTATATAGACTTAGTTGCAAATTCATTTATGATTATATGTTTTAGAACTAAAAACATAATGTATGTAAAAGTAATTTAATTCAGTAATGTAAATTACGTTTGCATATTAATGGTTAGTATTACAATTAATCATATTATTTAAACAGATTTTGATTAAATATTTAAATTTCCAATGCCAATTATGAAACATTTTACCTCTAATTAAACTTCTGATTTCAGTAAAACAGTTAGCATTGATTATTTAATGTCAGCAATCGTTTTGTTAAATATTAAATAATATTTTACAAATATTAAATAAATTATCTCTTAACAAAAGTTCTCTGTTACGCTATAACAGAATATTTGTATGAATTTATTTTATCTGAATGCCATTTTGATGGAATGAAATATTTTTGATGAAGTTTTTAATTCGTGCGCAGCTTAGCGATAACATAAACCAATAGTAATAACATATTGTTTTCTTTTTTTTACTAAAATATATTTTAATAAACAAACAGAGATATGTTTCTATAATCTGAATAAAATTTGCATTCTAAAAATTGGCAAATGATATATCCTAATAGATTTAAAATAAGGAAAACCTTTGAAAAGCTATTAAAACTTGAACTCTATAACTTGAATACATTCTCAAAACAATAAATTAATCGTAAATTATAAATCTGAGTAAAATAATCATTACTTATTAATTTTATCAATAAAGGGAAAGTTTAGCATAACTATCCATTCAGAAAAATTGAATTGTATATGAAATAAGCACTTCACTTTTTCTATAGTACTCAAAAACAAACAGATTTTTCTTTCCTTAAAAACATTTTTGATAGACTGTAATCGACATCCTGAAAACGTGAATTATTAAAAGGCTTTTCTCATAGCGCACATCAACTCGAATCACGTCCGCGATGCGGCTAAATATCTTCAAAGCACGTGCAAAGATTCCGAGAAGTAATAAAAAAAGAAAAAGGGATTCCATTCGAAAACTCAAAGCTAAACGAAAGGATGGCCATTCAGAAATATAATATACAATTGAGAATGTATACGGATTTCAGACTAAAGGCGTATTTTATAAATGAAAAATGTACATGAGATAACTCAAAATGAAAGACTGAGATAAGTAAGATAGGGGGAAATATAATTATTCGATTCTATTTTGCATCTACATAATACTTAAAAATTGTATCTTTGTACCAAATCACAGAATAAGAAACGATTGATTTTTTGATTTGTTTAAAGTTCTTTAAAAAATGTATATTTTTCGTTATTGTACAATTTTTCATGAACATCTTTATACGGAAACAATGCAATTTTAAATTTAACTAATATAGATAATTTATGACTTGTAATATATAGCTATGAAAATAAATAAATTTGTTTAATTCTTCAAAATACGTTACTTTTATAAAAAAATTAGAAAGCTAACCAATAAGTCTACTTGATGCAAAAGTTCATTTTAAAGTGAAAGAAAAAAACAATTTTTCAGAAAAGTAATAAAACATCTATACTACTTCATTGTGACATATTTTAAATCCGATTTCAAAAAATAATTTAATTGTGTCAAGAGCACTTGTTGAAAATTTTCTGTATCTCTAAATTTATATGCTTATAAAAAGAGAATTAAGAAATATGAATTTATTGTGCAGGATACTAAATATGTTCCTTTTAACTTACTGCGTAAATGTTGTGTGTGTTCAATGTGCATACTACAATCCTAAAATATATCATAACTATTATAAAAAAAATATTGCAATTCAATATAAAAAGTTACTTGAAAGATTTGCATCGCAAACCAAAATTATTTTGTTTTTCCTTTTCGAATAAATTTTAACGTAGAAAATGTTTTATATTGTTAATAATATTACATAAGGATTGTCACTAACCACTCTTCAAAATACTAGGGGTTACTTTACATATTTTGATTAAGAAAACGCTGGAACAAATGCATTAAAATATCTTACTGTTTCTCAAGAAAAGATATTTTTTGATTTATTTTAACAAAGTGTCTTTAAATTTTATTCTCCATTTATTTTTTGATTGGTATTTTTTGATTTATTTTAACAAAGTGTCTTTAAATTTTATTCTCCAAAATGTTCATATTTATTACTTTAATTTTTAGTCCTGTTCCAATATAGTACAAATAAATTACACTTTCAGCTCTATTTAAATATTTTATCATGAAAATTATGACATATGAAATTTTAAATAAATATTACTAATTTATTTAACTTTTTGAGAGTTTGAAATTAAGAATTAATTATATATAAATCAAGATGCTTTAAGATGTGGTATATTGACATGATACACAGGAAAAAGAGTGGTAGGATTGCTATAGTGAAAAAATAAATTTTCTATTGTTGAAGAAGTCAGATACTGTATCAGCAATGTGTTTTATAGATCCCTACTAATTTGTCTTTAATCATTTTACATTTGTTAAAGATCTGAATAAATTATTCCCCTTATAACTTTTTTCAAAAACTGATACCAAAATGTCAAAATTTGACTGTCTTATTTTAAAGTTCCATCACATTTTGGCCTATAATATTACACAGAAGTAATTTATATTTTAATAAAATTTAGGGCAATTTGTATTCTAAAACAAAAAATTCTGCACAAAATTTTATTAAACTTATGCTTTAAAATGCATTTTTTCTGATAAGAAAATAATTCTCAAATATGTAATTCAAATATTTTATCCAAAAACAAACCACTCTTAGTTCCATATTCTTTTTTTTTAATTTACTTAAGTTCCTCACAAAATGGTCTTTGTAATTTAAAAATATTCTGAATGTAAATTCTTATGTTTGTTTTTGGTATTCATTTATTAAAAATTGAAATGCTCCTTTGTTGTAAACTGAAAACAATGTGATCATAAAGCAAAATGAGAGAATGATGAAGTTACAAAGTTAATTCTTCATACTGCAACAATTCCTTGTAATATTTAAATTAAGAAGAGAAATAAAATGGAAACAGTGCGTTTTAATGCAAAATATAAATCTGCTTAACTGTTTTATTGAAATTTGCTCTGAGAGGGAATTATAATGTGTTGTGGCTTATCTCTCCTGGTTGACAGTAGTACTAAACCAAGTCCATGAGGCTGAACGCCTGCAGACAATGGAGCACAACCTCAGGGATCGAGAGCAGCTGGCTTTTATTTAAACTGAGGCAGGCTAAAATGCATCAGCAGCAACTTAAGTCACACTGCATTTTGGACACAGGGGATAAACTTTGTGGACCCTCACGTTGTACACGAGTGTGTCCACTTCAAAATCTCACGAGAGTTGTCTGATAGCACCTGTTGCCAAACACGACAACCCAATTTTCCACATATCATTCATGCCAGGGAGCTCTTCTCCAAGAAGAAAAGATATCATGCCTGACTCGGGTGGTAATCTCTGAAAAAGTATGGCAGCCACCATGAGCAATATCCATTACATTAATTAAAAAAAATAAGAGCATACTATATTATTTTATATATTTTTATATTTTTTATTTAATGTAATTATAAAAATTGGAATAATTCTAGAAAGCTTTATACATGCATTAAGCATTTAATTATTATTTATCACCTATTCTTTATTAAACTTTGCTAGTTTTCACATACATGATTTTGTAATGTAGATTATAGAATTCTTTGCTATCATATTATAAATTTTGAGTTTAAAGTAAATATCTCAAATTAAATTCAATATCATTTTAAGTACAAAGTTAAATAATAGCCATTTGAAAAATATCCAATATATAATTCCCGTTTCTTTATATTACGGTGTTTCAGAAAATGTTCTTTTTTTTAACGTACTGTGTGAATTTTAATTGTTCTTATGGCATATAATATGATTAATTAATTACTGTAACCCTTTACAACATAATAGATATTTTCTATATCACTAAGGAATTAAAAATATCCAGTATTCAATTATTTAAATTAAATATCTCACAAGCTTTTTAATTTTCAGAGCAACCTTACAAGATTTTCTATGCAAAAATAATTTTTATTAATTTGTGGAAATAAAAAAAACAAAAGAGATCTAATATTTCAAACGGGTCCATAGCAGTATATTGCGAATATTTTTAAGAAAAATAGTTTTCTAAAATACTGGTTCTTAAGAAATTAGTAAAAAAGGAGAGCAATCCAAATCAGAAACTGAGGTATTCTAGTTATTTCAGGATTTTTCCATTTATTATCAAAGGCTTTCATTACGATTTGTCAGAGCTATATGAAAGAATTCCATTTCAATCCGCAGTCATATCAAAACACGACTCTTGCACATAAATCATTCATCTTGTTCTCAAAAGTTCAAACTGCTTTGATTAAAAGAGCACTCTAAAAGTAATCGATTTTGAAAGAATCATAACACAAGAACTCTTGAAATTATATTTTTCTACGACTTGTTTCCGATTCATCATAACTTCCGCTGCAATCATTATCGTTTCGGTATTTCCCGATTCGTATGATTTTAAAAGAAAATAATTATTTCATAAATATATATCTTACAATCTATAATTACATATCTTCTTTAGGCCTCCAGTATTGTTATTTTCTTGATTTTCTCATGAGAATCATGTCTCTTAATAAAATCATACAATGTATAATATAAAGTAATTACCTATCCGGAACATAATGTAATTTATCTAGAATGGAGTAGAGCATTTAATTTATAAAATTTTAATAAAATTCTAATAAATTGCCTTGAAATAATTTTTTTACTGTTAAAATATTAATTAAATATTCATTATTTGATAAAACTAATTTTTTAAGGCTTTTTAAATATTATTATTCATCATTCACAATTTCATTAAAATAATTTTAGTCAGCTGAGTATTTAATAAATAATTTATTTCTCGTTTCAGTCATACTGGGTATTGACTCTAAGAATTCTATGTGTTATCGGAAAGAATAAGAAAAATCTTATTCATTAGAACAAATAAATCTCACACTCACACATATGAAAATATTATATATATATATATATATATATATATATATATATATATATATATATATATATATATATATATATATATATATATATATATATATATATATAATTAATATTATATTTAATAAAATTAATAATCAAATATTAGATGGTGAATAATACATTGAAAATACGAAATCTAGTAAATAGTTGGAAAATGTTTAATATATATGTTTTAAAATTTCAAAGAAAAATATAAAATGAAACGAAGTACTAAAATGGCCTGCTTCGTCAGAGGGTGTTGACCACATTGGCACATAGTAGGGCTTTTGTGCACTGGCCCAAGACATAGTCTTAGAAAAAGATGCCAGTACACCCCAAAGACACACCAAAAGTTCCAACCAAAATATCAAGCCAGAGTAAAAGAAGTAAAATTTATTCTAAAATACACTGCTCAAAACAATTAAAGGATATTGCGGTTTTAGGTGGATCTTGTGGCTGGGAAACTTTTTAGCTGATTGATACGTGGTCGACTGACGTAGTAGGTTATATGAGAATAAATTACAAATGTTTGGCAGAAAAAAATGAATTTTATTGCGACTTTGTGTACAAAAGGAAAAAAAACACAATTTATGCATATGAGAAAAAAAGAATAAGAAAAGGTGTTGTCTTCAAAGGAAGTCATTTTCAGTAGAGGGTATGGTTTCCACGGACGGCCATCAACGTTGAGCACCTTTGAGGCATGGAGTCAATGAGGCTATTAATCACGAGTTAGGGTATTCTGTCCCACTCTTCCAGAAGAGCACTTCCCAGTTCTTGGCGAGTTTGTGAGGGTGGTTGGTGACTAGCAACTCGTCTTCCTAGAGCGTCCCAAACGTGTTCTATTGGATTCATATCTGGAGAACTCGCTGGCCATTCCATTCGTACGATTCCTTCCTTGAAAAGGAAATCCTCCACCAGGTTAGCACGATGTGGCCTGAAGTTATCATCCATTAAAATGAAGTCATCTCCGATTGCTGCAGCGTAAGGGACTACAATAGGTCTGAAGATTTCATCCCTATATCGGCGACTAGTCAGAGGTCCATCTTGAAGGATATAGAGGTCTGTGTGCTCGTCAATGGAGATGCCACCATATACCAACACTCCCCCACCGCCAAATCTGACACTTTCGTACACGAACGCTGTATTATTCCTACTGCCATGGTCCCTCCAGATGAAAATACGCCTATTATCAGGATGAACAGAAAAATGGTACTCGTCAGAAAAAAACATTGCTCCATTCATTTCTCCTCCAGTTCACATGCTCTGTTGCCCACTCCCTGCGGTCACGACGATGCCTTGATGTTATTTTAACACCTATCATCGGTGTGCGAGCATACAGACCTACACCATGGAGCCGGTTTTGGGACAGTCTGAGTTGAAACCGTGGTGTCAGTAGCCGAGCGAAGGTGTTGTTGGAGAAGAGTAGCGTTCATATTTCGGTGTCTCCGAGCCGTTAACAACACTAAATAATGATCTTCATTGGGCGTTGTTGACCGTCTACGACCTTGCCCTGATCTTCGGCCTGCAATTCCAGTCTCCAAAAAACGGTTCCAGATCCTGGAAATCACACTTTGTAACACTCCAATGGCTTGTGCTACTCTGGCTTGAGTTTGGCCCCCTTCTAACCTACCAACAATTCTCCAAGCTTCTGAATCGGTTAAATGACTTCACTGAGACATCGTACTCATCGAAACTGTATACTGATCATCCTTGTATTTATTGTCTTTTATTCAGTTGAAAGTCAAATTTCATTTACTACCGCTGAAGTGACGTTTTTGACGTCGAACTCAAAATTAGCATACTCCACAGTTTGAAAATCAGAAAAATTTTCCTTTGTGATTCTCTTCTTCCATTTTTAGCAAAAAAAAATTTCGTTTTTATTTTTATTTTATGTAAAACTTACAATATCCTTTAATTGTTTTTATTTGTGCATCTAACCTATACTTTCTTTTGTGAATGTACGTAACTACTACGTAACTCTTAAAGAAGTTGTTGAAGATATTCTCTCCTTATAATATTTTTCAGTAATTTCTTTGTATTAAATCCAAATGAATTAATCCCTGCAAGATCAATATTGTAGAATGCACTTCCTTAATCCTGCCTTCACAGAATACTTCAGGGTCATTTGGTCGGCAATGTCGACACCAAATTTTGTTAAGTTAAATTTATATTACAATTATTGTTTCTGGAAGCTTTTTTGGGCGATTATTGTCAATATTAACTGTGGAATAAAGGCAGCTCAATTATAAGACATTTTTGCTTATTCTTTCCCTCATAAACTTTCAAAGTTATATCATCATGCTCCAGTAACAAAGTATCGTATATCAGCATCTATACTTTTTGCACAAATTCAGGTATTGATATTCGATTTCGTTTCATTGTTCCATTTAAACTAGAGTTCTTCGTTTTTAACATTTAGAGCAAATTTAGTGTAGTAAAAAAATTATCTGTAGTGATATTTATTTATTTTCGAAAAATTCTATCAAACGCAAATCGACGTATTCGGAGACAGATATGTTTACCGGACGTTCCTTATCTTTACCCTAATATAGAAAAATATTGAGCACATATTTACTATCAACAGCAGCGGCAAGCCAGAGCTTGAAAAAATTAATTTGGTTTACACGGCACCTAACTTTAGACGGAAACAGTTGTTAATCAATAGTTATATATGGTCCTAGTTTATAGCAAGCTCTCAAATTTTCAATAAATTTCTTACAAACTTCAGAAATGTGACAGAATTTATCTGTTTGCAGGCGTTCAGTTCCCAAAGATTTTTTTGGTCAAATCGAAGAAATTTCATAAGTTCTCGTAATCTATCTCTCGCCATAGTATCGCAGAAAAAATGTGTACCCCAAACAGCAGACCACAGACTATTGAGCTCTAGATTATTTGCACAGTATATACCTCGAGAATACAAAATTAATTTAAAATCATCTAGTTCGTCTAAAGTTGTTGACCATTCAATTTTTCCCAGTTGCCGATGAGTTTCTTCTTCTGTACAATTTTTGATATGACGCAGCATAGACTCATCTTTAAGTAACCTCCATGAACTAATTACATAGCCATTTTCAATATTTCGCTTTACATAAATGGTTGGGCCATTCTTTGAAAACATTATGTTCAGCAATTTTTCTACGCATACAACTTTCAGAGGTGATACTTTTCTAACACGTTCCATCATTTGTAACAAAATTTCCAAAGTTCATTTCATATGGACTTGAATCTGATAACTTTTTAGTTTATTTACACATTGCTTTTTTCCTATAAGTGGTTTTTCTGCTGGTACATTGTACGGGAAATTTAGATACGGTTTCTTTATCTGAAGAAATATGTTCTTTAATTTTAGACACATATTCATCACCACTGAAAACAATTTCTTCATCATTATCGTTTTCGGATTCATTTTCCAATAATTTTTGTATTTATTCGAAGGCCTGAATATATATATATATATATATATATATATATATATATATATATATATATATATATATATATATATATATATATATATATATATATATATATATATATATTGTTAATTTTTTCCAGTTATTTTCTCCGAAGATCAATTTTATCTCCAATGTGGCAAAAATCAGACATATTGGTACACTCAAATTATTTCAAAGGCAATGTGAAAAATTAATTGAAAAATCATAAAGAGCGAGAGTTGTGCTTGTTAGACTACCGCATCGGCTATGGCAGTATTGCACTACATCCTATTCAATAACCCAAAACAAAAAAACGGAGAGAAAACATTCCTTAAAATCGCTAACTAGAGGCATTTTTCACAAATGGAATGATAACGGAAGGGGAAGGGGGTTTGCAACACTGAATAATACTAATACATCAAAACATTCAGCTGCTCTTAGTTATAAGCAACAATCTACTGGCCTTGAATATTGTTCTGCTTGCACCTTGGAAATAGAAAGATCACTGAAAAAGCATTTCCTATTCCAGGAAACGTTGAATTGCAAATTTAGTACTTGTGATTATAATGGGATCAAAATGACCCATTCTGCGGTTTTAAATATAAGTATTAAAAAAACAAAAACATTATAATAATTTAACGTATCATATTTTCACGCATTATTATTGGTATAAAATATAGAAAAGTCAAGAAATTTATTTCAAATGCGTTAGAAACTTTTTGAGAAAATCGGAAACAAAATTGTTTTTGGGTCAAAATGACCCCATCCGCGCTGTTCTAGTGTTAAAATATTAATAATACGGTGTTCAAGCGAAACTGTTTTTATTAGTTCTTTTGAAATCAACATATATTTTTGTACTGATGTGTAGACCTAATCAAAATGGTTTGCCTGTAATTTTATATGATGTTTCTTATCAACTAATAAGCGACAGTGCAATGTAATACTTAATTTCAGTCAATTAATAAATTTGAAATCTAGTATTAGCATATCTTAACTAAATAATTGCATGCGAGATACACTTCGAGGAATATTGTAACCAATATAACAATTATATCAAAGATGCACTTGTTTAAGAAGAGGTTCAATCTAAATGACGATCTTTGTCTCAGTCATGTTAAACTCGCCACTTATGAATCTTAAAATCCTTTACCATTCTATCGTGAGAATGCAACAGAGAACTCAACATCGCATTCATGTCTTTCTGGGCTTTTCATATTTGAATTGACTGTAAAGATCTATTTGCATTTGGTAATTTGATTGTATACATATAGTTAGGAATATTCAAATGTATACTAAAATATATTCGATTTTATCTTGTTATAACAACCACAAAATTAATCAGATAATTGAAAGAGTGAGCAAATGGTGTATCCGGTGATAAATGAGAAATATTAGCTACTTTCATTTGTCTTAAACTCTTATGATTTTAAACGGAAAAGGAAGACAAAGTTTAACCAGAAATTCTGATTTATGGAATCCCTTAAGTAATGGATTAGAAATCGATACAAAGTTATGGGCTGTCTCCTTTCAACTTTCTTATAGGGTAGAGGGAGGTAGAATAAATTTCTAAATTAAGTTACTTGATCAATATAAACTAATCGAACAGAAGAGCCGAGCGAAAACTCCTTCAGGAGCCTACGTGCCTTTTCTTCGACGTTCTTAAAATAGCTTTCACCAGTAATACTGGATTCAAAATATTATTTACGAAAGTGTTATTTCTGGAAAGGGGATATTTGCATTGGAATTTGCTTTTCTTGTGTAACAATTCTTCCTTTTCATCTGTGCTTCTTATAAAAGTAATCTTTTGGGAAAGTTTGCCAGATCAATTATGATTTCTTTTTGAGAAATGTATTGCAAAAGGAATGCTCTTATTACATGTAAGAGGAAAAAGTTGCTTCAAATTTATCTGAAAATGTGCAATTAAATTGGATTGAGAAAAAGATTTTTAAATTTATTCTGAACTGTTTTCGATGAGTGTGATTTTCATTGTGCCGAAAAAAAAATTGAAGTTTTAGTGGTTTTTATGAAATGACATTTTGGTTTTAATGGATTAATAAGCATTCACGAATGGAGCTGAAAAATAATCTAAGTAAAGTTATTTTTCTTTACAGTTGTACTTGTAAAAGCATTGTAACTAAATTTTGCTATAGCTTATTTTTATTTTATTTTTACTTCAATTAATGAGCAACGAAATGTATTCATTCTACTTTTAAATAACACATAACTCTTAAAGATATAATTACTTTTAAATTTTTCATAATAGACTCAAAACATTTAATTTATAAATATGGTAAAATTTATGATAAGAATTAAAATATAAAAGAGGAATTCAAATCAGAGAGAATAAATTTTTTTGCACGTGTTTCGATTTTGTTTTGAAATATAAATATAGAAAATACAATTTTTAAGCAAAATCTAAGATATGAAATTTAAAAATATTTATTACGTATACATATTTTTAAGTACACAAATATTCTATTTTTTAAAATTATTTACTTATCACATAATTAAGAATTAATAAACATTATTATACTGGGATTACATTTACAATCTGTGAATTCATTTTCAGTAATTATATATATTTTTATTTTAATGCATTAAATTCTCAAAAAATATAAAATAGTTATTAGGAATAATAAAAGTAGTTTAATTAAGACATTTAATAACTATCTAACTAATCAAGTTAATGGTCACGTTCATTGTAATCAAAGAGACTTTTCAAATTTATTTCATAAATAAATATATTTACGTCAAATATTGCAAATTTTCAATACCGATATTACAGTCCAGAAATTAAATTAAAATATTAATTATTAAATTACTAGAATGGAATGGAAAATAATATTTTCATTAGTTTAAAAGTTCCTTTGGATTGTGAATTCCTACATGTAAAATGTATTTTGACTTATCATTCAATTAAAAAAATAATAGAATAAATTAAATCTCATAAATACTCCTTCAGTATTGAAATTTAATTTTGATTTGATTGATTTTAATTTGTTTGTCGCTCAACGGTCATTTTTTGCACACGAGGGCTAATTAGATCGGGACCTATGGTTTAAAGTCGATTCTGAACCACTAAATTAAATTTTGGGTGCATTTACATAATACCATAAGAAATTATCTATTGAGTGTTTCGTGATGATTATTGCAGAAACTTTAAAAAATATTTGTTACTTTTTCATTTTTGATTATAATTGTTTCTTATGTGTCCTTGCTTTCAAAATGAATTTTGACATAAAAATAAAATAAACCTCCGATTGTATCATTATTTTTTAAAATAATTTTTTGCAATATTTAAAATCAAATAATTTTAATCTAAAATTATATAAAACAAAATTAATAGCCAGTTACGCATTTTGATAAAGCCTAATATTCTCCCACTTAACTTGTCTGATACTCTACTTATAATAATAACATTTAATTAACTTCTAAACAATGTTATTAACAGTATCCTTGATTATTAAAGCAATGAAAGAATAGTATTAAAAAAGAATCTTGTCACTATTGTATAAAATATAGAGCGAATTGGAAACTGTTATAATAAGATGACAATTTTTTTTTGTCAAAAAGCAAACTTAGTGGCAAACACCACAATTAGAAGTCGCTTAATACATTAATACAGAGAAAGCTGCAACATTTGTTCAGTCTTAAGATGACAAAATATGCTCACTATGCTGGCCACCATTGTTTGTTACAGTCTAGAGGTATAATTCAATCTATGTTCTGTTATTTTGAACGAGATATGCCTGGGAATGTAATGCACGTGGTATGATATATTTATTTACAATCAGAAGCAGATACAATGTATCACCTTGGACTAAATGTTTCAGATAGCCCCAAAGTAATGTATGCAAGAGTCATAAGTCTGAAATAAGTAATAAGGTAGAGCCATGAAGGTTGATAATTCTGTTTGCAAAATGATGGCGCAAAACCTGTTTATCATGATAGCCAAAGTTTGAAGGAACAGACTCCTGCATTAATATTTTTGTCAATAGACATTGGCTAACTTGAAAACTGGTATTACAGACAGCTGCAAAAAATGTATATATTGATGTATAGACAGAGCCTGTCACAGTATCAGAGTTGCTAAAATCTTCGAAAAGATAGGGAACAGAATGAAAAAGTGGTGAAGTTGCATTACGGCATAACACGCTTAGGCAACAAAGACATTTACTGAAATTGTTGTAACTTACATTTCTATTAATTTCAGTTATAAATTATTTATGTAATTAATTATGTGTTACCTAAGTTAAACATATATTTTAAGAAATATATTATATATTTCAATTTTACTTATTATTTACTTAAATTCTATATTAAAATCTTTATTTACTCCATATATGTCTGTTGAATTAAGAAATAAAATATTAAACCACGTGTAAATTAATATTAAACATGATTCATGTGGTTAAAGAAAATTGTTTTAATTTTGCAAATACTCACACTTATATATAGTATAAAATTTACTTTCATAAATTATTCCAAATTCTTAAATGAAATTTGGAGATATTTTATCTTCTCTACGTTATTTAATAGAACTTTGTAACTTTTATTTTTTGAAGAATAAGTTTTTATAATTTAAAACACTACTTGTGCATGTAAGCACTTAATAAACTAACTACAATAACATTGGATGACATAAAGTAAACGACTCTAGTTATTGTAGTCATACATTTCGTGTTAATTCTTAAGGGAGTTGTATTATGAAGATATTATACGGCTGAAAATTATAGCAACAGTTTAAATTTTGTAAATATGACAATGTAAGAATGGTTTTGACGTAATTTTGTACATTTCTGCTTTACATATTTAATTTAACATAATATAAAGGTGAAAATGGAGAATTTAAGTATTTGTGTAACCTTTGTAGGTTTCCTGCCCAAAGATTTGATAGAAAAATATTACTGCCTGTATCATTAACGAAACAATATTTCATATTAAGATAAATTTGATTACAAAGAATATTTACAGTTTGTAATTTAATAACAGAATTATTTCTGAGAAAATATAAAACTCTACATGAGTTCATCAAGTATTTCCAGAAAATAATTGAATTAAATAATTAAAATGTTTGGAAAACAATTTTTTTATCTACCTGAATTTTCTCTGAATTTTAGTGTAAATTCGTTACATATTTTTTTAATTAGTTACATATTTGAATTATAAAAAAATTTATTATGACACATTTAAAATTTTTGTGATTAGCATAATTTAAGTAAGCAAATCTCTCTAATTTAAAAATAACCTGAATGGTAAATTTAACTCTTTTAAAAAGAGTTGTGCATAAAATCTATCTTTGCAGCCAATGTTACTTTTTTCATATGATAAATTCTCAATAAAAATATATTTATTTATAGATAAACGAATGAAACATAAAAATATTTGTAAGAAAACTTATTTATATCGGTACTATTCAAATACATTTTTAAAAAATCTTTTCAAAACGTTAATAAATTAATAAAATAGAAAAGTAATATAAATACTTTAATTTTAATTTAGGAACAAATTAAGATAAAAACTTTTATCTTAATTAAATAATTTAATCTAAATACTTTTTTATCTTAATTTTAGGAACAAATTTGTTTATTAATTTCAAAATATATAACTAAGACATTTTGTTATTCCTCAAAATGTACGAAGAATGTAATTATGATCCATTTAAAGAGATACTGGTATTGCCCTCCTCGGAGAAATCCAAAATAACTTAGTTTAGAGCAAGGAAAAATTTAATATGAAATGAAATGTATAAATTTTCTAAGCACTTGATACCTTGTTGTTACATGTTTACGAAAACATAAATTTGATACCCGAAATTTGGAAAAAATTGCTTTTCTTACAAAGTAAATTACACGTCGACATTTTAAACGTTAATAATAATCTGTGTTGTTCATCAAACCCTACTATTTGAATTTATCAATAAAAGAACAAAATAAATCGTTGATTTTTCATTCATAATCCCTGAACTCTTATAACTAAATCAGGAAAAAAATGAATTTTTTTTTGATACAGAAAAACGTTGCAGATTTTTTAATGTGAATATTTTTAATAGATCCACTTACTTTTAACATTTCACGTATTAAAATAAAACATCTCATATGCTGTCATTAAAGAATAATAAAATTTTTTCAATAAATAATTGAAAATAATTTTTACCTGTAAGAAGAAATTGATAGATATTAATTGAAATTCATTTAAATTAATAATATATTTATTATATATTGTCTAAAATAAAATTTATTCTTGAAAGATTCATTGTATTTTATTTCAGACATAATATTACAAAATACGAATTTAATACGGGAAATTCTGGACTATTTTCTCATCATGCAAAATTTATCAAGTAATTAATTTTTCGTATTATAGAAATTTCATTTTAAAATACGTAACTTATTTTATATGTAACTTAGAGCTAGGAAATGCTTAAAAATTTTGATACAATTATATCCTCCAAAATATTTTTTTTGCATACAAATAACTATATTTTTAAAAATATACTAGTGTCAGCAAATATAATATTATATAGTATTCTTATTGGAAAGATATTTCGTTTTCAAGAAATTCCATTCATAATCAACGTATTAAGAAATACGATTAATTATGAATAATAAGAATAACTAGAAATGAATCAAAATGGATTCATTATTTCTTGGAAATTTACTTTTTGGGTCAAATGGTAAGACACCTGTATTCATATTTTCTAATTATATTTCACAGTAAGCTTCTCATTTCACTTCCGAAGCAAACATCTTATTTTTATGTTAGTTATCCGAAAATTTCTGATGAAACACAAATTTCTTATTAAACTAATATATTTTTAAATTTAGATTAAATTTAAAAATAAGCAATTTTAATCCTGAATAATATCTTAATATTTAAATAGAATAATATATAATAAATAGAATAATACAAAATAATAATAAGTAGAATAATACAAAATAATAATAAGTAGAATAATACAAAAATATTTAAATAGAATTCCAGTAGAAAATTCATTCAATTTTAACTGAAATTTGATAAATTTTATTACGCATAGAAAGGACATTAATAATATATTTATTTGAAATTCAAGCTGCTAATTTTCCTGTTTTTAATTTAATAAGTAACTTATTTAGAAACAGTTTTTTATTTTTTATTTCTGTTAAATTTGAGTTCTTAAATCAAAGATACATTTGAAACTTATTTTTCCAAATGAAGACATAAAAACAAATTTTATCACTCATTATGCGTTATAATTATTATTAATGAAATTGTTACTAATACCGAGAGAATTTTAGAAACAAACTTTGGGAACGACTTAATCATTCCTGTAAAACTTTAGAAAATATTTGTATTTGATAAAAAAATTCGTTAAATATAAAGATGTTATAATATTTTTGCAACAATATAAGCTATAATAAAATAACATTAAATTCTTAACTAAAACTTCAAAATTTATATGTCATTGAGTAAAATTTTATTAGGAGAGTCTCATAATTGAAATGTGTAAAATAAAGTTCATTTTAAATAAATTAATATTTCAGAAAATAAAAGGAACATGAACATGAAATGAGAAGAAATTTTACTACTTTTTTTATTCTGTAACTAAAATGCTGCTTTGAAGATTGAAAATCCATCATAATGTTCAATGGACTTCAATGAAATTAAAAAGATCACACGCGGGAATGAATCAAATGCTGTTAAAAGTAAAGTAATTTATTTCAAACGTATTGAAATTCGGTAATTTGGTATTAAAATTCGGCATTTTAACTTAAATGTATTTTAATTGATTCAGACCATTTACTTTAAAAGACCTTCCACGGGCAACAACATACAATGATTATTTAAATAGAAAAAAACGTGCTTACTTAAACTTTGAATCAGACATAAATAAAGATTGATAAGAAAAACAAAAGTCACATGCATGCAATAAAAATATTCACATGCATGAAGATAATTTAATTTTATAAGTAACATAAGATATTTATTTTTTAGGAAACAAAACTATAAATAAATTTAACCTTCTAAAATATGAGTATATTATTCAACAGAAAATAGAAGTCAATAAAGTCAATAACTCTTGCAATAATATGATTATATATAGCACAAATTCTGTTTAAATTTTTAGTTTATTTTTTATATTAAAAGTATGCTATCATTTTGTTTTCAATAATTTATACAAACTAAACTTTTCTTATCATTACAATTTTTGTTTTGCTATAAAATTTAAAAATGCATTATAGTGTTATCTTTAGATTTTTCTTTCATAATGGAAAAAAAAAGTATGTGTAGTAATTATTATCTGTATTTAATTACATAATTTTAAAAATTTTATGCAAAGTTTATACTTCTGTTAGCTACAAACTTCTTTTGGTTATAAAATGTAACACAAATTGCAAAAAATTTTAATGAATGATTTTTCTATTTGATTTCATTTATATCTAAACCAAAAATGAAATTTTGAAATTGAAAATGATAGATATTTTTGCTAAAACTATGTCCACTATACATTCATGATTATATATTTAATTTTAAACCAGCTGTTTATGAAACGATTCTCTTACAAATTTCTAGAATTTTTAAACAAAAATGCTTTATTTGTATAATCTTCTTGAACATCTTTAAGCATATTTTTTCAAAAATTATTTTATTAACTTTAATTATAATTTTATTTTTAGTTTCTTTGTATATCAAATCAGACCAGTAAAAGTGTTTTTAATCCATATATCAATTCAAAAAGGATTTTTTACAAAGTAATATTTTGTTGTTGTAGTTAGATTATTTTGCGTAAATAATTTAGTTTATTTGTTTTAGTTAATTAATTGTTTTATACTACATTTACCATTATATGCAAAGCCCAGCTGTCAATTTCAGAGTGCGCACGTCTCTAGATCTACAAAATTATCTCAACTAGTTTCTGCTAAATTATACGATTGCTTTTTAAAATTATTAACATAAAATAATAACATTCTTTTAATATAAAAATCAGCTAAAAATATTGTATAAAAACAATATCTTTAGTTTATCTTTAACGTTACTTTGATTACAGCTCCAATTTTCATGTTATCATTTTTGATTTTTATTGAAATTTCTTGAAAATTGATTGATTTACCGATTAACAAAAAGAAAGTTTTAAATCAATCACTTAAGAGAACATAAACAAACTTTATATATTTATTCCATATAGTACTTCATAAAGTATTATATATTAATAAACATATAATATTTTTAAATGCAATATTTAAATATTTAAGTCTTAATAAAAATCGAGAAAGAATTTAAAGTCGTTTAATATTTCTAAAATTGTGTGAAATTTACTACATGAAACAAAACATCGTATACAAAAAAACTATAAAAAATATGTTAACTAAAATTAAAATACTACAACTCAGATTATAAAACAAAAATACATTGTGACTCTAGAAGTGATGAATGAGGTGACTCCCAAATTCCTCTGCAAAAAGGAAAAACAATCAAATTCCATCCTTTTAAAGAGAAAAGGTTTTAATAAACTCTACTAATCAACTTTCATCCTCAAAAACAATGAAGCCGGTAAATGCTGGAAAAGAAGATTAAGCTGGTTACATTTTGAAAAAGAAATATGCTGTACAAAGAAAATAATTAAGAGTGTCTTTTAAATGTCGGTTAATTAAAATTTTTGGAGAAGCACAGCCAAGAATTTTCATTCATTATTTCCGTGAAATAATGCTCATCTTTCATTCCACGGGATATAAATAGTTCGGTGAATATCTCTTAAATAAGAGATTAGGAGAACATTCTTACATATTTTTATTCTTATAAATCATATATCTATAAAAAATACATGTATATAAAATGTATATATATATATATATATATACACACACACACACACACACACACACTCACATATATATATATATATATATATATATATATATATATATATATATATATATATATATATATATATATATATATATATATACATATATATATATATGTAAGCAAATCAGTGGATTCTTCATAAAATTTGACAAATTATACGAATTCTCTCTATTTTGATCATAAGAGCACATAAAAATATTAAGCATTCTGTAAAATTATATATTCCAACTTAAATTTGTTCTGATAAATCCAATTTTTCAAGTAGAAAGCATTTTAACAACCAAATCTTAGAAATAAAGGAAAATTAATCCCGAAATCTCTTACAAACATAATAAATAGGAATAGTTTATTGCAGTAAAAAGCCAAATAATTTTAGTTTGGAACTTGTTGTATCCCATAAATGTGTCATAAAGTAATTTTGTTAGTGCCTGTTGATATAATTCCATGCAAATTCAAAATTGATAAAAAAAGTTTCTGTACAATGATATAATATAGATTTTTGTCGAAATCATTTTTGTCATACGTGTATTGTTCAACTGAAAAGCTAGAGAATTATCTTCTTCAGGATATGAAAATTCCAAATTCCGAAAAGTGCAATTCAATACATCAAGAGAGGTGAGCTCTTCAGGGAATAATTACAATTTAATATGATATATATCTGTTCTGATATATAACTTGAAATATTTCTGTTTTGATGTATTTCTGATATACATCTATCTGATATAAGAACAGGCATGATATATAATGTCCCTTGATACAGGATGTTTTATAACATTTCTTATTATAGAAATAACTTAAAAATATATATTGTACAAAAATACTTATTACTGTTATGAATTATCAAATGTGCCACGTTAAATTTAGATGTGACTTGTTTATTCTATTGAGAAAATCAATCACTAGTAAGCAAATGTTACATTTATATTAGCAAAAATGTTTCAATGTTTCAAAAATGTTCAAAAATTATATCAATATAATAATATGTTATATCAATTAACAGATAAATAAGTAATATTTATCTGTTAGATTTATCGTGTTGCAATAGTTGAACAGCGCTCTTCAGAGCGAATGCTCAATACCAGCCACTGTTACATAATATTTTACGCTTCCACCTTTTATATGAACGTCTTTCAAGGTAGATAGCTATGAAAAATAGGTCTGCAAAGCTATTTACGTGATGAATATTAAAAAAGTCCCATAACAGTGTTAGGTCTTTAGTTTGTCCATTGAATATAAGAAAACGCTTCTATTTGCAGTATTCTAAAAAAAATAGCTTCCATGTTGATATAAAAAGATTATTTGTTCTAATAAGTATGAATTTCATCTAGTGAAAGATACTGTAATCTTTTAAATATGTAAATATTTATTTCAACATTTCGCTAAAGTGAAGAGATGGGTACGGAGGGTAAAATGCGCCAAGCAGGCGATAAAGTGGTGCGATAAGTTCGTCAAACTGGTTTAACGGTTCGGATTACGTATGTATGACCTATTTTTTTTATTGGGTAACGTGATCGCGTGACATGCGCGTTTTGTATGTAACCCTTGAAACTATTTTAGAATAATATTTAATAATTGAGTTTCAATATTCGAATTTTGGAGTTTGTGTGTTGCTAACGATAATTAACTATGGATGAGAATGTTTTGAACTTACGTTTTTTTTATTTAGAGCGTGATGGTAGTAAGAAAGTAAGTATATGAATTTTTAAGTTGTATGTATTGCATGTTAGTGTTAGAATGTGCCGCGTACTGATATTTTTTTTATGTAGGTGCCATTGCTCGGTATATTAAAATTCCAGTTTAAACAAAATGTGAAATTTGTTAACGTTCGAAATTTAGTTTTACTGCCCGGTTGGCACTGCAGTAGGTAGCGCTACACTGATGTTTTTTTAAGGTGGGCGCCATTGCTCGGTATATTTAAAATCAAGTGATAAAAATTTCCTTTCTATTTATTCGAATTTTAAAACTTCTACAGTATTTAATTGTAATGAAATATTCAACTTTTTAATATTTGGAATTCGAAAAAACGCGTGATTTCAAAGCTGAAGTTCGAACGCGATCGTTATTGGTTGAAATTTATCGCGCGTAGTGACGCAATTTAGGTTGGCGACAGAGCTGTAGAGCGCTTGGTGCCAAAATTTGAAATCGCGCCAATCCCGTACCCATCTGGTAACTTTTACCCAACATTTATATCAATGTCTTGATAATCAACAGAATTTCATGACGTATGAAGGTGTATGAAAACGCTTTGATTTGCAGTATTCTAAAAAATAGCTTTTATGTTGATATAAAAAGATTATTTGTTCCAATAAGTATGAACTTCATTTAGTGAAATATTCTGTAATATATTAAACATATAAATATTTATTTCAACATTTATATCAACGTCTTGATAATCAACAGAATTTCATAAATTATTTTTAAATATTTCATTTTCAAATAATAATTTCCAATTTCAAGATGACAGTAACATATATCATATCCATCATACAAGATAAATCAGCTTAAAATCATACAAACCACAAGTTATGACGTAGGCACATATTTTTGTAAGTTTCATTAAGCAGTTTGTTTCCTATAATATCAACAATAATGCCAGATGCAAACTAGAATGTTATTATGTCAAGCATTTTTTATATTGGAATGTTCTTATTTTTAGCAAATTAAATGTATAACTCAACATAGAACATTACATAAACAACAAATCACAATGCTTTTAATAATTTACATTATGTCTATTTAACATAAAGGGATGTTAAATAGATGCAAATCAATAAGTTTTTGTCTATTGTAATAAAAACATCAAGATTTTTCTGAAGCAGATGGTTATATTCACATGTAGTAAAAGAGTAATTTTGGAGAACTTCCAAATACTCCAATCAACGTTATTGTAGAAAGCATAAATGCAACATGTATTTTATTACTCAAATCGATTAAGACTGAATTTCTTACCTTTCACTTAAATAGTATGATCTTTCTATTAAGAGCTTCAGTATTACTTTCTTAAATGGTTAAAGTTGAGTTTATGTACAATTTACGGAATCCAACTTAATATAATATATGAAAAAATTACAGTTTGAAAAATTACTATGCACACACACGACTATACAAAAAGGATATAAGGACAACACTTTAATAATATATAAAAAGAATAATATTTGTTTTTGAGAATCCTTTTGTTATATTTACTTGAGCGATAGAAGTGTTACTGATGAAATGGTTTTCAAAAGAAATGTGATTATGCAGCTGAAAACCTTATTAAAATTAGAGATAATATAAAATATTTTGCAATTATTCCTTCCTTTTTTCTATCAAATTGCGATTTCTTCATTTAATAGATTCTAAATATAGGAAAACTATTTTTAATTGACATTAAAAAATTATGAAATTTTAACATTTTATAATATTTACTTGATATCGAATGTTTGTCATTTTAGAAAATATTTATCATTTAATGTATTTCAAAAAACATTTTGATAATTTTAAGTAAATACATTTACATTGCATGTAATTATTCAATAATATACATGTGTGATTGTATATTCATTGATTCATTCTGTAGGGAATGAATTATTTCTTTAATTTGCATAAACATTAAAATTGGGCTTAATTTCGCTTGCCTTTTTTCAATTATAATAGCTATTTTGCTTTGTCTTTAAGCGATATGACGGAATAGTTGTTAAAGAATGCTCTTAAAACTGTTTACCTTAAAAACAGAAAAAACGAATACAAAATATTTTTATTTAAAATTAAGTATGTGCTTTTATTGATAACTGGTACGACGGTCAACTTTTTCACCAGTCTTGATTGTTTTAACAATATTTTTACAAAATATGCAATTTATATAATGCAATTTACAAATTTATAAAATTTTGTGAACGACATTATGAAACTGACAAAATTTAACTATGTAAAATCAAATATAATTGTTTTTCTTTTCCAAATCAATAAAGTTTATCCATTTCATTCACATTAATTATATAGCCGGATGGTAACATAAAACGATATAATGATGAAAAAATATATGCCCGAGACAATATGCTCAAATTCGCAATTCATTAATGTATTTTTCACATTATATTTCAATGTAGTACTTATTTTTAAACAGCTTATCCTTTTTTTTCCTTAATTTTTATAAAGCTAAAATTAACATTTTCTCTGTAGTTGTAATTCATAAAAATCTTTACAAATGTATATATGAATCAAATGTGAAGCATATATATGCAAAATCACCTGCAAAATTAGGTTTGAAGAAAAACTCATATTACGAAATATAAAACTCGTATTAAATCATATTAGGAGTATAGATCATGTTATCTAAATAAATATTCGATTTTCTGTGACTTGTAAGTTCTTAAAAATGCTCTAACTAGAAAAAACTCGATACTCATTGTAAAGTGACTATTTCATCTTTGCTAAAGGAAAAAAACCTCTCTTGTTAGAAAGAAAGAAAGGCAGAGAAAACGATTTATCAAGCCTTGAAATAAGCGCCATCTCGCGGATAGAATGCCCTTAATGGATTTTTCAGTAACGCTTTCAATCCTGTCACTTCACGTGTGAAATTCAGAATATTTTAGTTTCTTCTCAAGGTCACTGGCCTTCCCTGCGAAATGGTCTCTCGCTGGTCGAAACATTTCCCTTGCTAACGAAAGATCTTCTCTTGAGTCATAAATGAGAGCGTCAAGTCAACTACAGAGAAATGAGGAATCTTCTAAAATATTTCAAGATTTCCCTTCAAAGGATTAAGTGTATAATATATAATGCTGCCTGCGTCGTACCTTAAAATCTTAGTTATCTCTCCTGTCTTTTCGCTCGCTTATAAGCCATTTTTGGTTTTCTACTAATTATATGTACGCTATACCATCGTAATACTTAACTATGATTTTATTTATTCAAGATTGTTCTTACCTTGAAAAAAATCTGAGATATTCTCGAAATTAAAAAAATATTTTTAAAATATGATTTCTATAACATCGTATTATATTTATTTTCAAACATAATTTCTATAAAAATGATATCAGTATTAAAATATGTAATGGAAAATAAAGAAAAATAAAAAGGTAAAATAAAGAACGCGAAATTTATTGAGAATTGGAGAAAATGTGATAGTACAGTTCTCATATATAAGATAAAATGTTAATTTTACACATGTTATTTTTTCTACTAGATATATATATTAATAACTACCATTAAATGGTTCCAAAATAAAAAGAATTGTAATAATTTGATTACAGTTATATATTGGGAAATAGTTTTGTATCACATATAATTTATATTACAGCCCATTTAATGAAACAGTAATTAAAACTTCAATTATGATTCTAAAGATTCAATTAATACCACGGTTGTTATTTGACCAGTTATAGTTAAGATAGATAACAATTGAGTTTCAGTAATAGTTTTTGTTACAACTGAAAAAAATAGTAAGTATGAAAAAAAGACAATTTTCACAGATAAAAGTATTCTACTAAAATAAATATTTTATTAAATAAAGAAATAAAATTTTGAAAATTAAAGCAATAATATTCTACAAGAAGGCTTAAAGATCTTTCTTTTGTGTCTTTAGTGACAAATTAATTTAAAATATATGCATTTTTAAATGTAAGTACGTTATAAAGTATGAATTCAACGTTAATTCTACTGTGACGTCTTATTAACATTTGAACAGCCCTGTATCCTGTAAATTAAAGCAGTTTCTGTTATTTAAGATTAAAATTTTATTTAAATTAAAAACATTGAAAATATTATAAGTTAGCGTTGCTTTTTTATTTTTCATAAAAGAAACTCGTTTCATTAATATTTCAGTTTGAACTAAGATATATTCACGTGGTTTTTTATCATATCAAAATATATCAATAACAGTTCAAATTTAATAATATGAAGTAGATAATATGAAGTAAATAATAAATAGATAATAATTTATGAAGTAGATAATTATTTGTAATTGTTTTTATTATAAATGTTTCACTTAATATTATAAATAGAGCAAATATGTCATTGCTCAGAATTACAATAATATTTATCATACATGAACATAATTTTTTATACTGCGTAATTTTTATTAATGCACAAATAATACGATCATGTCTTTTCATAAGGAATAATAATTAAAATTTAAAAAAAAATTTAGACTTAAATCTGAAATAAAACTAAATATGTCAATATAATTAAATAACAACTTAAAAGCAAATAAATCATTTGATTTAAATCGCTTAAAAATAAATTAAAATATAACATTTTGGTTGTCAAAAAATTTAATTCCACTTTATATTTCCCACATATCAACAAAAAGTATTAATAAAAATTAATTTCGATTAACATGTTGAATAAAATATCACTTCTTTGTATTCTCAACTTTTAGAAAGTATTTGTCCAGCAATTTAAGAATTCCAAAAAAAACAGTTCTTTCAAACAATTGTCCTCAAAATTGCAAAAAAAAATTGAGTATATAAAAATGGCAAGAGAGGGGAGAGAAATAATCATTTTAGTTCTAAGAAGCTTAAAAAATAAATCACTGAAACTTTCTTGAAGATAGTTTTATACAAATAAATAAATAAAATATATAAACGGCAGATACAAAAGAGAAATAATGAAATTATACAGTGGTTACTTTATCACACATACACAGTTCTATTGTCTTTGTCTCGTCAAAACTAAATTCAATCAAATGAAACATTTTGAAGAATGAACCCAAAGAACTATTCCAGCATAAATACTAAAATTCCTGAGTATTCTTTTTTCATGAATTATTTGCTTGAAATTTAATTTGTTTTGTTTGGGTATTAATTAAATTTTTTAATTATCAATAAATTGTTAATTATTAAATTTAATTTGTTTATATCCTACTGCATACCAAAATTATCTAGTTTATAATGATTCAGATTCTATTGAGGATTTTTAAATTCTTATCTTACATGTTTAACAGAAGAATATTTCATTAAAGAAAAAATATCCTAAATTTAGCATATTGAATGAAACTTAAGTTAAAATCAGCTTTTTTAGCTCATTTTATTACATGTTGAATTTCTTCTCATTACATTTAAATAGGAACTAATATGATATGGTATCTTAAACAGAATTCATTGAGAGTTCAGTGCCAGATTTTATAGATTATCTTTTTTTGATTGAATATTTAATTTAAACAAACATCAAAGGTTCGGATTTTATTGTACATATGACGAGGGAAAACGATGTCATCCAATCCATTTTAAATGAAAGTTTATAGGAGTTTAAATTAAGTGATATGTAATTTTGTAACATTGTAGCTAGTGTGTTATTACTCACATCAAAAAAGAATAACTATTCCATGGTAAATCAATAATACAACAAGTTTGTACAAACATTTGCTTAAACTGATTTATTAGAATATATTAAAAGAGAGGATTCACACACTAATAAATAAAAAAAACGATTAAAAAATTTTATGTAAGGTGTGTATTTGAAACAAACAGCTATTGTACAAAAATTACATAAATATATTTTCAATAAATGTCTCTTCCATAAGGATATGTTTCAAAACATTTTAGTTTAATTTAAAAAATAAAAGGAATGAGACTTAAGTTATTATAGACAGCTGTTTAATCAATTTCTTAATATTCAGCCTGATAATTGACAAAAAACAAGGAAATGCAATTAATGGTAGGAAAAATGTAACTCTGATTAAAAAAATTAATTGAATGACCTATCGTAAATGTATGAGAAATCTGCTATACTGCTTTAAGCAAATCTAAAATCAATTATATATGATTTACTGAAAGGAATAGACTTTGTGAATATTTTTTCAATTAATAAAAAATATATTGAAAGCATTTTTACATAAATCATTTGTGATTCGTATTTAACTTAACATTCTCTTATATATGATTCAAAATAACAATAGTTTCTTTAGGCAATGGTTATTAAATGTTGATAATTAATAACAATATTTTTATTCTCAGCTTTTAAAAATATTGCATAAAAGTTATAGGAAAAATCCTGTAAAATAACATATACAACTACATTAGATTTATAATGGTTTCGAGGTCAATACATAAGCATATGTCAAATGCTTTGCATCGTTCATGTTAGCATATTTTTTAATAAACAGAATATGCTTAGAGAAAGTGAAATATAATATTAAATTTCATTTGTAATAGAACATTGCCAAAGTTTTCTTTGAGACGTTTATTTAACAAATAAATTCATTTGATTGCAAATGCAAAATTTTAATGAAACTTTTAAATTTTGAAATTTATCATTTTAATGATGATTTATATAACGGGAAAAGTAACATATATGATATAACATGTCATAAAAAGTTAAGTATTTATTTGAATAACTATCTCGAAAAAATCTCCATATAAAAACAAGCACTCGAATTAGAATATAGTCCTTTTTCTAAGGGTCAGTAAAATATACAAACATTATGAAATTGTCTTATTATTAATTAACATAATTATTTTTATTTAAATCTGAGGATTTCAATTCAGTTCGCTAAATTGTATAAAAACATAAACATTTTTATCAAATTTTGTGTAACTATTTTTGAAGATTTAGTTGCATGGAAATCATTATATTGCTTGCATATGGGTTATAGAATGACAACTTAACAAAACACTATATTTCACATTAAAAATAAAATTTTATTCAAATATTTATGTACATACCTACAAAATAGAAGAAGAACAATAAATTAAATGAGAAATTCTCATTAATTTTGTCCAGTATGTTCTACATTAAAATTAGATATTAGTTTTAATTCTTAGTGCATATAATGAAATTAGTCATTGATATCTAGATTATTGTAAAAATGATTTTTAAACAAATAGTATATTGATAAATGAAAAGGAAATTATCTATGTATTTCAATTATGTTTATAAAAATAATTTTGGATATGTATTTCTTAAAATTAATTCAGTTCTCTTTGATTGTCTCTAGATTTAATTGCCGATATACAGGGTGATTATAAAAAAACTTTGCCAACATCTGCACTTCTAGCGTCCATTCTATTTAACCGATCAAGATGATATTTCAAATATAGTTCTTTTGAGATATGCGCTCGAGATTCTGTGAATGGCAACACAGTGGCCCTCGCGATTACAGTTATAGTGACAGAAACTCGAAATTTTCGAATGGCAACGCCTACTTTTTACCATCGCAAAATGTTCAGCACATGCAAAAACCCTAAATAGCGTTGAAACGGTACCGATATGTCCGAAAACCGACGTGTTATACACATACAAACAGTTCTTCAAGGCGCACGGAGGAATAATGCATACGACAGAGACAAGACACTGCTCAATGATGAGAACACATAGAGAAAAAAATCTTTATTAATTTCGAACATTTTCCACGTGAGTGCCATCACAGGCAATTACGCATTGCATGCGGGAGACGGTGGACAATGTCGCTGCACGCAACATGGCACGAGGGATGTTTCCAATCTCACGCCGTATAGAATCCTTTAAGTCCGACAATGTTTGAGGATTGCACAGATAAACTCCGGATTTGAGATAGCCCCAAAACCAGAAATCCATAGGCGTTAGATCTGGGGATCGCGCAGGCCACGGAAAAGGATAATAGCGTGAGATGATGCGATCACCAAAATGCTGATCCAGGAGCCTTTTAACTGACCTCGCTATATGTGGAGGTGCGCCATCTTGCATCCAAACAATGTCATTGAGTGCATTCAGCCGACGCAACTCCGGTAAGACATAATTTTTCAGCATGGCTGCATACCGAGGGCCCGTTACAGAACATGTTGCAGGGCCAGTCGGGGTTGTTTCCTCAAAGAAGAACGGGCCTAGAACAAATGTAGCTGTAATGCCGCACCACGCAGTCACTTTGGCGTCAAATAATGGTACTGGCGCCACAGCATGAGGATTCGTCTCTCCCCAGTGCACACAATTCTTTGTGTTAATGCTGCCACTTAAGGTGAAATGCGCCTCGTCCGTCCATAGTATGCGAAGTGGCCAGTCGTTATCCCCATCATATCGTAACAAAAATGCATTTGCGAAGTCCAGACGTTGTTGTGGGTCACCCGGCTCCAACATCTGGACGCGCTGGAACCGATAGGGAAACATGTGAAGTACCGAGCGCAAGAGCTTGCGGACCGTTGAGTTCGGAATATCCAACACGCGCGCTATGCCTCTTGCGGTTTCTGTGTGTCCTGCAGCCACTGTATGGTGCACTTCCATGACAACGTCCTCAGAAACAGTTGGCCGTCCGGAGCGCTGTTTGTCACAGGTGCAGCCTGTATCTTCGAATTTCCGCACTAAATCACGCAGAGCTTGCAGAGTACATGGGCCGCGTCGTTGTTGATGATTGCGGCGATACACACGCAAGGCTTCCGCAGCGTTTATCCCATTTTGGTAATAGAGTTTGATCAATTCACCGCGAACTTTCCTAGGAAGACTCATATCGTCGGCATGTGCGAGTTCCCGAATGACGACTTTGCATACCCGCTTGGTATTTTATAGGTTTCCTACGCTGAATATCTGGCGACCGGCGTTCTGTGATTGGTTTCTTGACTCTGTCACATGCATATTTATTGCGTGCGCCCAGATCGTGTTTTATTGGCCGGTTTTCAGAACTCTTTTTTGTGTTTGCAGAACACGTCCGTTTTTAGACATATCGGTACCGTTTCAACGCTATTTAGGGTTTTCGCATGTGCTGAACATTTTGCGATGGTAAAAAGTAGACGTTGCCATTCGAAAATTTCGAGTTTCTGTCACTATAACTGTAACCGCGAGGGCCACTGTGTTGCCATTCACAGAATCTCGAGCGCATATCTCAAAAGAACTATATTTGAAGTATCATCTTGATCGGTTAAATAGAATGGACGCTAGAAGTGCAGATGTTGGCCAAGTTTTTTTATAATCACCCTGTACTTTTACAAATTAATTACTTATTTATTTTAAACATGTATTTCAAAAAATTTATTTGACATTACAAATTATTTTAAATATAAAATATTATTATATCTTCTTAAGTTTCAGTACGTAAAATTTTAATTATTTTTATGCGTATTAGCTTAAGTATCGCATTAAAGCTGTACATGCATGTAGTTTAGTGCAATTATTTGTTCTTAATTTAAATATAAAATTTTGCATTTTCAGTTGCATAATTTTCTAAAACTTAAATAAATATTTAATTATTATAAATTATTTATATTAATTAAAATATTTCTTTGAAATTTTAGTATTATTAATTTTAATATAAATGTAAATATAAATAAAATAATTAAAATATTAATTATAATTTCTATTTTGTGGGTTTAATTTTTGATTTGATGAAATTTAAAAAAAGAAAAGCGATGAAACATTCAGAAGTCATTATTTCTTCCAAATTTCCGGAGTTAAATTTTTTTCAGGGCAATTATCGAAAGATTTTTTTTTTCGAATATATTTAATACCTAACACATAAGCAATTAAGAGTATGAATATTTTAGAAAAGATCTTCAATTTCATTTAAATTGAATTCTAATTAATTATTCTCTTGCACAAGCAACCATACTGTTATGGAAAATACGTTTTTACTTTTATACAGAATTCAAAATAAAAATATATGTGTAAAAAATAGCACAGCAAAATTTTTACAAAATTATAAAAATAAATATCTCATGAATTTCCTATAAATAGCTAATTCCAATTTACGACGTAAATTTAAAAAATTCTTCCCATTCTTAATCTTTTTTCGCGTCATTTGATTTTTAAAAAAATTTAACACTATAAATAGAGTTATTCAAAATATTTTTTACTCAAACTCTTAATTTATTTAACGTTTTTTGGCAATTTTAAGATTGTTATTAAATCTAAATTATGTTTCTAGTGAAAGAAATCTTTTCCCTAGAATGTTCTTCATTAATCAGCAAACTTATTTTTAAATATTAAAAAATCTCTAACACAAATTTTATTAATGTTTATAGATTTTTTATGCTTTTCAAAATACCATCTAGAAAATACTCTTTCAGCGATATTTTTAAAATATTTGGAATACTTATAAGTTTTATTTCTATCTACAATTTAATTCTTCTTCTTTTAAGTTTGAATACTCAGTTATTTTATGATAAAATGTCATTTCTTTTTTCCTTTTCATTTGTAATAATATAATGACTCTCTTATTTAAATTAAGAATTTATAAGGTAATCTACATTTTTGTAACAAATGTTTTTTAATTTTTTAAAAAACAACTCTTTTTATTTTTCACATGGGATTTATTTTAAAACAATCATAATTTTGTGAGTTTACAAATATTTAACTGTAGAGACTAGCTTTATAATTAAGATATTCAAAAATTGGAATTTCATTTAAAATATTTTTTGAATATCAGATAGACATGACTACTTCCAAATAAGTTAGACCGTTGCTATTATTTTTGTAAAACATTTTATGTAATTTACTTGTCAAAAAATTTGGTATTTGAAATTTCATTTCAATTTTCAAAATAAATTAGATATTGTTATGTATTAAAATATAATCACAAATTTAGATATTTGTCAAAACCATAAAACACTGAGAGTGATAAAGAACTTTTTAATTCATGTTCTAACTAACGCACAAGTTAAATAATTCGATCTCTTTTACTACATATCTTCATTCTTGGCTTGATTAAATGAAAAATATACAGCTTAAAAAATCCAAAATAACATTTCATTTAGTTTTTATACTGACAAATAAAGAGCTTCAGTACAAACTCCGCAATTCTAGAATTTTCGCTTCGAAGTATTAGATTGAACCCTTACATTTTCCTATATTTGAATCAGTTCCACTCGTACAAAATACAATTAATGATTTTCATAGTTGTTTTAAGATAGAATTTATACTAATTTCAATTGCAAATTGTGTGTGAAGAAGCATCAGCAATGCATTTAAATTCCTGAAAAGCTTAAAATCAACACCTACCTTTAAAATTATAAAAATTATATATAAACTTATTTGGTTTGTTATAAAATTTTTTATTTATTTTAATCGATTAAAAGTTATTTTTAATTTAATATACATAACTATTGACTAATAGGCTAAATTTTTTATCTAATAAACCCAATTTTTAAAAATAAAATTTCAAATGTGATACACATATTAATGGCAATAACAAACTGTATTGCATTTCTTTTTTAATTTAGAAAATATTAAATAACCAAAAAATTAAATGCTTCACTTTTATAAATACTGTCTTTCCATTAAACATTTTTTCATTTATTTTACAAGTAAAACAGGATAATATTTTTTGATATTCTTTGTTCATTCTTCTGAATTTACTATCGTTTCTTGATAGTATTTTTGTTTCATCTTTTTCTTCTAACAAAGACTAATAATTTTCAACATCTTGGTTTTAAATTGGGAAAAATAAAAATATTTTATATTAGTAATTGCTATCAATAGCGATTCCTATTAAATTTGGATTTTTAATGAAACACCACATCATTAGATGTAGTGAAGTATTATTATTTTTCTTTTTCAAAATACAATGGTTATGCATTGCTGATAAAACTACTTTTATAAGAATTAATTTAAGGATCCTTAAAATGAAGAGATAAAAACAATAGGTTTTTACACCATAGTATATTTATAAGAAATAGGTAGATTACACATATAATAGCACATTTTTGCAATCTTAATATATGTATTACACAAAAAACATCTGTTAGTTATACAATCATAACTTTTGAAATTGAGAGAAGTTTAAATTGAGAAAGGTGTACTTTCAAATATTTACAATGTTGTGTGTGTATTTGAAGATACTTCTCTCTCAATTTCTAGGTTGATTCTGAAATCTGATTTACCAGATTTCCCTTCTTGTATTATTTGGCTATGAATTATGTATTTTCTTTAGTTGAACCTAAACAAAATAAGGCTGTATTTAAATATTTGCTCTTAAAAATGGGCCAAATATATTTCTTCCTTCAAACTTTCTTTGGGAACCCCAGTTAGGGTTTAAAAAAAGGAAAATAAAAGTTCAACAACATACTCAAATTTGTGCTAATATTTAAAAAATCTTGGTTGATTACATGTTTAAATCAAGTTTCATCTCTGGTCTGAAATACTTAAATTTAAATTTTTAAAATCCATATTATAATTTCATTTGTTACAATATGTATTTCCAGAAACCGACCAATGATAAAGCCAAGTTTCTTATAAAACCCAAGACATGATGTATGTATTGGATAATTTTCATTATAATTTCGAAAGTTTTAGAATATAACAATATATTTGTTTTGAATGATAAATGCTATTTATATAGTTTTGCTTTTTGAATGTAAAAAATGTATCTATTCTTTCATATTTTAAAATTATTTACATTAAAGTCTGTTATAACTTTTGTTTTGATATTTAAAAGATAAATAAATCTCCAAAACTAAATATTTGTGTGAAAATATTTTTTTGTTCAAAAAGTGTAATATTTTATCAAATTAATCAAACATTGTTTTAATTTTCATAATGTATCTTTGAATTATAGATATTATTGCATAAATATTATAAACTAATTACCAAAATAGTTTTGCAACTTTAATATTTACCTATCAAGATGCTTATTGTTTTTTTTTCTTTAATTTTTCATTTCCGTAACATAAATAGAAAATTAATGTAACATGAATTCAATCATCAAATCAAACGTGTTAATAAAATATTTTTTTAACGAAGAAAAGACCTTATTTGAAAAGTTAAATAATATTTGGTGTAAATGAGCACACATATATATATATATATATATATATATATATATATATATATATATATATATATATATATATATATATATATATATATATATATATATATATATATATATATATATATATATATATATATATATATATATATATATATATATATATATATATATATAATTTATAATTCTTTAATAAATATCTTCCAGTTTATTTTTTTACTAACTTTCTAATATTCAAAGTAACTATCTATTTTTACTCGTAACTTAAAAGGACGTTAGTAAAACAATTCCTCAGGTTAACCAACTGCATTTAGTCTTAGAAACTGTGTGAAGAGTACATCCTTATCAAATTCATTGAACATGGATCAACAAAAATGCAGCTTTTTAGCAAGATAAATATTAACTCCAAATAAAAAAAATTGAATGATGATTTTTTTCAAACGTTGGGCACTTGGGTGACGATCCCTATGCCACAACAAGGCCAGAAACTGCTACTCATTTGTCGTTACCCAGAGAGCACCTGTGAACCAAGTCATGGAGGCGAGTACCATTGCCCGCACCATTCCACCACAAACCTGTTTATAAGGTGGGCCACTTTCATACATCATCGCAGAAGAAAGGACAGAGAAACACAGAGAGAACAGAGAAAGAAAGTAACATTCATGCCCAAACGGGATTCGAACCCAGGACCCACGGCTCAGGCGTCATGAGCGCTAACCACTCAGCCATCGTTGGGCATTTGAATAATGATAATAATATCAAAAAATTCAGTTTTCCACTTTCAATTATTATACAATATACAAAAAATTAAACGTTATAGAAACAAAAATTGAATTTTACAGAATATTTTTATTAAATTTCTAATATGAAAAATTTTATATTATTTAAAATCATATGAACTCGAATACTATATTTGTATGAAAAAAATCAAAAACACTTTTCTACGTTAAGCAGGTTAGAAATCGGATTATATTACTTGTAAATTTATTACAGAACTATTTTTAAAATCATAAACATAAATAGAAAAACCTTTTGAAGTAATTTTAATTTTTGCTTAAGAATGCATCAGAAGCATGCTACATGCATCAGAAGAATGAAAAATGTATAAGTTAATTCGTTTTTTAATTGAAGAGGAAATACAGCTAAGCCTCTCCGCACTACTTCCTTTATAAAATTGAATGCCATAATTTGCTTGGAACGGTGGAGGGATGGTTAATGGTTTCGAAACAAAGTAGCGATGAAATTTAACATCAACTTATTCATCAATGGCCTGTAACTACTACGGAATATTAAAGCCACTAATTAGAACGGGAATGATAAAAGAAAACTTATAGTTCTCTCAAAGGACACCATAATTAACGAACTTTTTCGTCCTTGCTCCTGACACACACTTCATTCGGGTTGCTGTGAATCCTGATAGGTGGTGCGCAGAAAACTAATTACAGTTTGAACCACTGCGAATACAGGGTTTCAATTGGATATATCCTGGGAAAGGAAATGCGTTTAAAAAGAAACTAGATATCTGCATGGGAAAAACAGGACTGTCTCTTATGCTCACTAAGGAAAAAGCACTGAACTTAATTACTTTATCCGATATACGAAGTAGGTTTAAAAAAGGGGAAATGTAATTTAAAACCTAATTGAATCTATTTGGTATTAGTTAAAAAAATATTCTACTTCATGGATTTTATATTATTAAGAGTACTGCAAAATACATTATTCTTTGAGTGCCTTAGTAGTTTGTGAGCAATAATTAAATAATAAATTTACTCAGAACACCAACTAGTTATCATCGTTTCACAACAGATCAAATAACAATACTGTCAGACTCCTAAGGATATTCCTACTCACTTAGCTAAACTAATAATAAATATTTCCTATAATTTAGAAATTCCTGTTTTAATTAATGTGCTTGTTTAAAGATGATGTTTTGGAAATGAAGTTGGAAAATTATTATAGTTTTATTATTATTTATAAACCATTCATCCATTTATTATCACTAAAAATCATCACTAAATGGCATATATTTAACTAAATGTATAAATCATTTTTTTTTTAGAATTAGAGCTTAATAATTATTTCACTTTTATGTTAATATAGGAGAAAAAATACATATTTTTATTTAAATAAAATTTTATTATAAAATTAAAAAAAAAATTTAGATGCAAATGCATTATGTGCTGCTTTATTACAGTTTATAAATTTAAACCTTAGCAATCACCTCTAAATTGTATGTATGCATAAATCTTCATTGAGATTTAACGTATGTGTTTTGACAAAATACATTTTTGTATATGTTAAATTATTTAAAGCTTTTTGAAATTTTTAAATGACAGCAAATAATGAAATCACAATATTGAGAGTCCATTTTTTTCTTATGGTTCTAACTAACTAGTACAATAAGTTTTTGTAACAGCTCTTTCTCACTTCATTAGTGGACCTATTAAAGCTCTTGTATTTCATCAAGGACAAAAGAACTACCCGGATTGCCACTGATGCGGAGCCGTGCAGGCCTCCCTTGCCAATATTCTGGACTTTGCCAAAAGTGACATTCTTAAAGATCCTACACTATTTTTGGATTTGTTGGAAATAATGGGTTTTATAGAGATTATCTAGAATTGCTTGATCATCTGGGATTAGCAACAACACACAACAACTACATAATTTTTTGTTCAGTAAATTAGGAACTCTCAGAAGTTATAGAGTGAAATCTTACTCAAATGGAATGAATTTACATCCTAAAAAATTCAAACAATCTTAAAGGATTAAAATTTACTCCTAAAAATACCAGAGCAAATCCAATTTAATCGTAATTGAATCTTTCCCGCTTAATTGAATATCACAAAGGATTTACTAAAGATCGTAAAAGAGTTAGGCAAAGCAATTATTCATTGAGTGCAGAAAAATTTTCGATTTTAAGGGTGTATACAATCAATTACACTTTTATAAGGGCTCTGAGGATAACAAAAATTATAATTTTTAGAGTAATTATGCAAAATATTTTTTTCAAAATAAAATTACATTTTTACTGAGAAAATTTCCAGTTACTTAAAGAAAATAGTTACATGTACGACACGATGTTGAAACATGATATGGAAACTGCAATTATGCTTATCTATTAAAGTAAGTCATTTTAATCAATGACACAGTTCTAAAATTTTAAAATAATATACTTCTAAAACAAAGAAAACTAAATAATAATTTTGAAAATTTAAACAATAATGAGGGAACCTGATTCTAAATAATATTAATAACTTATTTAGTATTTATAAATATTTAGTAATTATTAAGCATTAAGTAAAAATTTTGAAATTGTGTGTATCATAAAATATAACTTTATAAATACTTATTTATTTAAATATCTAATATATATATACTTAAATAAATAATTATTTATAAAATTTAATTAAATAAGAATAAACCAAATATGCAAAACATTTAATTTTTTTAGTTCATTATGAATAAATATTTCATTATTTAATAAAGGAATATATTTTGTTGCATTAGCAAATATAACATTGAACTGTGTAAAATAAATTACAGATATGTTTAGCAAATAATATTTTTTAAAAATTTTCTTTAAGTATCAGTTGCTTTTCAAAGTATGCTGAAATTCTAATCGATATGAAATTTTTCTAAACTTTTCAGTGAAGATCTATAATTAAATTTATACTGAAAATGTGATACATTTGAAAAAAAGCAAATTGACTTTTAAACATTTCATGTTTTAAATTCTACAAAGTACATTTTCATTTAAAACTGAGTTATTTAATACGTAAGACAATTTTGTATTAGTCAGCATTTCGTATTAGTTATTTTATTTCATGAATTTACAACATTTATGATAAATATATAAAAATTAAATTCTTGGGCAAGAAAATTTAAATCTGTGTATGTATAACGCAACTATGATTACTTGATTGTTTTTTCCAATATCTGTGTAGTGAAAGTATTAGTTACAAAATCATTTTATATTCAAATATCGAACTCGTAAAAGTAATTAAATAAATTATACTTTTCGTTGTAATTACTTAACAAAATCAATGTATATTTATCAATAAATTAATTATATGGAGGATTTCATTCCATCCTATATGACCTTGTTTAAAAAATTAATTTCTTTAACCTTATAAATTCCCAATTTAATAATTTTATTCTATAAATCGAACATTGGTATTTAGGTTTAAATATGCATGTGATACAGAATTTCGTCCGACCAAATTGTTAGATGTACACCAATGACATTTTTAAAGCATTGAATTTTCCTTATTCGTATTTCTGATTATTTTTAGAATCTCTACATTGTTTCAAAATGAGTATTTCCTACTCAAAAATATATTATATATAATTGCACAAGTCTTTCTCAAAAACATAAAGTAACTAAATAAGCAAGCATATGTAGAATAATTGTTATTTTGGGAAGAAAACTTAAAATATATTTTATGCAAGAATTATAAAATGACATACAATTATGAAAAGAAAATTTTTAGTATTTTTTTACAGAAAGCATAAAATATAATTTTACTTTATATATGGTAACAAAATAATTAAGTAGTTTTGTTTACTGCGCTGAAAAATATTTTATTTTCCGTAATGCAGACTTCGTTAGAGAAAATGCAGAAATTTCTTATTTGCTAGGCCTAAAGGGTAAAATAATTAGAACTTTCACATTTCTAACTATCACATCTTAATGAGAATGAAAATATTTCAATATTCGTGCCTTAAACTTGTGATACGATACGATATTCAGATTGAGCAAATAATGAAAAACATATATTGTAAATATGCATACAACATTTCATAATAAGAAAAATATTACAATTATGTATACTATAATACTAAATCCATGGATTCCTATAATTTCTTTAAAAATAAACATCTCTACGATTGTATTGTTACATTGAACTCTAGAAACCAATAATTTTCATAAAACTTTCTTTGATATTAAATACTTGTATTTATTTAATATATTTCATGAATTTAAAACATCTATTATTTACTTAATTGTTAACGCACTTGCTAAAACTTATTCTCATAATAAAATCATTTCGTGAACATTCGTAATTATTTTTGTCTTAATCAAACATTTAAATCATTTGTTATTTTGACATTTCAATGTTGTTTCAGAAAAACAAAACGGAAAACCAAATACACTATTCATTAATGTATTCCTCCTCTTTTAAATCAAAACTGATTAATTCAGTTCTGTTATAAATTTACCGTATTCTTTTTCCTTTTAACTCAAGAAGAACAATAACAGAATTGAGGACAGAGTATGTGTTTTCACTGATAAGCAGAAATTGACATAAAAAAGAAAAATATAAAATCTCTTAAAAATATATAAACGTTGAAAAATGTAAATATTGGAATTTTAAAAAGAGTTACATTGGAAAACAAGATATTTCATCATAAAATATAAACTAAGAAACATAAGTATAAATTAAATCAAACAGCTAGAAAAATAATAAGCATTTTTATTCGGCAATGAAATTGCAAATCTATTGCCTCAACCAAAAAATATACTGAATGTTATATTGTTATAATTTTGTCTTTCTTTCATCTACATAAAATTAAATTTTACATATATGTTTAATAAGTAGGTAATTTATATTTAATAATATTTTTATTAATAAGAACTTTAATTTCAAAAAAATTTTAATCGAGTTTTTTAGTAAATTATATTTTTTTATAATATACTTATTACCTAAATTTATAATCCATTAATAAAAATATGTAAAAACACAAGTACATTTTACAAAATCTTAAAACGCTTTTTATTACTGGTTTTTTTATTGATTTCACTTAAGATCTAAATAATTTTAAATGAACTTTTACATTTTTTTTACATATAGTCTTCATCCTATTCCCCTTATCTTACTAGATAAATTTTTAATTATTTTAAGCATATTAAGTTAGATACTTTACTGATTGAAGTTTTTTATTGTTTCTGATATTAATGTGTCTCTCCTAAAAGGTAAATAACATCTGCAATAGCGAAAAACTTATTTAAGTTCTCTTTTAGCTTCTATAATAACTTGTCATTCCATTAGTCTTGACTGGAAAACATTAACTTGGTGAACAACTACTATTATAAGCATCCAGTACAAAGAGCCTATAGTATTTTAATGCTTGGTATATTACGAATATGTAATATAGAAAATTATTGCCTAAATATTTAAAGGAAATATTAAACCACTTATATTTTATGAGTGAGATTTTCTTGCGATGATATTACTTGTTATTTTACTAATTTTCTTTTTATTAAATCAAATGAAACTAGGGAAGTAATAAAGTTTATAAAGTAATTGTTTTATTCATAAATCTATTTAGTTAAATTTTTATTAAATTTGTTCATTTGAGGATCCGCAGTAACTTAGGATTTATTAATTATGTGAAGATCCGATAATATTTATTGTTATACCCATATTTATTTGGAAAGAGATCTGTTAAACTAAAATTAAGGATTTTGACAGCAATTTTCATAAATGGTAAATAAAACTAGCATATTTCAACTCCAAAACACACATTACATCTACTGAACCCAAAAAATGCTTATTTAAAAGGGCTTTCAAGTACATATTCAATACAAGTAGGTTTCATAGAACTAGGTAAGTCTTGATCTATAAAACATGTTTGTATTGAATACGTATTTGAAAGCCCCTTTAAATAGGAAACTGTAGGTATATCTTAGTCAGTTGAAATAATTTGCTAATAGAAACTTTGATGCTAAAAGATGCTGAAATTTTGTAACAACTCTTATACTGATAGGAAAATTTTATTTTAAAAGAACTTTCCTGAAAATATTTGTAATTTTTTCAGCATATAAATATTATAATTTTAAACTGCACAAATTATAGAATTTTAGTCCACTTGGTTTTGTTTTAGATGCATGCATTTCCTAACAATATGCTAAGTGTACAAAGTTCATATCAGTGAAGAAATATTCATCTTCCTAAAGCATTATGGGCTTAATATACAGTAATGGATGGAAAAAATGTTCTTACATAGTTCTTATAAAATGAATGATTATGAAATGTATTGGTATATAAAATTAACGAAAATTACAATAGCATTTTTTTTAATTGGGCAAAAAATATTCAAAGTCTTAAACATTAAGATTTCCAGAAATATTTCTTTAAAAATATCTGAAATCGGTTATTAAGTAATTGAATACCATTAACAGATGGAAAATAACTGACCAATTTTTTAGCTTTAAAATTATATTATAAAATATTTCAAAAATTAAAAAACAGTGACACTAAAACAGAAATACAAAAATTAATAAAAATTATTTATGCCTTATGAACATTTGGAAGATGTGGAAGAATAACAGTTAAAACATTGAAGAGAAATAATTGATTTTAGTCTTTCTCATCGTCTCGCGCTGTTCCTATCTAGGGATAAAATCGCTTAACTTAATGACAGGCCTAAATTATTTTCATTAATTTATTAAAGCTTCATTTTTTAAAGAAAACTTTTCTTATCTTTGATTTTTATGAAAATTTTCGATAATGCGTTATAATTAGTGATTGAAATAAATGAACTATCGAAACAAATAAAATCTTAATTTGTCTAAGAAATAGTTCCTTTTTTCCCAATATTTTCAGATTTTGATTCTACTTTTTTACATTTAAACTTTTAATAAAAAATTAAAAACTGGAAAAGTAATACTTTGATATAAATTTTCTACTATTATAATATTATATAATAATTTATCTATTGGAAATGTAACTGCTTATCTTTACTAAAAAAATTACAAATCTAAAACAGAAATTCCCCAAATTAATGGTTTATGAAAGAGAATTTTGTTAAATATTTTTTTGATAAATGTAATACTGATTATTAATAATATAGATATTGTTGGAAATAAATTTATAAGGACAGCTGTTGAAGTTTTTTATCACAACCTGTCATTAAAATTTCTTAAAAATGATAGAAATCGGTATTAGTCGATATCATTTTTGTTAATGAAAATAATTTATTTTAATTTAAAATGAATTTAATTTGTTACGGTGGAAAATGAAAATAAGAACATCAGCTTGAAATCATAGAAAGAGAAATATTTTACTCAAATAACACAATATAATGAGAAATCTGATATTTTTGCTAATGCCTCATACTAAAATCATTACAGTTGGCTAAGAAATAAAAATAGATTTATTAAAAATGTTTTCCAATTTTAAAGATTACATATAGAAGAAAATTCATGATTTAGTCAACAATCCGTTGAAATTCACAACTTTAATAAAAGATGGAAAATAAACACTAATAAATCCATTTTCAAATAAAAATCAATTGCTTATTTGTACGTCTCTCTTCATTTTATTTTTCACGTTAAGTTACAGACTCACATAAAGAATGTATCAGATGTGAAAATGAAGAATAAACTTTTCTGCCGCAGACAGAAAGTAATTGTCGAAGAGCAGCCCTGTTGATTTTCTTCAAAGTTTTATGTAAGAAGGCAATCTATGAAAAATAGAAAATAAAAATAACCAAACATTTCGCCTAGAACTCCAAATTAAAGAGACAGGATTTCTTTTGTGCAAAGATTGTGAAGGAAAAAAGTATAGTGCTAAAGTAAATTTAAAAGCTTTTTCAACATGAAACAAATAATATTGATTGCTTCAGATATAAAACATAGAAATAAAAATTAAGAATGTGTGTGTAATGCTGAGATTTATATATATATATATATATATATATATATATATATATATATATATATATATATATATATATATATATATATTCATTCTGTTTATCAAATTGTATCCTTTATAATTTAAAAAGCATAGATTCTTTCAAAATATTTACTTAAAAAAGCATTTTTCTTATAAATATTGACTTTTATATTAAAAATAGTTGAAAACATTTATGAAGTTTATATTTGATTTTTTTAATTAAAAATAAATTTTTAAATACCACAATAATTGAAATTGTTTCATTTTAAATATTTTACCTCAAATTTCAAAATATAACTGCCTTTTATATGTTTTAATTATGAATAGTATTAAAATAATAATTATAATAAAAATTTGATCTGAAACAAAAAACTTTTAAACTAAAGAGGAGAACAAACGTACTATTCTCACACATAAATTTTACGAACTTTAAGTTATATAGTTTCATAAATTAGTAGATTATATAGTTTCATAAATTTTCAGGACGTTTCAGTTCTCTTATGACAAGGATAATATTCTGAAATGCAAAAAAAAAGTCTTGAATGGGAAAAAATAATGCTTATACACAAATATATTTCCACTCATTTCTCAGTTACAGTTTAATATGTTGAACTGTAATACTACAATTTCATATTACAATCAGTGGTTTCTCAAAGTTTCTACAAAAAGTTTCAAATTATGATACTAATTTGAACAAAAAGTCTGAGGAGTTTTCAATTTATATAAGAATATGTGAGGTTGCAATGTTAGATATAACTGTGGTATAAACTGTGGGTCATATGGATGGGATGAGGTGTCTAACCATTGGCCATTTACCATGTGTTCTAGTTGTTACTTTTTATTGCATTTAATGCTAGTATATAAGCAGAATTTGCGATTTAAATAGGAACTTTACAGGCTAATATTATGTGATTATGTTTAGTACTTCCAAAGAGTGAAACTCAATTTGCGATAGTAGAGTTGAGTCATAGTAAAAGGAGAACAAGGTTAACTTCAAAGGAAGGAAACAAAGCACGATAATAAAAAGAAAATATTGTAAAATAAATAAAAATAATCAAAATAAGCAAATGAAGATGGGGATTAGTACAATTCTGGGATATATATATAGTGGAGTCTGATTAGTTTGAAATAATAGGTATATGCAAATATTTACATTTTTAAAGTGTTTGTGCAAGTTTCTCTGAAAAAAGGTGAGACTATACGATTCAGTATTATGGCGTCTTCGATTGGACTCCTTGGTAGATGGAACCATTAGATTCAGAATTAAAAACACAAAAATAAACAATTTCAAACTAATAAAGAGTCAAATATTTCTTTTGAAACACATATAGGAATTTATATCCCTGTCAGAAGTCTGATCCGAAAGACAGCTCTTGATCTGTAAGCATTTTTGAGATCATATGGATTTTCTTTATAGAGGAATCCCCTTATGCTCTATCATAATTCTCTTGTAGTTGTAATTCCCAAATTTTTGGATTTCACTGATGTTAATTTTATATAATTTTTGCGTAAAAAGCAAAATGCTAGGAACTTTATTCAAGGAGAGATTGTTAACATCCCCAAATTGCTTCTGATTTGTTCATTTCAGAAGTATAGTTCGGATTGGGTAATTAGATTTAAAAGTTTGCCTTGCTATCTTTTCTAAGATATTTAAGTTAGGCTCATCAGCACCTTCCTAAATTGAATCAGCCTAAGTGAGTATAGTTCGAAGATAAGTTTTGTAGATTAATAGCTTGTTTGTGATTGAAGGTTAAAGATTATATGAGATAAAGGAGTAGAGGGAAGTTTTAGCAGCAAAAGAATTTATATCATTTATATCGGATTTCAATTAGATGTGTTTTTCATGCTAATCGTTTGTCAGTTGTAAGAACTAGATATTCCACACTATAAATCCAGGATATCTCAATTCCTTGTATTCTGATGTTGGAGACTAACGCCTGTACAAGTAAATTTTCTTGTGGCTGGTGCAGTTTGGGACTAAGCAGAATTGATCTTACTTTTCCATTTTTGCAGCTATTCTTCTATGACCGTTAGATGCTCAGTTATCTTGATGTGAATAGTATTATGATCTGCGTTTGTTGATAATATGGCAGTGTCATCCTAAAAGAAGCAAAGCATAGTTTTGGGTTGTTGAGATATACCTTTTATGAAAACATGAAATAGGAATGGGTCCAGCAGTGACCCTTGAGTGGTGCCTACTAAAAGAGGTTTATCTTGTGAAAAGTCAATATTTAATTTAACAGCATTCGTTCTGTGAGACAAATAAATATGAGCTAGTTTAATTAGATGTGGTAAGAGAATTTGCATTTGATAAGTTTGAATATTAGCCCTCATTGCCAAACCTGATCAAAAGAGTTCTCGATATCGAGAATGACTCCACTGGTGTTTCTGTTATCTCCGATTTTTTCAGAGATTTTTTTCTTTCATAGATCACGAGACATCAATTGCTGGATCACACGACGCATCAACTGCGTTTCAGCAATTGATGTCTCGTGGAGAGTTCCTTCCGAAACCAAATTGTTGGAGAATTCAATACTGTTTTCTTTGTCAAATTCAATAATACGTGTGAGAATAAATCTGTCTACTTTTTTAGCCATAGTTGCCAAAGTGGTGTTGGATTGTTGGAAGTATGAGATTTTTACATTGTTTGTGAATCGGTTAGATCACTGACTTCTTCCAGAGCGTAGATAATTCCCTAACTTTAAGATGAAGCTAATACTAAAACGCAAGTAACAAATCACACTAATAAGCATTTGCTTAACTGCTTTGCTAATTATTATTATAACCAGAGCTCTTTTGGGAGTTTAAATGATGGATGAAATCTTCAACCTCTTATGTTGCTATTTGCTAGAATTCTAGCAGTCGGAGAAATTTGCATTATGCAAATACGAATAAACTTGGTATGTAATATCTCGGTCATTTTTGAGGTTAAAACATTTTTTGATTTGAACTGCTCTTCTAGAGATTTTGCCAGTTTCTCAGCTTTATCATTATTTGTATTGGCAATTTTAGAGCCATCTGTGGAGACGGAAGAGACCTTTTTAATTTTCCGGTTACTGACTGATTTAGAAAGAGGTATCCTCCACATTTGCGTTGGTTAGGTACATATTACTAGTAGTTTGATTGGGTATAGTAATATTTTTTAAATTTTCCTTTTCTACGAGTTAATTTACTTTTTAATAAAAGTCAATCTGAAGCTATTATATTTTTTATTAATCTGTTTCTCTCTTTAAAATAGAATAATACTTTTATCAGACAAAATTTTAGTTTGAAGATATAGTTTGCTGAATTTGCTGTACACTAGGTTAGTTTGAATAATGCTAGTTTATTTTCTAGTTTGATTTTCAATTTGATTTGAGAGAGGAGGCTGGCATAAAGCATCAACGGAAATTCAACGGGAATGGAATGGTTTTTATTAAATTTATTCCAGTTGTAGTAGATTTTTCGGCGTTGGTTTGATTAAGGGTATGGTTTCTTAAAGTACATAACTGAATAATGCTCGTAAGGAAAATCCTTAATTGTAACTAAATTATTTGGTGTTTGAACAGCATTAGGTCCATGAGATTTCCATGGATGCAGCTGTGAATCATCTTACTAGGTTTATAAAGAATGAAGTTTGTGTTCTGTATAAGCAAGTTAATCTGGTATCCATTACCATTGTAGTAGGTCTATCTCCAGTTAGGATGCTTGATATTAAAATCGCCAGCAAAGATTTTTTTATAACTGAGCTGGATTAGATTTTTTATACTTTCAGTGAGAAGGGTATTACTTGTAGGTGAGAAATAAAGAGACACCAAGACGACTTCATCACTGCCGGAGAAATGAAACTTGACAATAATGGTTTCAGCAAAGCGAAGTCTTGAGGTTTGACAAGGGGAGCGTCTAACTTTAGTTTTGTTTGGTGTTTCTGTCCATACCTGAATAAGATAGCTATCATTTCTGTAGACATTGTATCTGGAAAGCTTACAACAATTATTTTTTGGAAGGTGTGCCTCATGTAGCATGACAGATAATGTCAGGATTGTTGCTCATGACAAAATTTTTAAAGTCCGTAAATTTTTTCAGGAAGCCATTAATATTGTGCAATGCAAAAGCTTCATAATATTTAGATTTTAGTTACCATTTCGTTAGATCATTAGATTCGTTAAAACTTAGAGCCTTAAATGGACTTTGTCAATGAGATGAGTACCTTTTTATGTTTCGAAATCCCTTGCAGGAGCGAGGGAAAAGCTTTAAAAATCATATTCTCTTTTGTTAACAGTATAATTTTATTGTAATTTCCCAGTTGATTTACTTCAGGAATGGTGTTTGATAGTTCTGGAAGAATCTGGTGGAGTTAATTTTAGAGACGGGGTTTTTCTCAGATATAAATGCATGCACACAGCAACACACATGCATATATATAACTTGTGTTTTTCAGAAAATAGATAAAAGAAAATATTTCGTATTTTAAGTAGGAATAGATCAGATTTGTACAAAAATAGAGATTTATAAAGTACTTTTGTGTAAACATGTATATGTGATTATGTTAACAGTAAGTATGTTTTAAAATGTTTATCACCAGAAGCAAAGGAATTTACAATTCATGCGCATTTTATATGAACCCACAGCTTTGAATAATATTATACATAAGTTCCATAATTTTATACTTGCATCTTGCTCTCCATAGCTGTTTCATTCTTTTTTCCTAAATATTTCAGAAATATATTTAAAGTGCCTCTAAAAATTTGGTATGAATATGTCTGAATGAATATCTCATGAGTGACGCGAGTTAAAAATAGTTCCAGTGCATACGCACTTAGCTACCAATGGTGATCCGGAACTTTGCAAAAAGCGCAAGAAATCGAGGTAAATAGTTTACTATAAGTAGAAGAATGGTGTATGTTGGAAATTCAGTGTCATGTTGTCAATATAAAAAATGCTGACAGTCGAAAATTCTGTAAAACGTTTCAAGTGTGTACTGCTACGCATCCAAAGTTTTTACTCATAGATGGACAGGAATAGAAAGTGAATTCTTCTGCGTGACAAAGCACGACTGCATTCTCTGATCCACGTATTTAGTTTCTTCGCTCGACATCGTGTAACAGTTAAGCCACATCCACAGTACTCCTCTGATTTGGCACCTGAAGACTTTTTTCTGTTCCTTCGCCAGACGGGAATCATCAAAAAGGAAGACTTTTGCAAACAACTAGATACATAATGATATGTAACATCTGTGCTTCGATCGATAAAAAACACCCTTCACAGATTCATTTCAGCAGCCTTATCTGTTTTATGTATTGCATTCTGTTTTGTTTATTATATAATGACATAATTTATGTTCTATACAAATTATTTTATGATTGTATTAGGTATTTTGCAAATTTTATATATAAATTGAAAATTTCTAAGCTTTTATGTTTAGAAATGTTACAATTTGTAAAAGTTTAATTAATATATTTATATGACTTTTTAGAAATATATTGTAAACATAACATATTCCCTATGTATTAAGTCTAGTGAGTTTAAACGAGGTCCTGTTGGACCCTCATCACTCTTTAGATATTTTAAATATTTACGGATTCAAGGGGATTATCTAGATTTTAAGAAAAATTTAAAGGTTTATTTAAGCAAACATTGTATTGTACCGTCAAATTTGTTATTTGAAACATAGAAAATTAATCTTTCTTTTACTTGATATTAAAATTATAAAAGTTATAGTTGGCTGAAATATTTTTACAATTAATTTTAGTTTTAAACAAAACAAAAAAATTTGCCTCAAATCATGCTCATTGAAATATATATAAATATAATAAATTTACTAACGAAATATAGTTTTATACACAACTATATATTTCAATTCAAAAGCAAAATAGTTTTCAAACCCTTTCCGATAAACATAAAAATTATTCTTTGCATGTGTATTTGTTATGCTCAGTTACGATTAAACAAAATCAATACTTGCAATTTCATTATTTGATATACGATACACATTCAATGTAAATTTCAGTACCAACAAGTTATATTCTTAAATACTTCAGGAAAACTATGGGAATAAGAGGAAAGGAATTAAGCTCAATATTTTATTTCTCGGTTAAGTGGTTTTTTAAATCAATATCCCAGTAATTCAATTGTCAGAATGGGGTGCAAAAGTGGAAAACTAAAATAAGCGAAGGTAAGTAATAAAAAAAATTCATTTGAGTATTACTTTGTAATCTGAGTTTTATTGCAGTTTTCCGATTTTCTTTGAGATTGTCATCCTGATAGTTAATGCGAATTAAATTGAAAATGATAGTTGGTAGTTAAAATAAAAAAAATATTTGCAAACATTTTTCTCATGCTAATACATTTACAACACATTAACGTTTTTTCAGCGATATTTCTTTTTCTTTCTAGCAATTTTGAAACATTATTTCGTTTATATATTATTTATATATATATATATATATATATATATATATATATATATATATATATATATATATATATATATATATATATATATATATTAATAACTTAATGGCAAATAGTTTAAAAAAATTAAAGTACAGTTCTTTCTCACTACCTTATTAAATTATTGTAGCTGAATTTAATAATTTTAGAAATATTTAAAGTAATGCTCTGAAGAGAACATAAAAAAAGTAAATCAAGAAAATTTCTATCAGAAGTCTAGTAAAGAATGTATTGTATATTTCAGGTAAATTCAAAATCTTTTTAAAATCTAGTAATTCTTAATCTAGTAAGATTATTAAAAAACATCAATTAAAATACATAAATTTATAACAATATGAATATATAATGAAACAAATGGAAGTATAAAGTTACTAAATGTTGCTCTCTATATTTTATAAGAAAAAGCAAAAAATAGCCGTATTATGCAGTTATTCAGAATGAAAACAAAAGTTTCTTTCAATAAATGATGCATTTCAAAAGTACAAAACCGATGAATTGAATCTTAATTGAACATATTTTGTAATTTAACATAGTCAATCACTTAAAAATTTAGTTTTTATTGAATTTGATGGAATATTAGATTAATTACGAAAAGCAATTGTAATGTAAATCCTGATTTTTGTCCAAAAATTTAAATTCTAACAAACTGTCCAGTTACATTTCTTGCATTATAAATTAGAGAATTTTCACCATAGCTTTACATTATGAATTGTGGAATTAATTGAAGATATTCCTTTAATGTAAAACAGCGCTTGATTGTAATACTCATACTAGTTAAACTTTTGAAAAATTGTGAAAAATTACAATGGCTTGCATTTTTAAAAATTAAGTATATTCGCATAAATCACTAAATGCAATCATTTCCAAAAAACTAATAATATTCAGAAACTATAATGATTATTCACCATTTTAACTCATTAAACTTTGTTCAACTGTGAATATCACACATATAAAGCCACAATTTAATGTACATGCATAACTGTAGCTTTATTATTTATTCATACCAATTATTGTATTAATAATTAAAACACTGAATTTCTTAATTTTTTTCAATTAAGCTTTTAATTACACACACACACACACACACACACACACACACACACACACATATATATATATATATATATATATATATATATATATATATATATATATATATATATATATATATATATATATATATATATTATAATGGTATATTTTACCTATTTACCAATTACATTTTACCGCATTTATTTTCATAATGTAAGCAATTATTTCTTATTTTCATACGTATCTTATATGTTTGCAACTATAACTTTAATATTAAATATTGTCATAAAATTTTAAATATCTATATTGGTGAATAATTTCAATAAATATATGGCAACAAAATTCTTTATAATACTTGATAAATATGCCTTAACTTTGATATTTAAAATTTATTTACGGAAATGAATACTTTTTCTTACAATATATTGCAGTTTAAAGCAATTGTAGATAATAAAATATCTAGGAAATACATTCTTCATTATTTTATTTTATTGTACATTCTCTTCCAGAAGAATATTTTAATTAAACACATAATCATAACTAATACATTTGTAATAATAAAGTGTATAAAAATAATGCATTATATAAAAAATCACGTATCAAATTAATAAATACAATTAAATTCTTGTAAACTGACACTTTATTTGAATGATTCCTCAATTACTAAATGTTTATTTATGTTGACTATTTTAACATGAATGAATATTTAGTAACTGAAGAATCATTTCAAACCACACTACAAAATCATCAATTCTAAATAAATATGTATTGTGTAAATTATATTAGAGGAAATGCTAATTAAATTTATTATTTAATATAAACCAATAATACTAAAATATTTAACATTTTATAAATATTCCTTTTAATCTGCTATATTCTGGCATTTTATAAATCAAACTGCTATGATTTTAAAAGGCGAATTTATAGAGTTAAAACTTCTTCCAAAAACTTTAATAAATATCTCATCTTATTTAATGTTTCAAAATTTTTAAATTTTTTAAAAATTTCTTAAGTGTAAACCATATATTGTAACTACTTATTCTGAATAATTCACAATTATATGTTATTGTATCATCATTTATTATATATTGGAATACTTCTTATATGAATAAATTAATATATCTTTTAGAGTTTGTTTATTTTAGTTTCCTTCGTCGAATTTAAGTTTTGTAATTAAATATTTTACTTTAACAGGCAAACTTCAGTCACAAATATCTTTTAACCAGTGTGATTCTCAAATATTGAAGACATTTAGGTTTGCCACATTCAATTTACACCTTTTTATAAATATATCATAAATTCAGTATCCATTTTTATTATCATCTTCTTAACATGAAAAAATTTAAATGCATTATAAATTGAGTTTATATAATACAATTTATATTTTTTAATTTAAACTCTTTCCTTAAACACAGGTATGAATAGGTATAATATCTGATCTTAAAAAACCGCGATAAATTAGTTATTATGTTTTCATGCAACCATATAATGCATAGAAACAGTTACAAATTAAAAATAATGAAAGTTTTAAATCATCAAAAATTAAGACATTCCTTTGAGATATATTTACTCTAAAATATAAACTAAAATCATGTTTAGTTGAAGGTAGCAAATAACCCTTACCTTAAAAAAAGGAAAGAAAAAAATTAATGAATGAAATTTGTTACTCTGATTCATTATTTAGTAAATAAATACTATAATACAAAATTTACATAAATTTTGTATTTTATAAAAATTTAATTTAGTATAAAATGAATTTTATAATACATTTAATATAGATTAATGAAACACTATTTCATTTTATCATATTTAAGTATTCAACAAACCTTGTACCTATTACAGAAAAATTAAATTTTTCAATGTAGTATTCCCGGTAACTTGAAATCTGTATGCTGTTCAAATTTAATATGTATTAAGGCAACATGATTTCATTTTATTATGTTTAAGTGTTCTTCAGATCTTTTATCAATTATAAAAAATAACATTATTCCAAGAACAATCTTGCTTAGCTTAAAATCTATGTACTGTCGAAAATCTCATTGACCGAATGATACCACTATAATGAATGTCAAACTAAAATTGTTCTTTCATTCTTCATTGTTTCATTCAGAGAATCTTATATAATTAGGTATTAATCATTTGACACGCTTGACATGTGATTACTTATCTCATCGTTATAAAATTCCCTTTTTATGTAATTGAAATTTGATATCCTGATTTAACACATAACTTACGGAAGTTAAATTGAATAAAAAATAACATTTGTTTAATTAAATTAGGTATTACAATGTGATATAATAAATACTGCTTTCCATGTCTCGAAGAATTTCATTATCATTAAAATAACCATACATAAACTATAAGTATTATACAACTCTTTTATTAAATAACTCTCTTTAAAAATGTATAGAATTTCAAAGGAATTAGAAATATTTTTTCTATTAGAACTAATAAGAAAATAGTACTTGGTTATTAAAGTAGTAATAAAGTTGTAAAGGAAATATAGTTTTAGACATCCGAGAAAATTTCATTTTCATAAAAAAATAGAAAATTTTGCACGTTCAGTGTAATGAATTGTTTCATAAATTACTTACCATATCATCAGCAAGGGCAGCATTTTCTCCATCCCCTTTCTGACCAGTGTCCGCTTTTTTGTAACGTGTCGAGCCTCCACCGCCACCTCCCCCACCTCCACCCCGACCAGATCCAACACCACCAGAATAGTTCATGTTTTTTTACAAAAAAGATAAATTCTCAAACCACTACTACTTAAAAAACTGAAGACAGAAGAAAAATAATTTTTTTTTACGATTATCGTTTGCAATAAGTCAAAAATCACAGGAGTGAAATTCGTTGTTGATTTCCCCACCTCCCTCGTGCTTTCAGACGACGCGCGTGGTGGTGCAGGGTGGACGAGAACATAGAACACGCACAACAAACACACAGACACAAGACAGTGTGCAGACGACGAGAGGAGGTGTGTGATCGTGGAAAAGGTGGTCGGAACGGTCGTCTGTTCTTCACTGCAGTGCAGGGAATGTTCCCTGATTCCGTCTCTTCCTTTCCGATGGGGATGGGGTGGGATCGAGCAAGGGATCAGATCTGTGCGCAGGCCGGGCCGCGCAAGCCGTCCCAACACAAAAGCACGTGACAACAAGTTCGGGGCATAAGGTACCCGAGTACCCGAAATGTTTGTTTTCCCCCTGATTGCGTGATTCTTTATTTAGAAACAAAAGGAAGAAGTGTTTTTAAGAATGTGAAATTAGAATTTCTTTTAAAACAATGTTGTTTCTTCGATTGAGAAAAAATGAAAACGAAAATGAAATTCTTAAAATAAATTCGTTATCATTTAAAGAAACAATTTGCATATTTTAAAATGAAAGAGATATGCATAGAATATATTACCGATGTAATTAATTTCTAATTAAAAATAAATTTTTTAAATAAATATTTAAAAAATAATGTATGGAGAAGTATTTTTATTGAAACATTTCTTGATTTTTCAGATTATATTTTTTGTCTTCCAAAAAATAAATATAAAATTTTTAGTTTATTTGATATGAAAAACTAATCAATCATTTTTTTTTACTTCAAAAATGCTGAAAATAAATGTAATAATATTAAATGTAATCAGAAAATTTTCTTTCTTCATTTTTTTTCTATAAATTTGCTTGCCTTGAATTCAGAATCTAGATCTGTAAATAAGAGAAACAAAAACTAATCTTTTGCTTTTTGCTAAAAAGACATTTTATTTTCTGATCAAAATATTAAAAAAATAATGTATTTACATTTATCGTTGACTCAAAATATTTAAAGAATGCTTATAAAAATTTTAATCAATGTGTAAGCATTATATATTTTCTGAAATAAATTAATTTAGTCAATTATTCATAAAATAAAGAAATGTACCATTTAAGAAGTTTCACCATATTTAGAAATATATTCATAGATTTTTAACATTTTGCAAATAATTTTTCTGTGTTCTAACTGGATTATTTCTCTTTGTTTATTCAAATATTCTAATCTCCATTCCCATTGAATGTTATTACAATAATAGTAAACTTATTAGATTGTCTCTTAATGTTTCAATTGGGTAATCAGTCTTTAACTATGAATATTTCATGAGAAGAATATTAAATTTCAAATTTGTTTTACTTTTTCATTTTGAAATATCTATTTTATTATAGATATGTATTATTAATTGAGATCTCCTATTCATTTAATTTCATCCTCAATACTTCCATCATGGAGCATTACAAAGTTTATAGACATTTTAATAAATAGTTTTAAGACACTTAACTTCCCAGTATGTTAAATACTAAATTGTTAACATGGTATTCATAGCCAGTTTGCATATTAATTTTTTTACACTTTGAAATTAATTTCAAAGGAAGTATATTTTGTTTAAAATTTCTCTGTTAATCTTTATCAACATTCCTCACAAATTTTAATCCTTCTTACATAGGCTTAATTTCCATAAATCTGATTCATGATTTATTTTTAAATCACATCTTAATATGAGCTAAAATTATATTTTTCATATATATGAAAAGAAACTCTTTAAGAAAGTTTAATAATTATTTCAAAAGTACAATATAAGTTCATTCTTTGAATAATGATTTCAGGGCTTACAATTTAAGAATATCATTTTACGTAAATGCATCGTATTTGCAATTTTTATAACAGCAATCATAATCTTATATTACATAATGCATTTATCTAATATTAGATAATGCATATAATCTTATATTACATAATACATAATGCATAATGCATTGCAGAATTTTAAATTAAATATTGTTCTGTAACATATATATGAATTATAAACAAATTGTTTCATTATGAAATAAAGTTGAATATCTAAAATAATTTATGCATGCTGAATATTTTAAAATACAAATATTGATATAGATCTATGTATGTGTAAATACGTGCATTTATTATTATACTTATACAAATATGTACTTGCACATATACGCAAATGCTTCTTTATATTTTATACTTGCTAAAACGCAGATAAATAAACGCATACGCATATGTGCATATCGCTTAAATCATGCATTTGTACAGTAATCCGATATAATAAATATGTGATTTTAGAACTTAAATTCAATTTTAATTCATCATAATAAAAATTGGTATTAAAAATTTATGATTTCAGTACGTATAAATATCTTTCCAATTATCAAATGCGTGTGTGTGTGTGTGTGCACAAGTTATCATTAAAATAATAGAAACACCTGTAAATAAAAGTGGTACTTTGAATAAGCTTCATAAACATTAAAATATAAAAATAGCTACCAGTTTTTTATAAATAAAAAATATACTCTGATGGTATAACTCTGAAAAATAACTCTGATGGTATGTAGTAATTTTATTGAGGTAGATAACTTTTGGATTTTTTTTCAAAAGTGTAGCAGCCCATCTAGAGAGAGCAAGTATGACCGAAACATTGCAACCCTTAAATGTTTCTAGGGGTACAGTGTCTAAAATCATGACAGCATATACACATCGTGTCAAGCTAGCTTCTGAAAGTAAAATTGTGGATGAAAAGACAAGCCCAATGAAAGAAACTGACGGGCATTGAAGCAAATTTTAATGTCTGAAAAGCAAACAACTGCTGCATATACTTGTGACCACACTTGTGAAAAAGTGACTGATGCAAAGTCAATCAGCATTTGGATTATCCAGTATCAATGATTATTGCTAGAAGGCATCTTCAGCAACAGATAATTTTCCGCAAAATAGCAATTCTTAATCTACTTGTCACAGTAATGATACCAAACGCAATCTAAAGTGATGTACAAAGCCTATTCGATTGATAAACTCAAGAAAGTATATATTCTGCTGAATAATCTTCAACACGTTTCTATACATCAGGACGGTGACACGTTAGGAGAATGCCTTCAGAAGCGTATCGTTATGATTGTCTCTTACGAACTGTCAAGTATGTAGGTGGATCTATCATGATATGGGCAGCCAACCCATGAGGTCAATTGTAACCCTGAAAATAAGTTTCATTAGGGATAAGCATTCAGAAATTTTAGATGACCGTGTCCCTCTATGATGAAGATTTTGTTACCTGCAAGATATGTAATTTTCTTAGATGCTAATGCATTTTTCCATACATCGGCAAGTCACGAGTCACAGTTTGAAAAATTTGAGAATGAAGTCCTACCTTGACAGATACAATCACCTGATCTCAAGTTAAGTTAATTTAAGAGTATTCAATACAGAATCAATATCCTCCATTATATCACTCCCAGAATTTTTAAAATATCTTCATAAAAGGGGTACAATATTCCTCTAAACACGATCCAGCATTTGTATAAATCGATTCCTAGGTGAATCCAAGCAGTTTTATTTGCCAAAGGTGATACTACACTATAATAATAACAGATTATTTATTAAAAGTGTTTCCATAATTTTGAAATCCATCTGCATATTCATGTATTAAATGTACCAGCAAGAAAAAGTTCATTTTTATTTTTTATTTTTTTCTAGTTAACAAAAACAAATATGTAAAGATAGGTAAGAAAACATTACACTTAAAATAATCTAAAAATGCTTAATTTATCTTGCGAAAAACTTATATAAATATGATAATATAATTTCAAAATTTAAGAGGGTGAATTTTCCTAAATTTATAAAAGAGTTATTTAAATTTTTTATTGTTAAACAAACAAGCGATTAAATTGTATTTGATAATAAAAAAGAGAATTGAGAAGTATATTTTACAAAGATTAATATTTGTAGAATATGAAATACCGTTACATATGAACATATTTTGTTAGATTTCTTAAATTTATTATAAAATCATTTTTCTCAAAAATGGTCATTTAAACATTATTTAGTGATACAGCATAAGCAGTGATTGAAATTTAGCGCAAATAAAACAATATAACAAAATATTATGATTAACTTTTTTATATTAAATTTTCAATGACATAATTAAACCACAATTTACAGGTTTCAATAATTTACATTCAAAATAAAGGCGATATTCAGAGTCCATTCACAACAGTACATACTGAATTAAGTACTAAAATCAAAATTGCGATTAATAAGAAGATAAATTTTATAAAAAAAAATCATTTTGTACGAAATTTCTTTTAATCAAGTTTCTCATTTGCATTTTCAAGTTTCTCATCTCATTTTTCATTGGAAATTATATCATGCAAAATAATACCCATGGTTTAACAGTTACAATTAAAAATACTGTATTCATCATAAAACAGTTGAAAGGGGTAGCCAAGAAATTTTTGTATCCCTTCTTTTATATCATTTTAATTTGAGTAACTATTTGTAAAATACGCTATCCTAAACTAATATGTAGCCTTCACGAAAAACGTCTAACAACACTTATTGTTCTCTAAACTGCAGATATAAAGTATTGATATTTTTACTGCACTGATTTAAACTATAAATTTAATGAACGGAAATAGACAGTTTTATAAATATACCATTGATTAACAGTATAGTTATAAAATGATAATTTGAAATTAAAACTATTATTTGCTTCAATTATTTTCTCTCATCGCAATATTTACTCCAATAAGAATTAAGTTATATAAAATATAACATCACATTTTATATATTTACTGAAAATAAATGTTGTTGGTAGAGAAATTAACAAAAATATAGAATAAAAATATTTTTGAATTTATCCATGTTTAAATCCATTATAGAACAAATACGAGACTGTATTTTGTCTGTCTATTGTTACTTTAGTTTATTACACAAATATCATATTATATAGTATTCGCTAAATAAATTAAATATACAAACATTTCTTAATAAACTAATTTTGCACTTTTTTAAATAATTACTTTACTATAATTTTAATTTAATATTAGTGAATTTTAAAAGGAAAGGAATAAAATTATTTTCCTTTAATAAAAAATTGTTAAAATCACTAAACAATTTTCTGAGTTTTTTCATGTGGAAAATATTTTATACTTCAAAGTAATTTAATTTTGATAAAATAAAAAGTTTATTTTTTCTAAAACACTGTATAAATTTCAATTTAAAAAAGGAAGAATTAAATAACATTATTGTATTCAAAAATTTTAATAAATAAAGAACAAAATACAACTTGTTATTCTAAGAAATTCACAATGTTGTTCAAAAAAATATATATATATATATATATATATATATATATATATATATATATATATATATATATATATATATATATATATATATATATATATATATATATATATATATATATATATATATATATATATATATATATATATATATATATATATATATATATATATATATATATATATATATATATATATATATATAAAAGAAACCTTAATTTAACAAAAATAAATTATTATATTCTAAGCAAAATTGCAAACTTTTCATATTTCAGATTATAATTAGTATACAAAAAAGCGAATATGAAATTGCTTAATAAAATAAATTTCATTTTGTAGGATTTTATAATAATCAAACTGCAGTTAAATCAGTTAATAGGGTCATAAACTTATTAAAAATGTTTAGAAAAGTAATTTTTATATCCTGGAGTAATTACCAGGTTTGGAATTAAGTGCTTCCGTTCCTGAAGTTTACAGCTACATGAAATACCATCATATCACTCCACGCTATCTTCCCATGATGCCATAAACATTCGGTTACGCACCATAAATGGGAAAAAAAATTTTTTGAGCAATTTTTCTCGCGACTCGTTTCTCTTTCGTTCCTTTAAAAAGCCATAGAAAGGAGAATGGCTACTTTCCATTGAAATTTGATTTTAACCAAAATTAAGAAGGATCCCAAAGATAGTATTACATTAGAAATTTTTTAATGTTATTTCAAAGTATACTGAAAGAAATAATATCTGATCACTATTTTGATGACCTCTGGGCAATAATATTTATCATAATCAAAATATAAAAACTAATATCCTAAAATAAATCTCTCGTACGATTGAAGAAAACTAAAATATGATTTAAATAATTTTGAAATTTTAATAAATTAGTATGTAATGTTCAATTGATTAATGCATTAAATTATGTTTTCTTTTTTTAAAAAAAAGATAACTTTCAAATGGAAAATTTTAAGGAATTATTTTCTTTAAAGAATTCATACTAATTTTTGTTGCAGATTATTGTACTTTTCTTATTTTTGTATCCTAAATATTTAATAATCAAAATTAATGAACATGGCAACTTTGCAAATTATTACTTCAAACAAAATTAATTTTATTTATAAATAAAAGTAACGAAAATACATTCTTTTTATCATTCATAAGAAGAAACTATAAAAAGACGTATACATATTACTAGAAATAAATATAAAATGAATAGTAAAATTTCATCACTTCATATTTTTGTCACCAAATAATTTTTACATATAATTTCACTTTATGTTAAACACCACATATTATTTCATATTATAATATTTATGATATAGATAATTTATTACATATAATTACTTACATATTTCAACCTTATTATATATACTTTCATTTCTTATTTAATTTAATTTTGCTTGAAAAAACTTGCTCATATAGATAATTATGTTTCTGCGTAAGAGACAACAAAAAAAATTAGTAGATTAAAATAAATTAATAGATTAAATCAGCTTTGTTTTCAAAATATGCCTCACAGATTTACAGATTAAAAGAATTTCTCAACACTGCCTTCTTCTTGTTAAATATTAATTTTAGGTAAAAGCATTAATTGACTTGTTTAAAAGCTAGAGTCAAATTACATTTAAATAAAAATAGTAATTTTGCTAATAATATTTAGTATTAAATTTTAAAAATGTGCCAAGCCAAAATTTCTCTGTTGATAAAATTTAATGGAATTTTTTAGACTTGAATCTGAATTTTTCTGTGTAATTGAACAATATATTTTATTTTAAGAATTTTATTTCGAAATGTTGATTTTTATTTAGTTTTAAAAAATAATTTTCTTCAAATAATTTCTTAAATATTGAATATAATATAAATCATAGTAATTGGATAAAAATGAAAATGCTTTAAACTAATTTCTTTTAATGTTATCCTAAGTTTCACTTTCATTCATAAAGAATATCATGAAGTACCTCATGTTTATTCATGATCCTTATTGAGCTTTTAATCTATAAAAATTAAAATTAATTTTTTAAATACAGAGTTCAATATTTTTAGGTTATTTAAATTAATTTATTGACAGAGACTATAACTTTTACGGTTAGAAGTATGTACTAAAAGTTGAATTTATTACAAATACTATTTTATTCGATCCATTTAAAAGAAATTTTTATTACCATTTTTGATGCTTATTTTATCATATTAAATACTGAATCCTTTTTCGTTTTATACAAGTTGCAAAATATTTATGAATATTAAAAATTCACTGCTGATATTAAAAACTATAAATTAGTTTCTGATATCTGTAATGAATATTAATCTTTATAGAGGATTCTTATGAGTATTATTTAATGATATTGGATTAAAAGTTTCAATATTATTATGTATTCCGAATTGTATTTATCATTCAATACACAACCTATAATGTTTTTAAGTTGAGCAAATAATAAATTTTTTACGTGAGATTTGAATAAAAAAATTAATTATTTATCATAAGAAGAAATATAAAAATAAATAACATACTGAAATAAAAGAACTTTTTAATTTCTTATAAGATGAATACTAATTAGTTTGCAGTGAGAAATATTAATAAAAGTTTAACTTCCTTAGTACCGCATGAAAATACTAATTTAATATGTTAATTCTAATCTTTTTTAAAAAAACGAGTTTTTCATTTTTATTCTCTCTCTTGAGTAGAAATATGCAATATTAATATTATTTTACATAATCCATCATAATGCTACAAATAATTAGTTGGTCCAAAAAAATTCATTAAATTTCTTCTACATATTTAGATTTCTCAACCTTTTTTTAACATCATGCATATAATAAAATTTACAAAAAATATTGATAATAATATGATCTAAAATTAAGATACAAATCAAGCAAATTAACTATTTTATAGTTGTTTTCATGATGATAAAAAACAGAGTATGACTTTTTTATATTAAATGAGGTATAATTTTTGATAGTTTTATGCATTTTGGGTTTTTCTTAATTTTAAAATTTACATTTTAAATTAAGTTATATATATATATATATATATATATATATATATATATATATATATATATATATATATATATATATATATAAATATATAATGTCAAATTCATTTGTTAACTAGTGGTTATTTTTTATTATGCAGCTTATTATCAATTGTATTAAAAATTAGAATTATGAAAATTTCACGTCGGTAAAAACATAAAAATGTAAACTAAATTTTTTTAATGATTTATTATGGATTTTGCATTGTATAGTTTATATAAAAATAAGCCAACTAGTATTATATTAACTTTTAAAAATGTTGTTGATCTATCGGAAATACTGCTACATTTATTCTGAAAAGCGGACAATATAATTTCTTTTCAGAAAGATTTAACAACATACTTTAAGCAATTGAGGAAGTTAATATCTATTTACGATAACTTGTAAAATACTTCGATTTAAAGCATTTAGTTTAACATGCAAAAGTATGTTCAGATAATAACTGATAACAATGTTTCTACATTATTTCATGAAAAGAACTTTATTACATAAATTAAAAAAGCATATTAAAACTTAATATTCATGATACGAAATTTTCAGTAAAGTAATTATAAAAAATGTATACAAAAATTCTTGATTGGAAATTAATTCTAAATTTTTTTAGTGATCAGAGTAAATTTTAAATAATAGTTTCTGGATAAATCAACCAACTTATGCCAGAGGTGATTACAGAATCAGAAATAAATTAAACCTATAACAATAGAAAATTTTTATTGTGTCATAATTTTTTCATGTTAAAAATATGTTAAGAGAAATTTTGCTATCAATGTGTCTTGACATGCAATGTTGAATACAAAGTCTTCTTAATGTGTTTTTCATGTACTATAAATTTCATGCCAAAAATATACTTGAATTATATACTACTCCAAATCTACAGTTAACCAATTTTTAACGCTAGAAGTTTCTAAATATAGACAGTAATCTCATAATTTTGAATTACGGTCAAGTGATGGAATTAATGCTTGAGTTGGCACTCTCTTTTCCTAGCTCCTTCATTACACTTTATGTTATACATATTTTTTCTCGTCTTTATCCTTCATATTATCAATTAATCAGCAACATTTGCAGGACAATAAAACACTAAGGGAAATTTTTTTGCAAGATCCATCAGCATAAAAAGAAGAGGAAGACCAAAGCTGAGATGGGTGGATGCAGTCGAAGAAGACTGTAGGGTCCTTAGAACAAAAAATTGGAGGAGTTTGGCTGCCAGTAGAGGTGGCTAGAAAAAACTTGTTCAGAAGTCCTTGGCCCATCGTGGGCTGGCGTGCCATGAATGAATTAAATAAGAACATTGTTTTCATCATTTGTAAAATGATATCTTTTAAATGTCTTGTTCATTTAGCCAGATATTTATCAATTTAATGATAATGTTTTTAAAACCCTATAAATTAGGTTAACCTAAAACTTTTCCTGAATTTCAACATCTTTTTGCTTCTATTGCACGAATTAATTAAAACTTTCACTTAAATTAATGTATTTCCACAAAATTATCATCGTATTAAAAGAATGAAAACTATTTTCTATTGAAACTAATTAATTTATCTAGTTTCACTAGAAAATTTAATTACAATTTCCTAAATAATAACACCAAGTTTGGTTCTTATGTACCTAAATTTAACAATTAGAAATTTAAATGATGAAAAACCAAGCCACTATTGAAATCATAAAAATATGTTTAAGTCTACATTCTGACTTTATATTCATTCTAAAAATATGAAATAAGCAAAATAAAAATATCTACATATACGAAATCAAAGTTTATAAAATACTCTTTTTTTCAATCACTTACAAAAGTTCCTATTTTTGGGGAACTAGGAGCATTAATGCTGATGAAAGCAATATTTTAAGGGTAAAGTAAAGCATTTCATACAAAATAATTTTATTTATAATATGTGTTGTAACAAATGCAATAACATATCAATTAAATCAGACAGTGTTTTTCCCTCTATATTTTTAAGCTTATAATGAATCCATTACGAAAAATTGTGGAAAATTCTTATTCAGTTTTCATATATCTGCAAACTTATAATTGCTATCATTATTTTCAATACGTTAGGTTCTTATTAGACTTTTAATGATTGTGAGAAAACAACACAATAATATATACATTACACACGATAAAAAGCACATTACATCATCAATAAATTGATACTAATTTGCATACTACAATGATTTTTACTAATGTCATATAATGAGAGTGCTAACTAGTTTCTCATTGACAGAACACATAAACAGCTATTTTTACGTGGTAGCACTTGAGAAACGTGACTTTCATTAATGGTTTTATCTAAGGAATTGTTATATCGGGTAGTGCCAGCTAGGAAACATTTACAACTTCTTTAAATTAACAGAATCTCATGTAAACTTGTTATTATTTTATGAAGAATGCAAATAAATGTAAATTTTGACATCAGTTTATTACTTTTTCACAAAAAAATTATTTTTATAAAATTTTAATTAAAGCTACATATGAATAATATATATATACAATATATATATATATATATATATATATATATATATATATATATATATATATATATACAATATTGCACATGTCTTCATATAATTAATTAGATAAATAAAGCAGAGTGAAAATAAGCATTTGAATATTCCAAATATGTATATAATTTGAAAATCCATTATTTTACATTTATAATTATGAAACATGCATTTAATAAAATTCAGTTTTAATAGAAATTTACATCCAATGATTATATAATATGTACTTCATTTTTTAAATAATATTACGTATATTCTTATAAACTCATTATATATAATGTCCCAAAAATATTCAGAAGTTGATAAAAATATGAGTGAACAATTTTATTTGTGCTTCTTGTCAGCAACTCGATACCGAAAATAGCTTGCCTAGTTTCAAAAAGAAATGAAATTCTACTTCACAAATACATTCAAAATAAAGAGTTCGGTGGAGATTCTACATTTCAAAGAAAATGAAAAGATATCATTGATAGTTCTCGCCTTCTTTCTCAGATGTACACAAACGAAAAAGACATATATGTATAAATCCTAGGATTCTACATTTAAATGCTCCAAAGCAAATGTGTATGAGTAAAAACAAAAGAATCTCAGATCGATTTCATAAAAATAAATTCTTCTCTTCAAGAAAGCCATTTTTATGTGATGACTTCAGATTTAAATATTGTATCAGAATTTCCATTTTCCTGTCTTCGATACATATGTTGTTTACATTTTGGTTTAGTTCTATATTTCATAATGTTGCAAAACAAGTTTACTTTAGAGATCAAAAGTATAGAAATATATCTTTAAAATATTGTATTTAAAATAATATTTTTGCTAGCACTTTTTTCAAGTTACATAGTAAACTATAAATAAAGCTTTAATTATTGAAGTAGTTTATTTTTTAGTTTCAATGACCAATGAAATTTATAATATTATGCATAGTTTTATCACTCCAGGAGAATATTTTAGAGATAAAGGCAAAACATTTTTAAATATTACTTTGGGAAAAATCCAGAAAATATCCCAAATACTGAATTTAACAGATAAGTATACAGAAAACACATAAATATTTTATTGCAATATTTTTCCAAGACACTTGAAGTGTTTAATATGGATAGATGGGTAGAAAATACAATTTTAAATAATAACATCTCTTCTTCTAAATATTTTTTACCTATTTCAAAAATTTTATAAGAAATATTACCTTAAGCAAATTTGTTTTGATAAAATTAGTTTCTACAGAATAATCATTGTGGCGAAATAGGTTTGTAACCTGCATAATACCCTGCCATAAATGCCTTCAGGTTATTTATATGAACAGAATATAAGCAATTCTAAATTATTTTTCAAATTGCTAATAAAAATTCAAATAAATATGACTAAAAGATGTATTCCTTTCTAGTTTGTAAAAACACAATTTCCTTCCGGCTCTGTGTATTATTTCTGTATAAAATAATTACCAAAGTTACTTCACTCATTTTCACTGAATTTCTTTTCTAGTTTGGTACAAAGCCCGGGTTGTTTCTTTATCACTCAGACGCTCAAATACTTTAATTGCCAATTAATTCTTTTAAAGATGCCATAGTTTAACGGTAACTTTGTTTTTCCTATTTTCTCTCTGTGACCTCATCAGAAAAATCATTGAATAAAACATTTCAAGGATTTTACAAAACTCTAAAGTTGTTACCATAAACAATTTAAACATGAGGATTTAGTCTTTGGTTGCTAGTTAAAGATAAAATTTGAAATTTACATTGAATTTCTTGATAGCTACCTTATGCATTTTTACTTATATCCTAATCATGATTGCTGTATCTAAATTGAACTAATAAAAGAAGAACCTGAATATTTGAAAGATTACTGAATATTTGAACGAAAAATTGACTAAATATCTGTATTTAAGATGACTGCTGTTTGACAAATAAATATTTTTGCATGTATTACCACTAATATTTTTTTTATTTTGGAAAATAATTATGACAGAACATTTGAAAAAAAGATTCATTAAATGTATTTAAGATTAATTCTATTTGGAAAATAAATTGATAAAAACATTTCTAACAAACTCTAGTAAAATTTACTTAAAGGATATTAAACAGAAAAATGAATAATAAAACTAGTAGAAAAAACGTATTCTATTAAAAATACATAATTCCTATGATTATTTGTTAATCAACCGAAAACGCAAAATACTTTCTTTTATTTTTGTTAAAGGCTAAATTAAAACTTATTTTTTAAACTAGGTTAACTTTTAGTGAGCTGTTATTTTAGCTCCAGAAATCATTTTCTTTAATCATTTCACTTAAACTTATACATTTATTTTATTTGAAATTAATTTATAGTAAAATTTTTCAAATCATTTACACACATATTATGAAAATGCATTAATACTTCTGTTATTAAAATATTCATGCTCTATACTTATTTTCAGAGACATCTGAATACTAACGGACAGTCGTTAGTACAGCACCTGTTTCATTGGACGACCATTGGGGATAAGGCATTTTCAACAAGGCCAGAAAGTGAGTGTCACTGGTGCAAGGCTGATCAAGACATATTCTTCCCCGAGACATATTCTTGACTGTCTGAATTTTACTGTGAACGAGGTTTTGGAGAATTCTATTTTATTTTTAGACTTTTTAGTGATTTTTGGTTTTATGGAGATGGTTTAGCTTAGATACTCCATCTCGGATTCAAAACAACAACTTATTTGCGAGAGATGTAATACATAATACATCCTCATAATTTTTTATGTCATTAGTATACCACAAAAAATATTTTCATCAAAGGTATATTTATTTGATTGGCACCTGTTTTACTTTCGATTTTGCCCTTAAAATAATAAAATATACGCGTCTTTATAAATTCCTCAATAACAGTTTGAATGCATAAAATGTTATAATTTAAAATAAGGTATTCGATTATAATTTCTAAATGGAAGTATTCAGTTATTAATAAAGTTCTTAAATAATAAAAGCTACATTTATCACAATATACAGCACTTGTAAAAGTGAAGGGATACCTAAATATTACTGAGGCACATATAATCTACTATTTCAGATATATTTTCCAATACGGTTTTAACAATTATGATTGATATATAATCCAAATTTGGAAAAGTAAACATTATGGAATTAAAAATTAAATAGTTTTGTAATAAATAGCTTTTTACAATCGCAATTATATTGTAAATAAAGTTAATTGTTATTATAGAAAGGAATAAATCACGTTTGACATAGTTAAAGATAATGAGAAGATTTAAAAAGTATAAAAATTTCATAATGCTTCGAAACCTTGTACTTTATTTGTTCGATAATTCTGTTTCAAAGTATTTACCGCAAAGATCAGCAAGAAATTTTATATCTTATAACAAGAAATTAACATTAATTATGTTATTAAAATAACTGATAGTAAAGCACTTATATGTGTTCCATATTTCTAACTAAACAGTGTTCGATATTTAGGAAAAAATAATATAATATGTCCTCATTATTTTTATGTCCTAAATCAGCAACAGAAGTACTTTCAATTAAAATATATTTTATTAGTTAGCTACTGTTTTATATAATGTTTGCATACATTTGTATTTAAATATTTAACTATTTTGTGCTTATAGTTTCCATGCATTTTAATTCTATATACGTGTGTCGTTAAAATATAAAAATTTTAGACCATAATATTGTTATATATTGTTATTATACAAAAGCATTTCCAATTTAATCGAGAATTATATATATATATATATATATATATATATATATATATATATATATATATATATATATATATATATATATATATATATATATATATATATATATATATATATATATATATATATATATATATATATATATATATATATATATATATATATAATTTCAGGGTACGCGCACATTACCGAGTTAGGCAAATCATGTGAAACGCGCAGCTCTCCAACTCGCTTAGGCTATGATGTAAGGTGCGGAATTGGCAGATTGGCAATATTCGCTCCGTTATTGCTGCTTGGAAAATAATCGTTGAAGTTTTTTCTTTTCACAAAGGATGCCTGTGATTGCAAAGAATGATAGGCCATCGTTGATGGAATCAGTTCCAGAGGATAGACGAGTTTACGAGTTCCATGGTGATCGGACTGAGAAGAGTTGGATGGTCCTTACGGCAAATTGCAGCTGGCAGATACCTGGATGCGTCCTCAGTGCATTAGCTGTGACGAAGATGGTTAGTGCAAGGAACTGTGGAGCGTTTGCGCAGTTAAGGTACAGCCGGAGTGACTCAACACACGTTTTTAGATGCGCTCGACAGGAGACGGGGTGACCCCGCTAAGCACATTTATTAAAATTCTGTAGCAAGTGTAAGACACCCTGGATGCTCCAATATTGAAAAGAACCATTTACCATCGATTGGTTGACAGTGGCCTCCCCTCATGCCATCCGTTAAAAAGATTTCCATTGATCACACAGCATAGACGCCAAACTTTAGAATGGTGCTGGATTAGAGCGGTGTGGACGACGAAGCAGCTCAAAATAGTCTTCTCAGAGGAATCACTCTTCTGTTTTCTCAGTCGCCGCAAACGAGTGTGACTTCAACGTGAAGACAGGTCCATCTCTGTAGTAATTGTGGAACTCCCCACCACGCGACAACGAGTCATCATAGTTTAGGGTGCCAATGCGTACGATTCCAGATCACCTCTAGTTCGAATTCACGCCACTATGACAGCCCGACATTACTTTGTTGAAGTGCTGTGGCAAGTGACACTCTACTACCCATAGAAGGTGCTCATTTCTCTTTATCTGCAGTATAATGCCCGGCCACACACTGCTCGCATCATCCAACATGCTCTGCAAGGTGTACAGATGCTTTCCTGATCACCGTGCTCTCCAGATCTCTCACTAATCGAACGGGTTTTGGATATGATTTAAATCCATTTGCAAACCCGGCCACTGCCTCCTTCAGAAGACGCACTTTGGCTAATAGTTGACAGTGAATGGAGAGCCATTCCTCAGGACACCATCCGTACTCACATTGACTCTGTGCCTAGACGTGTTCCTTCGTGTATCGCCCTCTACGGTGGTCGTACAACTTATTTGTCTATTTGGGAAGGTTCTGGAAAGACTCATAAAAGACCGCCTACAGTATGACTTATTCAAAAAAACTTTTTACATAACAGCTAATTTGGCTTTAGAGCAAAAAGATCAACATACTATGCTCTAACTGCAGTAATGGATTTCATAAATAAAAATAAAGAAAATAACAGATATATAGCTGTCATTAGTCTGGATATCCAGAAAGCATTCCACTCTCTGTGGTGGCCAGGTCTAAAATTATCACTTACAAATGTAACGCCCCGAAAAATATCTTCCAGTGTATTTTTAGCTTCTTAAAAGATAGAGAACTGATAATCATAGGTGATTCTGGCTTCGTACAAAGAGCTTAGTACAAAGTCCGGAACCCTGCCACTTCGCTATGCTAACCTATTGGCCTGACCCTGCTGTCACTCTATATTATGCATATAGTTTCGAAATACGGTCACTTATTTTTCGTTACTGTCTCTGTTTTCCGAGTTTTGTCACTTTCTGACAACTCCTTTTTGAAGTTTTATTTTCAGTGTCGGGTAGTGTAGGATAAACATCCACAAAATCTATCCTACAAGTACGTTTGAGTTTATAAATTCTCTCTTTTGGAGCAGTGGGAAACTTATTTTCAGAATGACCATCTTATTTAAAGTAACTCCTAGTATTTTGAAGACGTTTAAATATTCTTTGTGGCATTCCATGGGGCGTAGTATTTTTAACAGTATGTAATATTTTCTACATTAAATTTATTGAAAAACGGAAAGCAAAACATTTCTTATGATTTAAAAGTTTCAAGTAACTTTTTATATTAAAAGGTAAGTATTTTTATAGCAGTATGATATATTTTATGATTGAAGTATGCACATTGCATACACACAAAATTTACAAGGAATTGATTAAAAGAACACACACACACATATACACACACACACATACACACACACACACACACACACACACACACACATATATATATATATATATATATATATATATATATATATATATATATATATATATATATATATATATATATATATATATATACTGAGTATATTTTAAACAAAGATGCTTAAAATTGTCATTTTGAGAAAAGAAACTAAAAACGTCTCGCACACTTTTTAAGATGTCCTTCTTCAAAAAGACCATCATCAATTTTGTTTCCATATTTGATTATTTGTATGTATTAAATAATCTGAAACCTGATTTACGCATTTTAGTTAGTTGGTATTTTTTAAATTTTATTATATAAAAAGCTAGTTTTCTTGTCAATGCACTATTTAAAAATAACAATGTTAATAAATTAAAAGATAATTTTCCAAAATGAATGAATCATTACTATGGAAAAATTAGCTTCATACTTTGCAATTATTACGGTGGAGTATATTAACCAGCATTCAACTTAATTTGATATTAATGAACCAATTTTAAATTTTTGAACAGAAACCTAAATTTTATTGATTGTACGAGATGCTTTTTAAGCAGTCACAATGTATAGTATTAAAATACATAGATGTAAAATTTTCTGATGAAATTAACACATGCCTAATAGCTAATAATTAATAATGTAGAATTGAAAATTATTAATTTATATAGAGTTAATAGAATTTTATACATAATGAATTCAATTTAAGAAATATGGTAATTTTTACAAATGGGCAAGAAATAAAATATATTAATTACAAGATATGCTTCTGATGAAAAAATTCTTCGTTTTGAAAATAATTATTAAATAACAGAATACAAAATAATCGAATGAAAAATTTTAAAAATATTAACAATCATATAATGGATTACTACATCTATTTTCTTAAAATTATGTGTTTGCAAAAATAATTAAATATATAAACTTTTGTTATCAATAAAGGTTTTGTTAGTTAAATACTGATCATGTGGAATTAAGAGTATGCTGTGTTTTTTAAATAACTGACTAAATTTTGCACATTAGAAAAATTTCTAATTTTAAATAGATAGTTATTTTACAATGAAATTGATTCTGCCATTTAAATTCAAAAATATATATCATCACATTTCAAATTCCGAAGAAGTTCATTGAGTTCATTTAATGTATGATATCAATATGTATAGACATAAAATATATATAATTTTACATACATTAACTGTGCAAGTCTAAATGAAATAAGAGGGTATACACAAATTTTGATTGATATATTTATCATATTTTGTCATTTTAATACACTTTTTATTTCGTATCACGGGTCTTCCAATTTTGAATGAATAAAATAGCATACTTTTAGGAGTGTCAATAAATATAAAACTCACATTTAACATAATTCTAACATTTATATACAATATAGATAATATAATTTTATATGCCTTTTGTTCAAATCCATGGATGCTGCAGCATATTATATTTATTTACATGCCACAATGTCATACATATATAATATCGAACAAATAAGAATATATGTTATCCTATTACACCAATATGCATTTATACATAATATCACAGCATATACTGAATAAACCAATTTTTAAAACTACATATTTTTACATTAAAATGCATTACATAAGAAGGATAAAATCTATTATTCTAGAAGATGTGAAATTCGTCTTATCTGAAAATATACAAAATTGTACATTGCGTAAAAAATATAAATGAATAAACTGAAAAATAGGATTAACTTATATGTTTTCTGTTAAATATATCAGATTAAAAAGGAACATGAAGTGTACGATAATTAATAAATATTGACATCTAAATTCAAATGAAATTATAGGCAAAATAGTTCTGAGATTTTATAATACATACCATTATAACAAGTGAGAAAGGCTCTTTATAAAAAATGATTTCTTTTTATTTCAACCTGTTTCTTCTTTTTTAATCTAGAAAACATTTCTGTTTCTTGACTGCATATTAATTGACTGAAAAATGTAGTTAATCTTACGTTCCAGGAAATATTATTTTGAAAAACTTTTAATGTTGTTTAGTTTTTTGAGGTCATTAGTAAATTCCATACATTTTTGGATTGATATCCAGAATCTATACTACTTTTAAGCTGAATTAGTCATATGTTACTTCATTTCTCTAGTTCCGAAGGAGGTATTTTATTAATTATTGTTTTATTCGATTTTTATATATTTATATTCATCTTTGATGAATAGGAACTAATGATGTATAATCAAATGCATTTGTTATAAAAAGACAATTTTAAAAGGAAAACATGTAAATATGCTATATACAAATATGTTATATAAATTTGTAACCAAAAAAAAGTTGAAGGATTAATAGCATCAATAATTAGGGGAAATACAAAAAGTCAAAATAGGTAAAATAAAAACAATATTACCTGCATTTAAAATTCCAAATAAATATTCATGATTTAGAAAATAGATTAAAAACTATTTTAATTTTAAATTAATTAAAATTTACATAAAAATATGTAATGGAAAAACAGAAGCTATTTTTTAAATAATTTTATTGAACATAACTCTATTATAGTGTTATATACATTATTTATTCAGTAGTCTGATTCAGAATGTAAAGTAAAAAAAAATCAATGTTAAGAAAAGCTATTCATTCATAAAATTCATAACAGATGCAATTTATCACTGTGAGGTAACTTTTAACATGTGAAATTCAATTTTGCTATATTGTAAATTAAAAGATAGAAATTAAACTTTCAAATTTTATTTTAAGCACACATATTCAACCATCAGTTTAGTAAAAAAGAATTATAGTTGAAATTTTTTCCTATATATATATATATATATATATATATATATATATATATATATATATATATATATATATATATATATATATATATATATATATATATATATATATATATATATATATATATATAATATATAAAATTCTCGTGTCACAGTTTTCGTTGCCATACTCCTCCGAAACGGCTTGACCGATTTTGATGAAATTTTTTGTGCTTATCCGGTATCTATGAGAATCGGCCAACATCTATTTTTCATCCCCCTAAATGTTAGGGGTAGTACAACCCTAAAGTTTTTTTAATTTTTTTGGTTAGTTCTGTAAGTTCCTAATAGATGGCGGTTTAGCATCTAAGTTGCACAGGTATTCGGCAGATGGCGACGTGTTTATTTTTCTAGATTATACCATCTTCGAGAAAATTATCGTGCGCGCGCAAGCGCGTGGTTAAATATAGAATTTACATATATTTTCATGATGTATAATGATACTATAACAATTTTTCGTGAATCATTTTCATAATTAGACTTTGTATTGTGTTATTATTGTGCAGTATTCAGTTTGAATATTTTTAATATTATAAATAGTAAAATAAAATTTTATTTATTACTGTTTTTCTCTAATAATTTTCATACCACCTCGAAAATATGTAAGTATTTCTTGATAGCCTTTTATTATTTTTTATTTTTATTTTATAATTTGATAATTATTAATTTATTCAGTAGAATATTTTGATCTAATTTATTTATTCAAATGATAAATTCTTTTAATTTTTTTTTATTTCAGTATAATGCCACGGAAAAAATTTTTAGTTTTAATATAATTTAAAATTAAAATAATAATAGTTCGATGTCAATGTTATCTACCTCATTTATAACAATTTATTTTTAGATGTCTTTAATTTATATAGTATATTTTATAAGTAAGTCACTGATTACAAACTATAATTTAATATAAGATGAATAAAATGTAAATTCGGAAAGTATATGTTGATTTGTGCTTAATTTCAAAATTTCGATACTTTACCTATTACTATTAAATTTTGGTGAAACGTTTTATTTTTAATCTCCTATGAATGAACCTATTCTAAATTTTTTCAGAAAATATTAATTTGATTGAACCCAAGAATTAGTAAAAAATTGATTCAATGTATTTTAAAAACTCAGCCACTGTAATGCGTGGCTGGGTCAGCTTGTATATATATATATATATATATATATATATATATATATATATATATATATATATATATATATATATATATATATATATATATATACATATAAATTATTCTTCAAATCTTTTAATGACTTAGTTTTCTCAAATCCTTTCATTTTCATAATAACTAGAAGTTTAAATTTGTAACAAAATTTAGCTTCAATAAAGCTAAATGAACATACAATTTCAGAGATTTAAAAAATAAAAATAATAAAAATCACATTAATTGTTAAAAATATTGGAGAAAATGAAATAAATACATGTTTTACTAGATTAAAATGTGATTTTTGTATCTGTTCAATTAGTGCAGACTCTTTTAGTTTTTAACTGTATCCAAGATCAGAAATGTGGATTTCAAACAGAATAAAATGGCACTAAGATTATTGTAAAATAGCTTTAACACTGCAGAAAATTATTTACTGCATTAAAAAATCATTTTTGCGCTCGTGAGTCTATACATTTTTCATTTTTTCAATTATCTTGCACAATTTTAAATAAAATAATCAACAAAAGTGTTTTTCATTATCATAAAAACAAGCTTTCCAAACTATATGAAAAATTAAAGGGAATTTCAAGTTTAGAAAAATATTCTTTTCAGGTCCAAAAAATTCCACATAAAATGATCATTTCGGCTTGAAATTGAATTTTTATTGCATCATTATCATATAGTTATTAGAGCGAATAAACCAACGTTTTTTTAAAAATGTCATATTCTGTAAATTAATTTGAAATAAATTTAAATTTGTACAATAAACAAACTTGTTTTGCAAGTTTTGTCATGAATGTGCACTGCTTTGTATATTTTGCTTGATTTACCAATTTCTAGATTATTAAACGAGTGTCTTTATCGAAATTCCAAAAATTATGTTTTTCTTCTTTTTTCTAAGAATTTTATACTTCATATTTCATCTGTTGATAAGAATAAATTAAGCATTTCATTTTGGAATACAAATTATATTAAGCATAATCAGGAATGTTGAATATTATTAACAAATCATTATTAATATAGTTATTTGAATATATGGTTTAAAGATTTTAATATTGATAAAAACATTTAGAAAATCTAATACTACTTTATTGCTTAATTTTAATAAGAAATTGGTATTTTTAAAATTGATACAATTCATTTAATTTGATACCATTATACAGACAACTTAATCACCAAATATTATTGTAAAATATTTAACAGTATCCTCAGGGAAAACCTTTCATTGACAGAAGTCGTTATCACGTCAATTAATTTTAGAGTCTTAAGGAAGAAAACTCAAAATTTTCTGAAACACCTACTTTTATAGAATGTCTGAAGAAATAAGAAGAGAAACATCCATTTTATTGTTCAACAGTGGTTGAGATTCAATGTATCTTCCATTCCATTTACAAAGTCCCTTTACTACACCACATTGAGCTGCTTGTTTCCACTATTTCATCCATTATCGAAGATAACTTTTAAATATTTATTGAAGTATATTAAGACTTAGCTAAAAATATTTCTAAGAAGATTAGCGTGATTCCTAATTTTTTGAGGAACAAACCACTTACTATGCTAAGCTTTTCCAAGAAAGGCCAGTCAAAGTTTTAAAAAAACTGTCTGATAAATCATAAGAAAATCCAAAAGAGTTAGATATTTAAACAAATTACAATTGGAAATATACATACTGATATTTGTTACAATTGAAAATAAACATACCATTAACAGTTTTGTAAGTCCCTTCTATCTCCGAAAGCATTAAAAATCATTGTGGGATTTTAATTCTTAGTATTTGCTCACTTAAAATATATTTACAATATTATTTTTTTATTTGGATAATAATTAAATTTTATTTTGAAAAGTTACATCTTCTTCAAAGATAAATAATAGCATATTGAGCTATTATATTTATGAATATAGTATATGGATTAGTTGATAGCTATAAATCTGAATAAAGCAAATAAAAGTTATATTTAAGTAAACATACTCTCTTCTAGATCTTAATTAATAGTAAAATGAGGAATGAAATTTAATTGCATTCTTTAACACTAAAAATTGCTAGACAAATATTTATTTTTATTTAATTTATATAAAAAGATTTGTTTATTTGTATCAGCAAATTTTGTCAACCTGTAAACTTAGAGTTTTAGATGGAATTACCATTTTCATAAACACAATCATTAAAATTATTTTTGCTTTTAAATACTTTTAATTTCTGGAAGACTTTTAAAAGTGGGAAACATCTACATTGTAGAGTTAAATTTCTTTCTTTCTTTGTTTTAATTTTGGATAATTTTATAACAATCTTTAAAATTTTCGGACTTTTTCAGACAAAAGGTAGTAATAAGCAATTATGTCAAATAGATATCACTCATAAACACAGCTCATTTACCTCCTTTTTTTAATCTGTTCCAATTTATAGAAGACAGTATAAAATTGTATTAAGAATAAAAAATAAACTTTTGTAGGTTTTATAAACACTTACAAATAACTAAATCAGAATTCACAAAAGCAGAAAATTATTACTAAGTTATTTATTTTCATCAGAGTATCTGGAATAGCACCGGGTTATAAATAGTAAAACAAAAGTGGGTATACAATGTCAGCTATATCTTTGAAAAGCAATTTATCAATAACTTTCTAGATAAAATGTGTTTTAATTGATAAAAATTTCTATGATCCTCCCCTATATTAGTGTTTCTGAATATAAAAGAAATATCCTTTGATTTACAATGCATTATTCAAATGAGTATTCATTTGGCAGCCAAGATAACAGTGAATAATAGCTCATTAGTGTACCTTCACACTTTTTTATTATTACTACTGTATTAGCATTTTCTGCTCATCCAAAATCTTACAACAATTTCTTATTTTTTTATTCGAATATTTTTAAAGGAATCCGCCAATTTTTTTCTAATTTTAGAAAAAAAATTTGACTATTAATTATTTTTCTCACATTATTATTCACGTTCGCAAATATTAAATTGCATGTTAAGTTATCAGAGTAATTTAATTGTTATTTCTTCCAAAAAGAATGAACCTTCTTTTATACATGCAGCATATAAGAATTTAAATTGTTTTAAAAAGAATGACTAGATTTTTTTTAGAAATGTATAGTTTATTGCAATGTTCCTCTATATCAAATGAATTAATTTGACTGGTTGTCCCTAAAATTTTTCTTAAGAAAATGCTGGAAATAAATGTTTCTAATTTTAAAAGATGCTAACTTTTTGTCACTTATGGTGTCTTTCAATTCTTGATAAATTTGAAGGGTATGCAACGAAATGTCAATACATGATTTTGTATCTTCTCTATTTTTGGTACCTGCAATTAATAAAACCAGTGAATACAATAATGAATACAATCAGTATTCATTAACTTTTTTTCTTCTTTTATAGTATTATCATTGGTTTGGGAATACTTTAGGAACTTTTTGGCATTTCCCCGTGTGAACGGATGCCGTCATTAATTATCAGATTTGTGTTCATCCATCACACACATTTATTTAGAAAATAAAACTAATTACAACAGAAGTCGCTCATAATCCAATCTTTGAATACGAACCTTGTGTTTTAAAATGTAGCGTTTCTTGTACAGCGAGGCTGAAATTATAAAATTCGACTAAAATTATGATACATTAATACATAATTGAAACATAAAATTTGAGATGCTTGTTTAAAACGCTTACATCTACAAATAATATAAAACCAAGAAAAATGCTATTTACAACTTAAATGCATGTTATTGACAATGATGATGTACCACTTATAAGCAATCAGGGGCATAGCAGTTGCAGGAAGTTCGTTGTTTATTATATATTGAGAGTGTTTTATGTGAAATCTCAATCTGATATAATTCTGACGTTTCCAAAATTTAACATGGGTAGTCTCTTTTGTAGATGAACACCCAATCCGTAAACTGTCAGGAGATTTACAATATCTTTAATTCTTTTTCCCTAAAAAAGAATTTAAAAGGGAAAATTCGAGGGCTGCAATCGGTGGCCTTATAGCAAGTATGTAAGCAATTTTTGAAGATAAACTGAACAGATGGTTGTCAAACGAATTCTCGATACCACTAATACAAAGACTTGAGTTGGATTTTTTATTCTATTAAAATATAGTGAGAAACGACCATGGTTCATATTATAAAAGTAATGTACGAGAGAGTATTGATTAATCATTTGGAGAATAGGAATAATTTGTTAGATGAATTTACCCTGTTTTATACTACCCCATTGCTCTTGTCATAAGATTAATCTTTAGTACTTAAGTTTTAACACAAGAGCAGATTTTGGGTGATATGCAAAATTTGGTTATTTTCAGATTTGATGCATTTTTATGTCCATGATATATAATAAACAATTAAAAATCAGTAGATTTACAGACTGCAATAACTGATTAACAATCTGCATCCCACTATTATATTTAAAGACTACGTATTTTAATTATTTATCAAAGGTCAATTTAAAAAAGTACTCAATTTTTGGCTATGTATCATCTTCTTCAATGGGAATCAGATGAGAGGTATGAGGTATTAATAATATTTAATACCTAATGCATACATTTTCCCAAGATGACATTCTCTGGTTGTATCAAGACAGGTAAATAACGTATTACCTTTAATCAACTGTTTCTCTGCCACCTGGCACCAAGTTTGAAAAAGAAACTAATTATCCGTCTTAGTATTTTATTTAGCTATCATTTCCAGAAAACCAAAAATTCACTTTTGTATTCAGGAAGGAATTTATAACAAATTTCTAATTCGCTCATAATTTTAATATTCCTACAAATGCGAGCTAAGATTCCAGTATTTCATTTCAAGCTTCATAGGTTCTTGTATAACACTTTTTATGAAGACTATAAAATTTATAATTTATTTAAAATAAATTTGGCAGGAAAGACACTCATGTATAAGTAATACAAGATTAGAATACAAATTAGAATAATTTATATTTTTCAATAAAATAAGATATTTAGCTTAAGACGAATATAGTAAAGATATTATGCATTCAATTATTTAAGAAACCCATGAAATAAATGCTTAATTTAATTTTTAATTTTAAATTACGGAATTGTTTAACAAGAATTTATCCTATAAAATTTATAAATTATGCTATAAAACATTACATAAACTCTTTAAATGCATTTTAATAACAAACCTATTGTTTTAATAATCATTTCATTTTGCAACACATATTCTTACTGCTTATAATTATGTTTATTTATATAAAATTTTAATTTGATATTGCTTTTAGGTTTAAAGTTGTTATATATATATATGTATATATATATATATATATATATATATATATATATATATATATATATATATATATATATATATATATATATATATATATATATATATATATATATATATATATATATTATATATGTATAATCCTTTAAATAATTTGAAGTTCAAACAATAATTACAGTATTATAACGATAATATTGAAAATCATTTCACTATATATATTTTTACCATCAAAATAGTCTCAAATCCATATGCAGTATATAAAGATGGAGAAATTTAAAGTTGCATTAAAACAAAATTATGTTAATTTTAAGTGCTTTAAAAAAATTCTTAGCTAAATAAATATATCTTTAGTTCATTATTGAATAAATTTTAGTTAATGTATTTCCATGTGAAATTCATCATAAATTATAATTCATGAAGCTTAATATAAAAATTACATATTGTATGTATTAAAAATTAATAATCTCATAATCACATGAATTAAAAAATTAAATATATAAATCGGAGAACATGGAACTTCACTTTATTTGCAGTGAAAGCCGTTAAGCATTGGTCAATAACGTATTCAGTCCAAACTGCATTCGCTCAATCATGTATTCAATGTCATTGAATTTAATCAAGTATTCAGTCAGAGCACTATTCATCAGTTTAACAGTTTGTGAGTTCAATTACCTCAGGTGACAAGGATGGTTTAGCGATTCAGATGTCCCTTTAAACCACAGTTTAAAGATGAATATACCATTTTGTTATACAGTGATTTCAAATGAACTAGATAAAATTGCTCAAACAAGATGAGAATCAATTATGAATTTATCTTTAAATAAAAATGAATTAATTAAATTCATCTTGAGTTTTTTATCTCATTTTTTTCTTAAATGTATTTTCAGGTTTTTATAGAGAAATTTCGCACTGGAAGTAATGATCGCAACATTATCGCAACATAATGACTCAAAACACATTTATATTTAAGTTAATCATTTCTGCCTTTGTTCACAATATTGTTCATACAGAGAAATTCTATAAACTGGCATTCTAAAAACCTTCTCTCTAAATGATACATTCATGAAAACCTTGTATTTTAGTGAGACTAATACTTGGTGCATTTAAAACGTAAGCAAAATTGTGATATTAAAATTACACTAAAGCATATTTTATTACAATAAATGATGCATCGAGAAACGCATTAAATATACATTTAAAAAAACCATTATTAATATTATATTTCCGAATGTAATTATAGGTTATGAATGATATAAATTGAGGACGCAAATTTTGAAAATCTTTCTTATGTATATTTTGCTTAAATATATTTTGTTTTCTTATTTTAACAGTAAAACAATTCGTATATTTGGTATTATTCAATAAATTGTTTTTCGAAATTAATCCAAAACATATGTTAAACGCTACTGAATTATAAATGATAATAGGAATATCAATTTTAAATCACCTAGTTCACAAAATCATAAAACTAACTTATTTAATTAACTAAGTATTGAACGTTTTTTAGTTTGTAGATGAAATTTTACCAATTTCATAAGAAATGCTAAACATAATTTTAACCAATTAAAAAAAACTTAAGAATAATTTTAGATGTAACAAAAAATCAGTAAGATTTCTATTCATAGACACAAGTAAATGTACAAGACCATGTGTTATTACAAAACATGCCGATGCACAAGACTAATAATACACAAGAATAGCATTAATTACACATTTTAAGAATATTGTCTAGTTTAAATTCGATAAAATAATATACAAAAGTTGCAGAAAACATCATAAGATCATTTTTAAGCCCAAAACTATAAAATTAAAGATTAGGATTCATAATAAATACATTATCTATTTTAAATGCAAATTAAATAACAATTGGAGTTTTTACGCCATCATAATTTTATTAACGACGTTTATAAAATCCTAATGTAGCTATTAATTCCAAGATCAAATTTTAACGCTACCAAATATTGCAGTACAGGAAATATTCTCTTATCATACCACATGATCTTCCCATGATGTCATAAACATTGGTTATGAGTCATAAAAGAAAATAATGCTTTTTTCGAATAAATTTTGTAAGAACACTCGCATTCTTACTTACTTGATTCCCTTTCAATCCCAACAAAAAATATAAAATATGAAGAAAGGAAATTTGTGTTAGTTAAAATAGTTTCGATAAATTATTCATAATGATACTGAAAATTCAAAATTTATGCTTTGTAAATCTGACCCTTGAGGCTATAGACTATAAATATTTTGAATTTGTATTCAAAACTCGCCATGAATAGCTCGTAAAGGATTCTGATTTTGATACAATGCAACATTATAGCTTACTTTTATATATCCTTTGATACACTACATATTTTAATGTAAACTCAAAAGAGAATTATTTTTAGAGACATTTTTTAGTTGTGCTTTATTCCTCCTATTTATATACTGATAAGGAATGACTGCACGAGTCAATGAATAATTGTTTTCTGCTGAGATAAATAATGTATAAGTTATTTTAAATAATCTGATCTTGCTGATTATATACAAATAACACTTAACAACTCAAGGATTATTCATATTTGCTAGATTAAAACTTTCTATTAAGGTTATTTATTTTCGTCGAAGTAAAATTTTACACACACACAATTACATATTAAAGAACTTAAAATTAACTATATTAAAAATATTAAAGTATAAAAACATGCATAACAAAAACAATCATACAAATATATTAAAGTACTGAAAATTAACTTTCTATATTTATTAAAATTATAAAGCAGTAAATACTATTTCAGTAATAGTTTTCATCCCTTTGATTTTGTGAAATAGTTGAATTTTACATTATTCCCATACTGCTTACAGAATTTTTAATTTAATGACCACCTATCTTTAACGTAAAGCTAAAGAAATTTACAATAAAGATATGTGAATGCATTTTTATGTGATGATTTAATATATTTTTTCCAGAGTGCGAATTTCACATGAAGTAAATATTTAGAGGGGATTAGAAAACAATAAAACTCTATGTCTTGTAAAATTTGTTATGACAATTCAAACTTTAATAGTTGAATTCTTGATCTTTAATATTAAAATCAAACAAATACAAAAAGCATGAATATTTTACAAAATTTCACTGTGTATTTGCATTTCGATAATCTTTAGATAGGTATCAATGCAAAGAATATTATGTCGTCACAGGATCATCAATCAAATAATATTTTAAACCTATAAACAGTCGCAAAAAATCCTAAAATCCTAAATTTGTTCATTGATAAAGTACTTAAATTTTAATTGCTTATAAAAAATATTTCTTGTGCTGTCAATTATGACACTGTTAAAATATTTATCTCATTCAATGCATAAAGAATGTCAAAACGTTAATAAATCTGAGTAACTTAAGAATTTATTTAATGAAAACTATCATATTATTCTGCATAAGAATATTCTGAGAAAACCCTCTGCACAATCGTATTACATTAAATCATCAATAGTAACCAATTCAAATTAAATGAAATTTTGAAATTACATCTTTTTATGAAATGTTTTTGTCATTTTTAAGCCTTTAACATTTTTAAAGAATATAAAGCGTTATCGTTTTCAGAATATGTTAAGAGACTATTTCGTTTCCTTTCAATGAGCAATTTTCATTTAAAGAATCCAGATTAGGAATGCTATTCAATTTATTTAAATTTTTACATGACAAAATTAGAGTCTGCTAAAATTAATAGCTTTGTGTATGTAAAATCTTTTTTGAAACATAAAATTTTGTAGCCTGTTTGTTTAGTTTTAGTATGAGTATTACTTTTATTTTGAAAATGGTTTAGGTATGCAAGTCTGACTAAGTGATCTAATCAACTGATACACTATGGAATTCGCCAGACGTACATATGTTTGTAAAACACATTAAAATTACCATATTTTGAAAATCACTTTTTATAATTTACCGAATTAGAATTACTCTAAACACACTCAATTAAACATATATGCATTTGTACTACACAGACACAGCTCTTGAATATTTACAATCTACATCTATTAACTAATTTCAGAACCATTGCAGATTCCAAAGCATTCGCGAACATTCGAAACAAAATGTGATACATATAATCATTGGCATCCGTCACGGAATATTATTGATATTAATGTTATTCTAACGAAATTTTCAATTTTTATAATAATACTTACAGAACTAGGAATATTATTTCATTAACTTATTTTCAGTTAAAATTATTTTTTGAAGTAATTATCTTATTAAAAACAGTAATTTTTAATATATTATTGAAAATTCAATGGAAATTAAAACAGTTTCTTAAGTCTTTTTCTGATCTAATCTAAATAGACATAATTATCACGTGGTTTACTCTCAAGAACAATTTGAGAGTTCACTTCCAACTTAGAGTTTGATGATTATATTTTTTACAACAAAAACTGATTAAATTACTGACAGACAAACCATAAATCAAATTATTCATATCTAGAGATTTTAGTTGTGCAAATAAATTTCACCATTTTCTTTTTTGTAGTGAGTGAGAATAAAATGCAGTGGTCACATTTATAAAGTATTTCTCATATCCTTTATCTAAACTACTACCCTCTTTTATATTTATCCCTATCGCAACAACACTAGATGATTTTAATTACTTAATGCTTCCAAATCAAAGCTAAATTATATTGGAACATTATTTTATAAATATTATCATAACTACCATAATTATTTTACATTTTCCTCAGAACAGAACTATGTACTGCCATCTGTCGAGAAGTTTAAAAATCATTTTCTTATTAAGCTGCCTTGAACTATATACACTTTAACTTTATTTTCACATAAAAAATATACATTAAATACACAAAGTTATATTAATATATCTCAATTAATTTAATATTATAGAATTTTCATATACACTGTACAAAATAGTTAATTTATAAATATGTTAACATAAAAATACATTTGAAGTTTACATTTTTTTAATTTATGAGATAGAAAATTATTTTCATTAAAAAACTGTAATAAAAAAATTATTATTAGCATAAATCGAGTAATATAACGCCTGAATCATCCATCACACCTTACATATATGAGTATGTTTTACAAGAAAGTGTCCCATATTCATAAGTGGCAAAAGGAAAGAAAAAACTCCACATCAATACGTATGATTACAGACTGAACATATGCAATATCCACTTTTTACGGTTCAATACAGTGGCTGAATTCGAACTTTAAACTTTGTATTCCAAAATGCATGATTCTGCAATTATGTCATGATTATCCTTGTGGAAATAGCAGTTTAACACCACACAGACAATGATTTAACAACTCAAGGTTATTAATTTTATAGCATTTCAAGCTCTTATGCTTCTGTGAAGATTTTTCATAAATAGTGTGAAGTGTATTTTATATCTCGTAATCGAATAAACTCCAAAATTTTCGTAGGACTAAGAGCACTAAATATGCACTCAGAAATCAGAAACTCCACATCCATGTCCATCATTCAACAATGACTGGGATCTAATTCAAGACATGCTACACAAAAGTATTCTTTTGCCACCACAGCCATAGTTATAATCAAGTTTAAAAATGGAATATAAACTAAAGTTTTTCTGATTCAGGGTTTTGAAAGAGGTATTCTTCTAGCTGTTAATTAGTTTCGCTCGTTTAGCTGCAATGGTAGGACAGATTTTCAGAACTGAATAATCTCATATTCGATTCCATCCATTGTTGAAATACAATAGAAGATGCACCATGTGCTCCTCCTTCTTTCTGTATGTTCTTTTGGCATGATGGATGCTAAGTAGTTTAGCAATTCTTATCCCTTATAATATGAGAATTTGATTCATTATCACTGAAATATCCTCTCAGAAGGACAGATTGAGGCAGAGTACATATGAAGTACAATGCCTTTCAAGTTTTAGGACCAAAATAGAGTTAATAACTTAGTACTCGATGTTTTATGGATAAAAAGTACGAAAAACATTTTAGCTATTACTAATCGATTTGCAGTTTCAACAAAACACATCGTAAATAATATTCATGCTCATTATGAAAGAACTTAAGTTTGATCGTTGTTACTATTGAACAAAATCCTCAAAGGACAGATTGTGGCTTATGTACATGTGACATACAATAACTTTCAATGACAATTTCTAAGAGAAGCCGTATGCCTGATTCGTTAAGGTAGGGGATCGGATGGACGTAAAGAGGATACCACACATAGACTGACGTTACTTGGCATCTTAATGTGTCTCGCAGTGTGGTCCACTGTCTCTGGAATCAACAGCAAGTCAAGGCTTCTGTGTCCAGAAGACAAGCTCCTGTCTGGCAACGAGATTCAACGCCTGCAAAAGACAATTTAATAGCTTTTCTGGTCTGAAGGAGAGAAAGCATTTCTGTGCCACAAATTGCTGCAGATCACTCTATAGCATTAACAAAAAATTATTCACTAGTATGGTGCAAAAACTTCTTCACCATGCTAGTTTTCATTCATGGCGACCAGTTATGAGTTCCCTCTCAATGGATAACAGAAAAGAGTTTATTTTTAGCAAGAAAACACGTTTCTTGAACCAAACACCAATGGGCTTCTGCATTTTTTACAAGCAAGTCTAAGTTCACATGGAAGAGCGACTCAGAATATGTGCTGATCCACAAGGGACAAAATATCAGATATCGTCAATCCAATTTCGGGGAAAGACACAGTTACCACGGTGGTGGAATAATGGTTTTGGCAGGGATCTCACTCTGTAGTCGCTGACCTGTAATTGTTCTAAGAAGGAACTGTGACTAATGTAAGATATTGGTCTGTAACTCTTGATCCATATGTCAACACATATGGTGGTGCAATTGGAAATAATTTTATTCTGATGGATAATAATGCATGACTTCGTAAAGCTGTAATTGTCAAGGAATAACTTGAGGATCTCAGTTTGGAGTTAATGCAATGTCTAGATCAACCTCCAGACTTGACTCCGACAGATGATCTATGAGAGTACTCTGGTAAAATTTCTTGCTTTAAGTATTCTTCCAAGATGTAAGAGAGATGAAAAACAGCTTACTCCGTGTCTGTATTTTGTTCCCCATTTCGGTAACCGAGAGCTTAATTGACAGCATTGAAAGTCCTTGATGCCAATGCATTCAATATGGAGAAGGCATATCCTTTATTAAAACTCATTTTTGTTTTGTTTTTCTAATATTTTACCACATAAAACTGATTATTCTATATTCATTCATTTGAAAATTATTCATTTGAATTCTTTGATATTCATTCATTTGAAAATTAGGCACAAAAAGTCGGTTGTTTCTTAACTTATAGAAGTCAGTGTATTAATTAATCAGTTTTTCTATATATATATATATATATATATATATATATATATATATATATATATATATATATATATATATATATATATATATATATATATATATATATATAATTTATCATAAGAAACTCATTAAAGAATTTTTTTATTTTTTATGATGCTACTATATCTAAAAAAGGTTCCAGTCTTTTATCAAATGATATTTGAGAACGTTTCCATTAAGAAAATAGTTAACCAATAATCATATACAATAAAATATTGTGCAATATTAAATAAAAATTTTCTATAAGAATTTAATTTTAATGTAGAAATTTTTACGCGTAAATTATACAAGCAATTAGAAAAATATTAGTTACTCTATCAATAAATTCTAAACAGGTAAATAATATAATAAATATAAGAACTTCGTGCATCACAGGTAATATATATTATCGAATGAAAATTTAATTATTCAAAACGCTCATATATTTCAAAAATACTAAACACACTTAATATTTTTGAACTAGGAATTAGAAATTAAAAAAGATTATTTAAACTATGCAATCAAAAATATCGCATTACTTAATAAATCTTTGTATTCTTAAATTATTGGTATTTGTATACACATTTATTATGTAAAGTATTGCTTCATATAAAAAATTCAGTACATTTTTTTACTTAATATCATTTTTTATTAATCATGCGAGCATTCCTTTATTTTAAGCTCATAAATGTTTCGATAATTGATAAAAAATTACTGTTTACATATTCATATTTGATAAGATATAAGTAAAAGAATGATAATTTCTGTTCCAATGTAATGAAAATAAATGATAGATTCTAATAAATAATATATCAATGAAAATAATTAGTATTTTCTGCTCCAATGTAATGAAAATAAATGATACAAATCTTAATAAATTGTATACCTATAAAAACACACAAAAATATTCTAAATTATTCAATATTTCTCATTTTTCATAGCAAAAAAACGATAGCAAATTATTTAGACTTTTTCAATAATAAATAATCATTTCACTTTTTCAATAATAAATGTTAATAATAAAGACTCAATAATAAATGTTAATAATAATAAATGTTCGATAATAAAAACTTTTTCAATAATAAATTCCAAAAATGATTTAATTAAAATATATGCCAATAGTAAAAATTCACCTTTAGAAAGCCTGTTATAAGTAATTTTCAAACTTATAGAGTTTTTTTTATTTTCCAATTTACTGTTCGTGAAATAGTTCCTAACGCGTAATTTCAATTTTAAAGGTGTTTTTAAATATTATTAATTTATTTACTATTGTAGCCCAAACATACCGTTTTTATTGAATCAAATCTTACAACAGTTTTTTTTATTAAAATCTTACAGAAGTTCTCACATTTTTATCTTACAGCTTTCAGCTATTGCCTAAAAAATGGCTTTAAGTAATAATGTGTAGTAAAAATTACTTTTAAGCAAAACTAATAATAATTTAAAATTAAGTAAATAAACGCAATCATATTGCTGATGAAAAATTTATAAAGCTTGTTGTGTTTCTTTTTTATATATAACTCAAAAGTGGACTTTTCTTTAGATACAGATAAAATAGAATTTTTTTCCTTAAATTTAAAGCTTTTTCCTGGTGTAAGAAAAATTTAAACAGATAAAAAAATCAAATAATTAAATATTTATGCAATGGAAATTGACATAATATCAAATTTATTCATTCCTCTAATTCAATACTCGATGATAAGGCAAAATTATAATACTTCTATTGCAATTATTTTATCAGCAGAAAATTAATGTAAATAAAATTCACCTTGTTAATCACCTCATAAAATATTCGAAGTGTGCTCATTTGTATTATATTTTATTTTTTAAGTTATTTCGAACTTAAACCAACACAACTTTAATCTACACAATCATCTCAAAAACCACTTGTTATTTTATACTACAAATCCATTTTGTTGAATTTCTTAACGTTTTAAATTTATGTGTCCATAAAAAGTCATATTAGTTTTAACTAACATAAAATTAATACATTTAAATTAAAAACAAAATAACGTTTATTTTTATTATTTTCAGGTGATTAAAAGATATAAAAATATTATTAAGATAAAATGCAAGACTTTATAATGGATACATATTTTAAATTTAACTCATTGTTCAGCGAATCAAACTAAACTCTTTCCAATAATACCCGATTTAGCAAGAAACGTGCTATGGGGGCAATTGACGATTTAATCTAACTAAACAATTACTTTCTTTTTCGTATTTTAATGTTATTTCCTTTATCTATATAATTAAGTTTATCTGTCGATAGAACTAAAATCTGAATTTTGCTCCTAAATCTCTTATACAATTTAATCAAATTAATGTAACAGTAGAATCGTCATCATTATTGATGAATTTCACACGAAATTAATGCAAAAATGCTTTGTATATTTAAAGGAAGAGAAAAATTAAGGAATTTCAAATTTATTTTACATTTTTTGCTTAAAACTGCAGGATTAGAAATGATATTATTTATTCAATTAGTTTATCTATTAGCATTGATTTAAATATTTACACAAGATGGTAATAATAAATAAGACTGACAGCAGAATAATAATATTTTAAGAAAAATTCCAAACGAAATGATTTTATTAGAAATTTTATTCCCTATAATATAATTGGTTAAATCAAGATCTTAAATATGTATTGATAGTAAAGGCACAGATATTTTGTACAGATCTAGAAATTTCTCTAATGAGTTATATGAATCTCTGTAAATAGTAACCTTCAGTTAAATGTCAGTGGTAATCTGGGTATAAGTATTGCTTCTCTCAAAACAGTCCATACTGGAAGCAAAAGAAAATCCTCTAATAATAGATGAGATCAGATTGATATTGTCACTTTGCATATTTTTTGTATGCATTTCTTTCATAATTTAAAAAGTAAAATTTTAAATTTAAAATTGGTGGGTTGTAACAATTAAAGGATTAATAACCAATAACAGATAACTGTGCAGTGAGTGATCGGTTAGTGAACAGTTCAGGCTGAGAAATTTCGAAGTTTAATATGATTGGTGTGCTGTAACAATAAAAGAGTTAATAATCAACAACGTATAACTGTGTAGTGGGTGGTCGGTTAATGAACAGTTCCGGCAGCGAAATTTCAAAGTTTACAATGATTGGTGTACTGTAACAATAAAAGAGTTAATAATCAACAACGTATAACTGTGTAGTGGGTGGTCGGTTAATGAACAGTTCCGGCAGCGAAATTTCAAAGTTTACAATGATTGGTGTGCTGTAACAATAAAAGAATTAATAATCAACAACGGATAACTGTGCAGTGGGTGATCGGTTAACGAACAGTTCGGTCTGCTAACAAATCAGATAATGAACACTTTCACGAAATACATTTGTGTTCAGACAACAGACATATATTCGGATAACCAATTAAAAAGAATTATAACAAATATTTCTCTGCTCTCGGAACATGATCTCTCTTGAATTACGTTGTTTGCCAATTAAACTTCAAAGTTTTGTACTGAAAAAAATTTCTAATTGAACACTTATAGCTAAAGTAGATTGCTATCTTCGGTTTTGATTTCAGTCAAAACTGAACCTGATTTCATTTTGAGCACTCTCTCCCCTCGTCCATTCGTTGAAGAAGTGAGATAATGCTAGAGCAATGGATTGTCTTAGAATGGCACTCAAACCAAGCTGATATCAGTAAGGTTATTGATCTTTACAACAACAATGCTATTAATTACTTCCAGAAAGTCTTAAAAAAGAGAGAAAATCAATCGACATGGGACATGTTCTTTAATGCCCCAAAAGACAAAAAATATACTTTTCTATTATTTAATACTATACGTATGTATTACTAAGAAATTATACACCATCTTTTAAATTTAATTTTTAGGGTCACTAGAACAAATGAATCGATTTCACAAAAAATATCTGGTAAATCGATGATAGGTTAACGAACAATTCTGATAGCGAACATAGTCTTGTAACGGATTATGTACATTAACCGATCATCCTGTGTAATAATTTCCTTTACACGATGCAATTCAACCCCATTTTAATATGAGTCTTAATGACTTTTGTTAAAATTAGCACATAACCACATTTAACAGTTTTTGATTAGAAATCCAAATAATTCAATCATTGGTTAAGTTTGGTGTGTTTAAGAGTATCAAGGTTTAAATACTACCCTGTTCTAGAGAATCAGAATATTCCAGAGTTAATTGTTACCAAAACAACAGTCATGTGAAAATTTTGAACTTATTCAAGTACACTAGACATTTATAATATTAATGAACACAGTTGAAAGAGGTAATGAATTGAGTGATATATTAAAAAAGCTCAGAAAACAAAAATCTTCGTTATTTTAAAAAATACCATTTCATTGACTGCTGCATAACAATCACTTATCGCAAACCAAACTTTGATATTTTTTATTTAGAGCAGATTTTGGAATTAAATTTCATCCCTGTCTTTACAAGTATTAAAGAAAAATTTATACCTCTTAGCTTTAGTTGTCAAAATTATATATTTTTTCCTCCGATTAAAATTTAAAATGATGCATTATCGCAATATCTATAACTGACTTATTTTCAAAATTATTTTCTAAAACTAAAATTTGTGCTATATATTTTATAGAATTCATGAATTTATTCTTTTAAAAATTTCTTTTTTTAGCTAAATATTCTTCTCAAATTTACAGAATTCAAAATTAAATAAATACCTTTATATTAAATTAAAAGAATTGTTTTAGAATTAAATTAAAAGAATTGATTTAATATTTTTTAATTTCTGATTACAATTATAATTATCAAATATAAAATATTCCATAACATATAGATTACATTCACACCTTTAAGATAGAACGTAACAAGTAGCATTATTCTGTATAATTGTGGTTCAACTAAAATATCAAGATTATAAATGTAGTTTTCTTTAGAGAAAATAATAAATATTTTTTTCTATCGATAGTAATTTTTTTATTTATAAGAACTCACGAAGATGATGGAATTTTTGATAAAAGCATTCTTATTATAACCGACTCTTATAACCAGAAAAATGATCACACTCATCGATTAAAGAGAAGATTCATGTCTAGTAGGAACCAATGATTTCATGAAGATGTAGAATAACTACAAATAAGAAAAGCTAAGGATTAGAGCAATAGAAAATTATTCATGGTTTGGTCTGACAACGTTATTTAATTTTTATACTATATTTAAGCTAATACTCGTATAAATATGAATTAAACTAAATACACGCCTTTGTAATTTCAGCGCAATTTAGAAACTGTATTACTAAAATAGAACATGTTAGGATTTTTCAGCAATGGTACATAATGATGATTTTTCACATTTAGCTTCTGCATTTTCTAATTATTTGAAATTTACACCCTTCTTTTATAGCTTGATGATATTACTTAAATTACAGATTCATAGGTTAAATATAAATTTTTTTGATTAAAATATATTATTAATATAGATTCTCAGAAAAAAACAGTAGCGTAATATATATCTATAATATTAAGTTATCTAATGAAAGCTAATCCAAAATATCTTTATACTGAGACTGGAGTACGATCAATGAAATAAATTAGATATCCTATTATTTAAAAAATAGCTAAGACATATATTTTATACATAAATAATTTTTAAAAAATTACATTATTTATAAGATATTATGTAAATCTGAGTCTATAGAAACTGAAAATATATTTGTAACATTTTATTTTAATTAAATTTACATAACTATGGTAAATATGTAACAGTTATTTACATGTATATGTATTTTTTCCCTTCCTCTTACTCTCGCTATTTTTCTCATGCCTGTGCTTAAAATATTCTCAATACATTTGAATTAATTTTTGGAATTTCTTCATTAATTTTAAATTTTAAAAACGGCATTTCAATACCTCATAACTAATTATTTCAAATCTTTAAGATACTATGGAATAAGTAGGAAAAATGATTATAATTCTTACAATAAAATACTTAAATAAATTTTGTTGTTACTTTTACATTTTAATGGCTATTCATCATTTCAATAATATAAAAAATCTATAACTGAAACTTATCTATGGAATTTGTGCAAAATGTTGATTAGTGTCTAACTACCATCATTTTTCAATACTTTATAAATTATTGTAAGCATTTATTTTTCAAGCCTTTTAATTCGTTATAAACTAAAATAAAGTATTTGGTATTCTGTCAAGATACTTAAATTTATATAGATAAATCTTATATAGATATTAACCAAAACCGAGAGTTTTTTGTTATTATTGAATTTGTGATTACTTTAGAAAATGAGTATTTTCAAATATTTTTGTTATATTTACAAACATTTAATTTTAATCAATTTTAATTGAAAAGTTAATTTTAATTAGTTTTTCAAATATTTTGCACAGTTCTACATTATTTGTAAAATATTTAAGATCTTTAAACGATCCTTAAACGGAACTTTTAAATTTAGAGTTGTTTGGAACATACTGATAAACGCACTTAGAAACGAAACTTGTCTTCAGTTGAAGTGATATTTAAATAGGTGTATATTCATTAAACAGATGATTTGTTAATAATGATAAATGAATCAATAAAATTTTTATACAGTTTGCCCCACGTTATAATTCTGAATATTTGAAATGACATCGTAGGTGAATGTGCATTCATCAGAAAACAATGTATGTAGACAAAAATATGAATAAACAGCAGTCTGTTGAGAAGAAACCATTTGATTGGTTTTGACATCACATGGGGAATAGATTAATGGCTTAAGTGTGTTGTACTAAGCATTTTAATGTTCATCATGTAAGTTGTGCCTGGTTGGACTTTTCATAAATAATAAATAGTGCTTATGTGTCTCAAATGAGAAAATCGAGAAACTCTCAAGCATTCACCCTGACCTGACAGATTTGCATACACAAGGCAGAAGTAAAACAACACTCTATCACTGCTCAAGAGTGGCTAGACAGAACCACGGACTTTCCACCATGAAGGCTTTCGCTTTTAGTACAGTCCTACCACTAGAAAACGGTGAACCCATTTTCGTTTCGGCACGTGACTGTTAAATTGATGGTGAACAAGTCCCGAATCATTTGCGCATGCTAAGGTGCATTCTCTCACCTCTTAATATTCTCACCACAGTATTACAAGAAACTTGAATGATTTTGGATAGTACCCTTGTGCAAGATTCGCTGATAGAATTTATAATGTCAAACTTTGTAAGTGAAGTCCATATATATATATATATATATATATATATATATATATATATACACACTGCTGGACAATTGCTAAGGATGGATAACACTATCATCCATAGCAACCACAAAAGGAAAGGAAGCAAAATGTGGAAAATTAAAATAAGTGCGAGATATAGTAAGAAGAAGTATGTGTATGCAAATTTATTTTCCACGTCTGTTCATCACGTGATAGCGTTCATAAGAGCTTTAAAGGTTTTGACGTGTGTGGACAGTTGTTGTTTCAAGTCAAAGTTTTACAGGAAAGAATTAATAGACGAACTTGAAATTTTTGGCATGTCTTCCCGATATCACTTAGATGATTTTATGCGTGGCCGAATTATTGGAAAGATCGAAGAAGGGCTAAAAATAACAGATGTTGCCAGGGAGTTCAACATCGCTCACAGCGTTGTTTTACGGCTGTGGAAGTCATTTAAAACTACTGGAATGTGTAGAAAGCGGCACGGGGAGGTCGTGTTAGAAGATCGACGCCTGCAGAAGACAGATATATCGTCCTATGAGCAAAAAGGAACAGGCGCACCACAGCTCAGCAGGTAGCAAATCAGTTTCTTGCTGCCTCAGGAAAGCAGATCTCCCGAAAAACTGTTGCCAGATGTTTGAGGGGAAGAGGACTATACACCCGCAGACCTGTTGTGTGTGTCCCATTGACCAGACAGCACAGTACTTCCCGTTTGCAATGGTGTCGTGAGCATTGCAATTGGACTGGACAGGACATGCGTACTATCCTCAGATGAGAGTAGGTTCAGTCTGTCATCGGATTGTAGACACCAATTGATCTGGCTCGAGAGTGATACTGCTTATCGTCAAGAAAATATCCAAGAAAGGGACCGATATCCGACATGCAGTGTCATGGTGAGGGCCGGCATCATGATCAATGGCCGCACGCCCTCACATGTGGTTGCGAATGGGACTATTTCGGGCCAACGATACATTAATGAAGTTCTACTTCCTCATGTTCGTCTTTTCCGTGGTGCTGTCGGTGATAGAATTGTTTTTATGGACGACAACGCAACATGCCATCGAACACTCGCTGTTCAGGGTATTCAACGCTTCGTATGGCCATCACGTTCTCCAGATCTAAACCCAATTGAAAATGTGTAGGATGCTTTGGGGAGGCAAGTTGCTGGTCGAATCTATCCTCCAACAAACAAGAACACCCTCATCCGTGCACTGCCAGAGGAATGGGATAAATTGCCTCAACAGCTGCTGGATGATGTTGTGCAAAGTATGATACGACGTGTGGAACGTTACATCACACTCCACGGTTGACATATCCCTTACTGATACCCTTCTTCAAGGTGCCTGCTGACTTTTAGATGCATTGTTCCATTTTTCTGTATGCAGCATCAAATGAACATTTTTTTCTTTTAGACGTTTCACAGCTTTTGTACTTTCCAGAACAATAAATATTCTTTATTCTAATTTCTGAACAGTGTGGCATCTATATTTTATCTTAATAGGCTTCATGTCTCGCTTAATGTTATCTACATTAGAATTTGTGATCTGTCCATAGCAATTGTCCAGTAGTGTATATATATATATATATATATATATATATATATATATATATATATATATATATATATATATATATATATATATATATGTATGTATATGTATGTATATGTATATATATATATATATATATATACATATATATATATGTATATATATATACATATATATACATATATATATATATATATATATATATATATATATATATATATATATATATACATATATATATATATATATATATATATATATATATATATATATATATATATATATATATATATATATATATATATATATATATATATATATATATATATATATATATATATGTATATATATATATACATATATATATATATATATATATATATATATATATATATATATATATATATCTTCGGTGCCCAGTAGACTGCACGAACAATGGAAAGGACCTCTTTTAAAGAGTTGTTCAGACGTGTTGATGCAAACATTGAGAAGTTTTGTCATAAGGAGCGCTACTCGTGGATAAATGTGCTGAGGTACAATCTTTTACCTTCATTGGATTGCCGTCTGCATTTCTGCGCATAGAATGCATTTCGATCTTCTCCTCATTCCATTATGAATCTATCACATTAGTGATATGTAAACCGAATAAAGACTGCTATTATGCGCAATGTTTTATTGTGGGTGATGGATAACGCCACTTAAAACTTGCGGCGTGAGTTACGACCATTGATTTGTATTGTAATTTGCATTTGTCCAGTAGGGCTTGATGCAGACACAAATGCGTTTAATTACGCAATCATAATAGCACTAAATATCTTAAAACAATCCAAACACAAACATAATTGCAGACACAAATGCGACTCGTCAGTAAAGACAATTTCATTCCATTCTGCCGTCCACATCCTTTTTCATCCCACCATTGGTAGACCACTATCTTTCCTCTATTTAACTCGGATAATTGATCAACAAATGATTGCTGTTTTCTACGGGGCATTATTTATCGTTTTTTTGAAAAAAACCACAGTTGCCGAACTTGAAATCGTTCCCAAGCCTTAAATAGCTTTTTGAAGTGGCGCCACAGACGCACATAATGTGCATCTGAGCTGAAATTCTAATTATTTGCATATTTCACCTCCGCTAATGCATGTTGTAAATTTCATATAATTTGCATGCTTTTTTCAGGATGTTGTATTTACGGTGGCCAGCAGTGTAGATAGATAAAAACATGATCAATAATTAAAAATATAATTTATAATTAAATCCTTCATATTTACATTCTTAAAATATAAATTTTGGTGCAGTTCTTTTCTGTATAAAGGATAATTCAAATTATGTTATTTATATTAAATTATATAAGGATAAGATATTTAATTATAATAATTTATATTATTTTAATATTTATTTATAATAATTTTAAGATATTTTAGAAATTTAATTTAGATGAAGACAGTGTTCAAAGTATCTCCTAATTAGAAAAATCTTATATACACTGCACAAAATAATAAAAAATTAGAAAATAAAAAGATTTTATACTTGAAACTATTTAATTTTCCTTTATCTATCTGCAGCTATCTGTAACTATCTGTAGATAAATTATTTAATTTACCTGTACACATATAAAAATATTTTGACAATTCTATATGATAAAAGAAAATGAACCGCAAAAAAGGGAAAATACAATAAATTTTATGCTGTGTTGCAAACAGAAAAAGCATATAGGAGTATAAATCCATAAAAAATATTCTAGACTTTTTAACATTCAAAGAAAAGACTAACAAAGATTAGAAATGGAGAACATTTTGTTCTTTTGGCACAGTAAATATTTCTTTCAAGGGAATGTTTGTATGTGATGACCATTAATATAATTAATGCTCTAGTGTGTCTCTCTGTGCTCTCTTTTTATATGTAAATTAGTGCTTGGAAAATTTTTCTCTACCTTATGTATACGGCAAAAAGTTTGCTATGAATAAAATAGAACTATTTCAGAATAAAGAATTCATCGCGAGTAAAACCTGAATTATTTCGAAATCAATTCTATCTATTTTGTTTCTCAGTCGATTATACAAGAATTTAATGCACAAAACCCACGTGATGTTATAACTATGAAACTATATTTTTATGAATAAGTTTATAAAATGAATTTAAAAACTCTGTATTTAGCCTTAGTAGCATTTAATATATATAAAAATAATTAGCTATATATATATATATATATATATATATATATATATATATATATATATATATATATATATATATATATATATATATATATATATATATATATATATATATATATATATATATATATATATGTATATATATATATATATATATATATATATATATACATATATATATATATATATATATATATATATATATATATATATATATATATATATATATATATATATATATATATATATATATATATATATATATATATATATATATATATATATATATATCTTCGGTGCCCAGTAGACTGCACGAACAATGGAAAGGACCTCTTTTAAAGAGTTGTTCAGACGTGTTGATGCAAACATTGAGAAGTTTTGTCATAAGGAGCGCTACTCGTGGATAAATGTGCTGAGGTACAATCTTTTACCTTCATTGCATTGCCGTCTGCATTTCTGCGCATAGAATGCATTTCGATCTTCTCCTCATTCCATTATGAATCTATCACATTAGTGATATGTAAACCGAATAAAGACTGCTATTATGCGCAATGTTTTATTGTGGGTGATGGATAACGCCACTTAAAACTTGCGGCGTGAGTTACGACCATTGATTTGTATTGTAATTTGCATTTGTCCAGTAGGGCTCTTGATGCAGACACAAATGCGTTTAATTACGCAATCATAATAGCACTAAATATCTTAAAACAATCCAAACACAAACATAATTGCAGACACAAATGCGACTCGTCAGTAAAGACAATTTCATTCCATTCTGCCGTCCACATCCTTTTTCATCCCACCATTGGTAGACCACTATCTTTCCTCTATTTAACTCGGATAATTGATCAACAAATGATTGCTGTTTTCTACGGGGCATTATTTATCGTTTTTTTGAAAAAAACCACAGTTGCCGAACTTGAAATCGTTCCCAAGCCTTAAATAGCTTTTTGAAGTGGCGCCACAGACGCACATAATGTGCATCTGAGCTGAAATTCTAATTATTTGCATATTTCACCTCCGCTAATGCATGTTGTAAATTTCATATAATTTGCATGCTTTTTTCAGGATGTTGTATTTACGGTGGCCAGCAGTGTAGATAGATAAAAACATAATCAATAATTAAAAATATAATTTATAATTAAATCCTTCATATTTACATTCTTAAAATATAAATTTTGGTGCAGTTCTTTTCTGTATAAAGGATAATTCAAATTATGTTATTTATATTAAATTATATAAGGATAAGATATTTAATTATAATAATTTATATTATTTTAATATTTATTTATAATAATTTTAAGATATTTTAGAAATTTAATTTAGATGAAGACAGTGTTCAAAGTATCTCCTAATTAGAAAAATCTTATATACACTGCACAAAATAATAAAAAATTAGAAAATAAAAAGATTTTATACTTGAAACTATTTAATTTTCCTTTATCTATCTGCAGCTATCTGTAACTATCTGTAGATAAATTATTTAATTTACCTGTACGCATATAAAAATATTTTGACAATTCTATATGATAAAAGAAAATGAACCGCAAAAAAGGGAAAATACAATAAATTTTATGCTGTGTTGCAAACAGAAAAAGCATATAGGAGTATAAATCCATAAAAAATATTCTAGACTTTTTAACATTCAAAGAAAAGACTAACAAAGATTAGAAATGGAGAACATTTTGTTCTTTTGGCACAGTAAATATTTCTTTCAAGGGAATGTTTGTATGTGATGACCATTAATATAATTAATGCTCTAGTGTGTCTCTCTGTGCTCTCTTTTTATATGTAAATTAGTGCTTGGAAAATTTTTCTCTACCTTATGTATACGGCAAAAAGTTTGCTATGAATAAAATAGAACTATTTCAGAATAAAGAATTCATCGCGAGTAAAACCTGAATTATTTCGAAATCAATTCTATCTATTTTGTTTCTCAGTCGATTATACAAGAATTTAATGCACAAAACCCACGTGATGTTATAACTATGAAACTATATTTTTATGAATAAGTTTATAAAATGAATTTAAGAACTCTGTATTTAGCCTTAGTAGCATTTAATATATATAAAAATAATTAGCTATATATATATATATATATATATATATATATATATATATATATATATATATATATATATATATATATATATATATATATATATATATATATATATATATATATATATATATATATATATATATATATATATATATATATATATATATATATATATATATATATATATATATATATATATATATATATATATATATATATATATATATATATACATATATATATATATATATATATATATATATATATATATATATATATATATATATATATATATATATATATATTAAATATATATAAATTCTTAAATTAATACTGTCATTTTATATAGATCTTTTATTTATTTTGTAATATTATTTAAAAGCCTAGTCTGATTAAAATGAAATTAAAAAAATTATAAATTAAAGAAATTATATAAATTAGAAAATTATTGTTCTCTATAGAACTATGACAAATCCCGTAGCCAAATATGCTGCTGAAAGATGATTGAAAGTAATTAAGAAATCCTAGCAGTTTTCTTAGAAAAAGATATTGCGAAAAAGGAAATGATGGAGGATCTGGTGGATTGACTGTCTGGAAACAGATCTGAAGATTTTCAAAATAAAAAGCGTCTATTAAAGCAGAGAATGGCCTGAAAATCAGCTCTGCGGAAAGCCGTATCGCACTATGGACTGATATAGCACCACTGAATAAGGAAGGAAGGAAAATTGTTATAGCAGATATTAAAAATATTATAAGTACTCAGTTAAACTTACTTTAAATTTCACTATATATATATATATATGTGTGTGTGTGTGTGTGTGTGTGTGTGTGTGTGTGTGTGTGTGTGTGTGTGTGTGTGTGTGTGTGTGTGTGTGTGTGTGTGTAAGAGAGTATATGCCTCACACAACGGAAAAATCATTTGGAAAATGTGATTGACGGAACGGAATAATAAATAAACTTTGAAAATATATAAGTAAAGTTCTAGCAACATCTTTTAAATTGGAGTACTAGCTTGGACATACTAAATCTTCTTGCGAGACTGTCACCCGACAACACAGTGCATTTCCAATGAATCCCTTCACACATGGATGTAGAGGAAAATGAAAGAGCGGATTTCTTGGCCAGATCGGCGTCAGAGGGGGGAATAAACCCAGGAGGAGAGCTCACATCTAATGAGATTTAAGCGTAAGGCAAAGATTAAAATATTGCAAGAGGAAAGTTCCATTTGCTCGAAAGAGAAGCTTGACAATCACATTGTCTATCCCATCTAGACCTGGAGCTTTTAAATTGACAAGATTCTTGATAATATACTTTAGTTCATTGAATGCAAAGGGTGGGTTTATTATGGTTGTGGGATTTAGGGACAGACTTCTGATTCTGTGGTGGTGTTGATTGTCAGTTGCAATGTCATCTGCTGGAAAAGTAGCTTTCAAAAGGTCCTGAAGTATGGTGGTGGTAGTCTGACTAGTATTGGTTGTAGTCGTGAGAGTCTGAAACTGTGTGGGCTGGAAAGTTTTGTCGGTAACAATTCGTTGAATAATGCCATGTTCTTTATTATTCGTTGTGCAGAACCGTGACCAGCTCTGCAAATTTGCTTCTAAAATTGATCTTTTATAGATGGCCAGGTGTTGCTTATACTTAAGATGTAGCTGATCTCTAATGGCTGGTGTAGGTGCGTTTTTCATTAATCTTCGTATGGCGCTTGTTTTTTGCTTTTGACTCCTCAGGCTAGTTGTCCACCAAGACAGGTTCGTTTTCTTAACTGGATTTCGGATATTAAAGACCTCTTCTGACGTTGATTTTATAACATCCATGAGTTGGATGATTATTTGTTCTAGTTCGTTAGGTGTATTGACACGTTGAAGTTCTATTTTAAGTTGATTCAGTTTGGGCTGATTTTTTGAATAAACTTGTGTTGACCTTTGTAGGTATTGTAACGTCTATTAAAAGTGATGATAGATTTCGAAGAGATGCGAAAAGTTATGTATTTATGGTCAGAGCATGTAACACCGTCAGTCACTGTCCACTGATCTATTAGGCTGGAGGCAAAATCGTTTACTATGGTCAAGTCTGGCCATCCGATTCCAACAGGGCCTTCGAATGTTGGTGGGCAGCCCTGGTCGTTAGCGATAGAGAGATGGTGCTGTGGAATGAAGTCTTCCAAGAGGAGTTCTCTATGGTTATTAGAAGTGTAGCCCCACAGTATGTTATGCGCATTAAAGTCTCCTCCAATAATTATTGGCATTCCCGGATAGCTTTCTAAGATGTTATGTAACTGCTGAAGAGCAGTTTCAATCCTTTCATAGGGTGAGGCATACAGGCTGGCAAGAAGTAAAGGACGTGGTTGCAGATCCAGCTGAATCACAACAAGATCTCTTGTTGATTGAATTATTGTGGGATTAAAGGGTGCATTGACAATGATGGCCGCTCGTGGGTTGTCTGGCCCCATTGCATGAAAAACTTTCCATCTAAGAGGAATTCCCCTGATGCTTCCTTTCAATGCATACGGTTCTTGTATTAAACTAATATCGATGTTGTTGGTGGCTATGTATTGTGAAAATTGGGCAATTGCCGATCTGCTGCGTTCTAAGTTAGCTTGGAGACAAGTTATATTGTTGCAGGTTAGATTTGTTAAATTTTTATCAGTTGGGTGCTGTACAATTGGTATTGATGGCGCACTGTTTAAGTTGTGATTACTGGTAATTGAGGTATCGTTGCGGTTATGAGTGGGCATTTTAGTTAAAGTAATTGGCTGATCAGTTATTTATCGATTAGTGGAGCTACGGTAAGTGGTTTGCTTGTAGTTTGTTCTTTTTGGTTTTTCTAGCTGTTCTTTGGTAAAGTTGTTATATGATGGGCAGTTGAAAACATATGCCGGGTGATTAGTAGGGTACTGACATCCTTTTTTATTATTCTCAAAACAGTTGATGCAAAAAGATTTATTTTCGGTGCATTCATCTGTCATGTGTTAACCTCCGCATTTTCCACAATACTTGGTATTCCTGCAGTTGGTAGTTGTGTGGTGGAGAGACTGGCAGTTTGGCATCTACGTACAGTCAAAAAGCGGTCGATTCTGAATCTGCCTAAACCTAGGAAAATGAAGCGATTTTTGAGGAGCTTTAGCCCCAATGGTCTTGGTAGTTCAAAGATCCAGTTCCACAAGTGGAATTTACTTAGAGTTTTCTTAGTTTGGAGAATCCTAATATCCTGTGTATTTTTCAGACTTAAGTCCTCCTTAATCGCGTTGAGGATTGATTCATCAGTGGTGGTTTCTGGAGTGTTAAGAAGAATTAGCCGTATTTTCGGTATTTCCTTTGGGACCGCCGTAATTTTTTTATTGTTAAGAATTGTTGATAGCTGTGTTATGTCCTTATGGTTCCTGCATTGGATTTCGACATGGGTTTTTCTCATGTAAATACCTTTAGGTCGGACATCACTTTCAATTTGTCGCAGTGTTTGTCCGATATTGTCTGCTGGAGCTCTTTTTATTATTAGGCATGGCTGAGATTTTACCGCTTGACTATAAGTTTTTGGATTCTGCTGGTTTGGTTCCAGGTTCTTCCTTAGAGGTTGTAGAGTGGACTTTTGAAGTTTGTTGTTTAAGGATTTGATAGCATTTGCTAATTCAGGTATGTTCTGTTCCTTTAGGCCCTTTAAATTCTGCAAGAGCTCTTCCGATGTTGGGTCAATGTTTTCGACGGGGGTGTTTGTTGAGGAGTTGCGAATTTAAATTCCTCTTGTAGGTTTTTAATGAGAGTGAGGGCTTTATCGTGATTCTTAGTCGGGAAAATGAATCTGCCCTTATTTTTTGATTCGATGATTTTCTTTAGGAATTGCAACATCCTTAACTTTTTTGTTTTCTCCTTCTTTTTTCAATTTGTGATGGTGACTTTATTACCACTGGGTGCAAAATAACCTCTTCACTATGAGAGTTAAGATTATCAATAGTGCCAAGGTCTGAATCTAAACCATTCAGACCTTGGCAAACAAACCCATTGAACAGAACAATTGAACAAACCCATTTAAGTCCAGGTTTTCTGGATCATTTGTGTAGGTATGTTTCATGGGTGAATTCAATTCAGACATTAAAATTTGCGTGTTCAGTTCGGAAAATGTTGAAAGCTGATTAAACCAATAGGTTTATTGTTAAGAAAAATAATAATAAGTAATGATGAGAAAATACTATTGATGAAAAAAATCACTATAAATGTAAAGGCTGACAATAGATACAGCGGAAGTGAGCCAGATGTCATGATCATCCCGTCCCGTGCATCAACCCGCACATCCGATGTACAGACTAAATGAGGCAAATTCCTGTGATTTAATCTAATAAGAAATATAAGTAAAATAATTATACAAAAGAAATATATAAACAGACAGCGTCATGAAGAAAACTCAATGGGACGATTTCAGTAGAAAGTTCCATCAGTGTAACCCTACTGATGGTGTTGTGCTAAAATTTTTAATAGACATTAATTATTAATCAAGGTAAAAAAATATTATAAAGTTTAAACCTGAATCGATAGGAAGGAGTCCATCAGATAAGCATAGCGCTGAAAATTGCATGTCTGTATCTTAATTTGGGCTAATCTATTTGTTAATTATTTGATTATCTTTCTTTTTTTAAATGGTAAGAAATAATAACATAAACAACCAACTCAGTGAGACATGGACCAATTTGAATTGCTCTACAATTTGGGTAAATTTTCACACTTGTAATCCCATAATCTTCTCCTCACTATTATGTACTGCAATTCCACTGCATTTTTCAGCAGGGGCAAAGGACATTTTCAGACTGTCCTTGGTGTTCCGTCACTATGGCCTCCCCTCGACAAATCTTAACCTGCCTAAATTTTGAAAAAGATGATGTCCTTCGGGACCCATCACATTTTTTAGACATTTTAGATATTTTTGGTTTTATGAGGGTTGTTTTGCCTTACTAGACAACTTGAGATAAGCAACAACAAGTTCTAGCAAAATTAATATTTTTGGTACAATTCCATTATACCAATAATAATCATCGTAACTTGAAATATGAAAATCGGAATTGTTATCGTAAGTATTTGAGTTGTATATTGTTTAAAAATGCTTACATTTTTAGAAACTACTAAAAAATCGAGCATTTTAATTAAATTTTATAAACTAAATTATTATATACATTTATTGGTGAAACGTATCTACGGCCAAGGTTTTTTGCCCCTGAAGGAAATACTTTATCTATCACTTCGATGATCGATTGCAAGGATATAATGGAATAGTATCACATTCTCTTTTCACCAGCTATATTTTATGAATTTATTTTTTAATCATATGAAAATTTAGGACAACATTCAGAAAATAAGGAATTAATTTTTCAAAGATAGATGATAATAGCTTGAATTAGAACTTATCTAATGACAAAGTAAATTTCAATTCTGAAGATGGGTCTAACATAATTTCAGAAATTAAAAATCGCATGCCCTATACTTTAGGGTGCCCGTTGGTTTCTCTGCAGTGAGTTTTAGGCTTTTCCAATACGTCACCAGTTGGAAATGCAATAGAACTTAAATGAAAAAGGGTCCCGACTATAATATCTAATAATTTCGTAACTAAAAGGCTTTTTCGAATATTACACACCTCATTCAATTAGTTTTTAGCTTATCTACACGTGATACTGCATTTCGTAAATCAAAACGACATATGGGGACATAATCATTTAAACTATTTTATAATGTGCACAATTTCCTTTGTTAAATTGTAAATCTTCGTATTTACTTTTTAATTGAAATTTGCTTTTAAATTTTGAACTTTTAATTCTTTGGGGTTTTGCTTAATTCAATGTCATGCAGTCATTTTTAATATGCTGTATGAAAAAAATATAATTTAAGTTACATTACAAACAAATAAAATAATCCTTGAAAATACAGGATTCCCGAAATTTCAATTGAAGTTTAAATCTAAATTAAGTAGCATAAGACAAGTTATAGGCACCAACAGTGAATTCACGGAATCAGATGATAAATGATTTAAATGGATACCAAAGCAATTAAATGAGTTGTATAGCAGCGTATACATTTTGGTATACATACTACCATATTATGGCATTTACTTATTTAATATAGATTAAACAAACTATCTTAATTTTTAATGTTTAAAACTTGAAATATAACTTTCCTTTTTCTCTCTCATAAAGTTTAGAAATATATTTGTAATTGACATGAAACTAAGTTGTACATTTCTTTGAATCGCGACTAATATTTAAAAATACACGTTATTTACTATGTCATACATAAATATCTACATATTGAGATCTTATAATTTTTACTTTACAAATGCCGAACATTAGAGCTTAAGCCATTAGTTCACGGGCCCTCCAATACATCTTAGCAGTGTCTTCAAATTGAGAAAATAAGGTGCGATTATTTAAATGTTTAAAAATCATTGGTTGTGATTTGTCACACAAAACATAGTTTGGGGAATCTACCACTCTAATTTTATACAGATAGTAATACGAGCAGTCAAAGATCTTACAATAAAAACACTTTATAAGCCGAACAATGTTTTTTAATTTAATTTTATATTGTAGAGAATGGTTCTATACAAGGTGTTACAACATTTGTGCCTTTTCAATTTTAAAAGATTTTCTAAAATTGAAAGATTTGTATTATAAAGTTCTCCTTATATCTTTAGCATTTATATTTTTCATTTACTTTGTGTCTGCATCCAAATATAAAAAAATTAATATCCAGCAATAGCTTCTTCTCAATAAATCATAACATTCTAAAATGCATTTACTAGTGATAGATAAACAAATAAAGTTAAGTATTTTATCTGAAAAGGAAAACCAATTATGCTCAAATTGTTTTATAACTTAATGTTTTAAACTAAATCTAAAATTATGCATTAAGCAAAACTGACATGTGTAAGATGTGTAAGTTTAAATTATTCATTATTTTCATCAATATGTTAATCTTGTATTGTTAATCAATTCCAATATATTATAGAAATACTTGATATTAGCAAACTACCGTTTATGATACTAGGAAGTACAACCCGTTAAATTGAGACATTAGCCTAAATCGTTTTCTACGAAGTGCCCTTTAACCAATCTACTCATTTCCTACCTCATTTTCCAACCTTAGTCAGCAAGTACGTAATTTCTATTATCGATAGCTCTTGAAACTGTTCTCTAAGAATTGTTCTGTGGGTTCAATTTTTTGAACCCACAGAACGGAGTTACGAAGAAAATAATTATGGAATTTTATTATTCAAATTTAAAATCAAATAAAGAATAAAATGTTTCCTTTTATAATAGATTTGACGAAGTTCTTTTATTTAAATAAATTTTTGATACTTATAAGTACATGAAAAAATGGCAAAATTGAGAAAATTTTTATTGTTAAAGTAAAATAAATATATTCAATTTCAAAAGTATTTTTTAAAATATATAAATTTCGCTATCAATTTTTATTTTCCTTGAAATATTTTTTATGTAAAATACATGTTTTGCAAAGTGCTCATTAAACAAAAAATATGTTTATCATAATAGATGAGTTATTTTAATGTGTAAGTATAATATTGAATATAGTTTTTCATTTTATTACAGATAATATAAAATATTTCAAATATATTTAATATTTTAAATCGAATATATATATATATATATATATATATATATATATATATATATATATATATATATATATATATATATATATATATATATATATATATATATATATATATATATATATATATATATATATATATATATATATATATATATATATATAATATAAAATCTATTTATATTTTATAATCAATAATCGACACATTGAAGATGCAATTATACATTCAATATGTAAACAGTATATACGTATACGTAAAGATATAATAAATTACTAATTCATTAAATACTGTAAATTCATTAAGTTATCATTATTTAAATTAATTTTGCAATGAATAAACGAATAACAATGTTATCATTTTGTAAAATACTCGAGTTATTTTTTAAAAAAATTAAAACAAAATAATTTAATTGTATTGGCGTTTACTTTTGGGACTTTTAACTATCTTACCCCTTAGTTAAGGAAACAAACTGCTATCGGTCATTATTACTACGCATTTTTCAGAATGACAAGTTATGATTAGGTTTATCTTCCTTCTCAGAAGGATACTGAAGTCTATAATATCAGAAATTTTATAAACCCATATATCATAAAACATCTTGATTTATTTTTGTATGATTTACTGTTATAAGAAGCAAGAACCGGATGTAATATTTTACTACAAGTGAATTCTGATATCATAGCATCATCCATCCATTTGTTTACTAAAGGGATTCTTTGCATCAAAATATTCTTACTTCAACAACCATTAAACTTGCATTTTCACCTCAGAAAATATTAAACTGTTGCCATTGTTTTTATAAAAATCCTTATTTAAATCCTTATTTTATATAAATCCTTATTTAAATTCCTTTAAATTTATGTTTCTTGAAAAATATGCTTGGGTATTAGATTATATAAATGAATCTCAAAATTTTCAGAATAAACACCTGAGTACTAACTTTTTTTGTTAATTTATTTTCCAAATGACCTATTAACTTAGAAATCATAACTGCAAAATCTTTTATCAGTGATACCACAAGCAGTTATCAAATTTACACTGAATTGCATTTCTTCTACCTATAGATTCACCGCTGTGAAATATTTCAATTTTACCACAATAAATTAACATAACAAACTACACAATAAAATTTCATATTTTTAGTACAGAAAACCACTTAACAAATTATTAAAGAAAATTTAGATATTCAAATCTATCATTGTCTATAAAATATAAATATATACGAATTAAATATTCATTTCTCGTACTTTAAATAAAATTATTCAGTTAAAACAAGAATCACAGAAACAAGAAATTACATAAAATGTTTATAAAAACGATATTAAAGTGCTTGTTAAAAAATGCATGTTTATATTTCTTACATTTAACTTTCCCAGGTTTTGCACTAAATAAAATAATACGTGTCTGCATAGTTAAAAAATTGCTAAATGTATAATAACAATAATTCCATCTCACTTTAGTTTATAATTCCCAGAATTTTGATTTATTTTCTCATTGTTTCTAAACAATAGAGCACAACAATTTTTCATTGTGTTTATCTCTATTTAAATACTCATAGCTTGTGAAATCTATTAAACTTTTACTGTTTTTTATGGAGTACTATCATGGTTAAAAAAGATTGAGGTACCTTAAAGTATAATTTTATCAATAAAGTGGAATAGGTAACATTTTTGACATAAATTGTATGGTGAGAGATATATATAAGGTATAAATTAAATTATTATTCTTTTAATTATATGATTCTTTTGGTTAGCTACGAATAAATGTGAAAATTTCATATGTAGATAGATAATTTTCATATGATTATCTTTTAATGTATAATATTTAATTATTGCGGATATGTTCACTTATTAAGATATTTACAAATGCAATGAGACTAAAATTTATTTATAATAACTAAAGCATTTTAACAAAATAATCATTGTTATTTTCCAACTGATTAGTTCATAACCTTCCGATTTAGAAACAAATTCAATTAAAAATTTGTGAAAAAAAGGAATTTTATTTATTTATTTATTTTTATTTATTTATTTATTTTTATTTTTATTTTTTGCTTAGGAAACAATTGGTTAAAACGTTTCTATCAGATTGCCATTCCGAAATCAACTGGGTATCTTTTCACACAATTCCTTTAGTTATTGAACAACAGTTACTCTCTTGGAAAATTGTTGAAATTTGTAAATTTGAATTGGTTAAATTAACGAAAAATCATTACATGAGAAATCCGAATTTTCTCGAAAAGGATTCCACAGTAAAGTATTGGTGTTTGCCACCATTATTCGATTGTAGTTTTGGTCGAAAGATAAACTAGATTCTAAGCTAAAGTAATATAATTAATAATAGAAAGAAAAATTATATAAATATTTATATCACTGATAATAATATTATTTTCTTTCTTTGTTTTAAATTAAACATATATATATTCACATATTTTGCAGGTAAGTAAAATATTTTTTTGTTATACCCATTATTTACATGCATAAAGAATTCAACATACATAAGTAATAAATAAGCAAAATCCATAACCACGCCAATAAATGATAGCGTTTCATGAATAGTATTTTCAATATATTAGAAAATATAGGAATTTCTTCATAACTATGATTGATTTTAAATTATTAACATTATTTGTTATTCTTAAGATACTGGTTTTTATATATATCTCTTTAACAATAAAAATATTTTAACAAACATTTATTAATCATCGCATATGCAGATTTAAAGAATTAAGTCGTAGTATATACTTTTTCAATACATAAATTATATATGTAAGAATAATTTCACAGAAAATTTTAGAAATCAAAATTTATGAAAATAAACAGCTTGAATTATTAAGATCTGCGATTGTAATAAATCTATACTTAAATTTTTTAAATCAATTAAAATATTCAGAAAATGAGATTTTATTCTAATAAAATGTAGAAATGTAAGTCCATTATGTAAATCCCATTGTAAAATCTAATATTCGTTTGTTAATAAAAAAAGCCTATTAAAGATTACTCTTAATTCCAAACATCGGACTCACATATTCATTGACAAGAGAACCCCATTGTAATAGTGAGTCTTATATATATATATATATATATATATATATATATATATATATATATATATATTAATGTGTTATGATTAATCTAAATATTTCAAATTTGGACAATTGCCGCGCGCATTTAACTTCTACATATAATTTCAATACGCATTAAACAACAGTAATATGGAAATCAGGCTTTAAGTAAATAAATATAACAAAACTAAAAAAAATAGCATCTTAAATGAAATTAAAACAAAACAATGCAGTTTAAGTTGATATAAATTTATATATACGATTATGCCTACCGATGGCTGAGTTGTTATCGTTCCTGATTCCTGAGCTGTGTGTCCCATGTTCGAATCCCGGTTCAGGCATGATTGTTTCTTTCTTTGTTCTCTCTATGTTTCTTTGTCATTTTTTCTGTGGGGATGTATGAATGTGGCCCACCCTATAAACGAGTTTGTGGTGGTATGGCTCGGGCAACGCCTATACTCGCCTCCGTGACTTGGTTCACAGGTGCCCGCGGTTGTATATATATATATATATATATATATATATATATATATATATATATATATATATATATATATATATATATATATATATATATATATATATAAGATTATAACAGAACACCGAAAGCGGTAAATAAATGTACTTACTTGAGAACTATATTTCTTGCTTGTTACTTAAGCAAATTATCTCATTTTTGAGAAACTGCTTTGAATTCTGTTAAAAAAAAAGACACATGAATAAATACACATATTTATTGTGTGATATTAACTAAATAAGGTTTTGAGAAATCGCGTTTAGTTTTTAAACGTGCTTAAAAGCTTTTTTATAAATTTTAAAGTTCATTAAAAGTTGATAAGGACATCTTTTATAGATCCATTTTTTAACTTCATATTTCTTTAATGTCTGGAGTTGAAATTTTTAATGTTGAAAACGTTATAAATTTCAACTTTAGATAGTGATGGTGTATTTTGTTTCGTTCAAGTTTTAAATAATTCTTAATATATATTTCAAAAATAAAAATATTTTTTATAATTTTTGAGATGCCTATATTAATTTTTCAATAAATTTTACAGAAGTTTTTATTTTTGTGTAAATGGAATATTCTAGGGATTATATTGATAATTAATCTCTATTTTAAGTGCTCATATCAAATATTTTTCCTTAAACAATTGAACTTTATGAAATATGCTAGAATCTGGTTAAGGATTTATATTGTATATTTTTAAATTATTTCCATAAGGGTAAACTCAAATCATCTAAAAAATATAGTTAATTCAAATTAATTAAAAAATTATTATAAATTATTATAAATATAATTTTCAATACTATTCATTTCATCATCAGTTGTGTGCTATCATGTTAATCACTAAGTATCCAATATGGGCTTAAAAGGTACAAAACTAATAATGTGTTTTAAAAGACAATATAAATAAAAAGAAATAATAAAAAATATTAGAATATCATTTATGCATTGTTTTAGAAAGAATAAGAATTCATTAGATTTAATTAAGTCTGAAAAAATTGGAATTCTTGGCTTGGATACATACTTTATCTATTTAAGAAAATAGTTTTGACAATCTAGAAACAAATGCATAGAATTTTCTGTGTCAGACTCGTAATTATAAATACATGTACTTGACAAGTGAAAACGATATAAGTAATTTAAAATTACCATTTCGATTTAAAAATTGAATTGGCTTAAAATAAGTGAAAAAAATGTGGTTGAAATTATGTCTAAGATGCACTGTTGTAAAAACCTTTTATTCCACTTAATATTTGAGGGTATTATAAACTATTTGTTCCATTTCTTGTTAAAATAACTTTTGCTACGTTTAAAGTATAACACAGGTACGGCAAAACATTAAATATAGCGTTTAAGTAGGCAGAACTTTTAACTAGAATATCAGCCTTTTCTTTAGCATTTATCTTGTAATATACCTGGACATAGAATCAATTGTAGGATTATTTTCGGCGCACCTTAAGTACAACTATTGTATATCAAAGCAAAGTATCTAGAATCTGCATAAACATTTTAAATTTCATAAGTATAAGATTTAAATCGTTTAAAAGTTCAATTGAAGATATCAGTAGATAAATTGAAGATAATGATACAGTTGCATGTTTAAACTAAAACGTTAGGAAAGAGACATGTGATACAAATTAATAATAAAAGTTCAAGACAATGAAATCTGAATTTTTTACTCTCAAATCATCAAATCATGTGTCAAAAAGAAGCAACTCCACGAAATTTTATTTATTAATTATATTCAAATGAAACACTCCAAAGAGCTAATAACAAAATGTAAAAATTTTTATCCAAGTTTAAATTTAAGGTATGTCTCTTTTAGTATTTGTGAAATATAGAAACTCCATTTAAAATAATGATATTATTAATATTGCAAACATTTCATATAATTATTATTTGTTTCACATTTTCAGAAGTCTGCTTATGTGCCTTACGCAGATTTTTCCATCATCAAAATTCTGAACAAGTTTTAATATTTTTAATGAAATTTTAAGAGTATATCTCACTTATTTTAAAAACACAATTTATTTTAATACTGAAAATTTTTTTAAACTTTTTATGAGATCAGTTATTGAACACAATGCTTAATTTTGTATTATACGCAGTTAGGTACTAACGTATTGAATTGGGAAACAATTCTGCCTTTTTCAAGGTTAGAATCCATACACATAATTAAATCTATTGAATATTATTCACTAATTTTTCACCGTTTCATCGCAATAATCGTAGTTTTAATATTTATATTCATTAACATTTATATATTCCCACACATTTATCCTTACTGTTACATTTTGAAATATTAAATTTTGCTTCTGTAATATTATTGCATATCAGAAAGTACTATAAAAGCTTGGATATTTACACCACTTTTCTAACGTTCGATATTTATTCTTTTTCAGCGGACCTAAAATAAACTAAAATATTAAGTCTTCAAATTTAAATGATTAGTAAAATATGTTGTAAAAAGTTTTTACATCTTATTAGGTGCATATAAGAACAAAAAATATAATCATTAAGAGTCAAAAGATTACTACATCAAGTGCACTAGAACAAAAAAAGAATATCTAAAACTAGTTTCAAGAGTCTGAGAGTTCAAATGAGAATTTCTTTTTAATGACGGTTAGTATAAATGTTGCATTAAAACTCCATTCTTATTGTCATAAATAAAAATTTGTGGAATTTGAGATGAAACTTCAAGAACTCTTGAGAAACCTTTACATATCTTAATGTTTATAACTCAGAAATCTTTTCAAAATTCTTTAAGATTTGCTTTTGATTCAACATTTTTTTTTCAAACGAGTTGCAAAACATTGCTGTACATCTTGACATAAAATAATCTAAGCAAGTATATAATAAACACACAAAATAAATAAATGTTTACTTACAAATTGTATACATACACGAATAGAAAAGATATTTTGTAAAATAAATAAGAAGCTTAAGTCATGCTTGGTATTTTAAATTAAACTTATTATTTCTGAATTATGTTTTGCAATACTCTGTGTTTGATATAAGACAAGATTGTTTATTATTTTAAAAAAATTTATTTTCTTAAATTTAATAGTTTCAATCAATTTTCTTTACTTATTGTGAATGCTTGATAACTCATTTTTAAAGTTACCAATTATATTTTCCTATTTTTAAAATACAAAATTTTGGTGTATTTAAATTTAAAAATTAAGTATAAGATTAACAGAAGATTAATATATTTATTCTCCTAACATGCATACAAATTCTAGCAATATTATTTTGTTTGCCGAATAATATGTCTCATAATCAGAAATTATAATTATGTGAACGAATACTTAAACAGATAATATGTGTAAAGCAGACTATTTTTGTTCAAAGAGACAAAATTTTCATTGAAAATTATTTTCAAAAACTTAAATTACATTCCTAAGAATTCTTAATTTTTTAATAATTTACGATTATTATGATTATGAGATGTAATTGACTTATTTGGCCCAATGTAACTGTTGTCCTATTATCTGGCTAACAAAAGTTGTAAAACAAATTTAAATTGCTGAAAGTGTAGGAAATATTACTATTTTATAATGTTAATAAGATTTTGTTTTGAAAAGTTTCATAAATAAGAATTATGTAACTGAGTGTTTCTATATAGTGCACGTCCCACAAAATTGATATAAAATTAATAATTTCTCTAAGAATACCATCAATTTTGTTTTTATACCCTTATTGAATGTCATTTATGCGGATCAAGATAGCAATTTTCAAAAACATTTCAAAACTTTCATTTCCAAAAATCGTCAATTTATTCTTTTAGTCACTAATGCAATTTCTTCCTTGATAACAGTCATTAGGTAAACATAAGATAATTTTACTTATGGAAATTTCTTTTACGAAAACAATAGAGGTTTAATGAATCACATGATACGTAATAAAAATATTTTTATATAATTACAGTCCAAAAAAATAGCTAGCCCTTATAACTTTAGTTATGCTTAAATTTTAATAACTGTGTTATTAAAATTACTCATATATACAAATTTTTATTTACTAATGCGAAAAATATTAATTGTTGGCAATTAATTATCTAGTTTTTTCTCATACTTACAGCATGTGAATGATCAAACAATTACTTGAAAATTCAATAAAATACTGGATTGGCATAAGCAATTTATTCCTTTTGAGCCTATATTTTCAAATATATTTCATGTATAAACATGAAAGAGTTAGGAATAGAACCACAGACTCAATATATTTATACGCCTTCTATAAATGTTTATTATGTGTCCTTTTGATGACACAACAGAGATCCAGACGATGTTCTAACTCATTCCATTTATTTTAAAACAAACTAGTGTCCTTGATTTGCCGATAATACTACAAAATTCTTTGTTTACGTGGTATTTTTTAAAATATTCTCCTAAAAACACAATTCATAGCTATAACACACGCATAATTAGTATATAATATTCAAAAATACTTAAACAATTTGCTTGCTTTTCCGTCATTATAGACAGATACTAACTTTGTACTGCTTCACCCGATCAGAAAGATTATGGGCACATTTTACCCATAGAACTGTCCATTATCTGTCCAATCATGTGAAGCAGTTCAGGTTGGTACTACAAAATGCTTTATAGTACTAAACCTCTTTATAGTATAAAATCGCCTTGTAGTAGTCCATAGGTATACAAAACACAAGCTTGATGAGTTTGTTTCTCTTCTCGCACACCTCATTTATGTTTCTTAGTAATACTTTTGAAATTATGGCCCTTTAAAACGAACTATTTATGCTAATTCCATGTGATACTCATAAGAACATGTCTTAACTGAGAACAATTTTATACTTCTTAAAATTATTTTAACGAAATTTTTGATTCTTGTGATACAAATTTAAAAATAAAAATTTATAAAAAAATAGCTAAATAAATTAAAGTGTATAAAAAGAACTTAACAGATTAAAATGTTTTTCAAATATAAATCTATCACTTATGGAAACAAATGATTGAGAAAAATTATTAAGTATTTAACTTAATTGTACTTGACAAATATTGAAGAAATTATAACAATAATAATTTATCAAAACGACTATCAGAAATAATCAAAAAATTTTAAAGATTAAGCTCCAGTTCTAAATGTAAAGATTGATAAGGTCGAACACATTCACAAATGTTAATAGTTCTAATAGTAAACATACTTTGTAAGTTAACAATTGATAATGCATCTTGTATATAAAATTAAAGTTCATGTTTCATCGATTTAAGGAATACTTAAACAAATTCAGATAGGAGGGTATTTTTTAACAGTATGAATGAAAATAAAACACAAATTTAAGTTTATTGCAAATAATACAACGAAATAAAAATATCCTGCGCAAATGAATTTAATTAATTATGACTGAAATTATCAAATTTTATTAATTTTACTTTAAAATAGTGTTATATGAAAATGGTATGTTAATAATTTAAATTATATAGCTAACCACACATCTAATTTATATCTTAATATTTTCATTTGTTTTACGTTTTACACCCGCATACCTACCTCCACTTAGCACCAGATAAACTTTACAAATTTAGGTGGAGGCCTCTGGAAAATGTATTTAGAATTTTCATTATAAAGTTGTTAATGCCTCATAAGTTACTTATAATGAAAGAAAATATAAGTTTTATATACAGCTTTTTCTTAAATTAAGTTTTGTATTATATAATATGAATAATTATATTCTATAAAACTCTCTCTCTTAATTAAGAAAATTGAAGATTTAATAAATTCAGTCCAGCGAGGACAGTTCTCTATTGACTGCCAAAAAATTAACTAAGTTCGTAATTTTAAACCTGGAGGATTTGTTGCATAAAAACGTTTTGAAAAACGTTTTTATAATGGCAAAAAATGGCATATGGTTTGCATGAATGCAAACCATATGCCATTTTTTGAAAGGTTTAGCCAAGTGTCAAGAAGCAATGAGGGGACACGAAATCCCTTGATGGAATATCGTGCCTTCTAGTCCAAAAGCACAGATTCCTTCTTGACAGGCACGTTTCTTATAACACAAATTATAGGAAAGATTTCTCAAAGAACCTAATTTAGCAAAGATAGGAAGGAAAGGAACCCGTCACGAAAAACATGATTTGTCTGAGTCATCTCAACGAGATCCTGGAAACTTCGAGTGAGAGTTCTTGAATAGTCCAATGTAGCCATTTTCTTCTATAACCTGCTATTGGGAGACCTCTTTGACTCTAAATAGCTTTCGAAAATATAATCTTAGAAGGAAATAATTGTTGACATTTTGTAATATTTCTTTTTGCTAGTTTAGATTTTTTGCCAGCGATTTCATTATCACCGATTCCCATATGAATGTTTTTGAATATGTGTGCATTTGAGAGTAATATGTCTTGTGTACAACAGTAGATCAGGTGATTGGAATAGTCTCAAAAAACGAAGCTTATCCGACTTTTTGCTTCCGACTTTTTGAATCCGACTTTTTGAGCAGAAAAATAGATATTAACTTTTTTTTATTTTTGAAAGGATTATTTTGGAATTAATTTTATTCTAGTAACAATTAATGAGTTAAAAAAAACTGTGTTTTACTTTCAAAATTTTTAATAACATTAATAATTATAATTTATAATTTTTAATAAATATTATAATTTTTAATAAAAATTATAAGTTCAAATTTGAAAAAAACCATGATTCCATAACATCATTTAAGAATTAAAATTTGTAAGAAGTTACTAATTAATGGAAAATGTTTATATAGGTACTAATAGATTACTAATTGAATAGAGAATTTACAATGTATACAGATAAAAAAATTTGCTCATTAAAAAAAGGAAAAATGTATGAAACCCTTTTCACAATTTTTATTTTTGTGCTTTTAAGTTTGCGAGTATTTTATGTGCAAAAATCAAAAACAGTTGATAATTACCCCAATTATGTGAGCACTTCATATTCTGCATGCCACTATTTTCTTCATTTTCTCAAAAAAGTTTATCTGAGCTTTCTTTCTTTCCTTTTTAATAGTTTATGTATCTTAACAAACATAAACATTATAAAAACTGAATTTTCCATATTCTACGATTTTCCTTTATAGTTATTATTACTCTTCAGAAAATTTAAAATAGGCTTGAAGATAAACCAATATTATTTAATAAAAATATATTAAAACATTTCCTGCACAGTATTAGATATAATGCTTGGCATAAAATATCAATATACAAGCCAATAGAAACTTTTTCATTTTTAAATGTGTTAACACGTGTTTTACACAACAGATTTACTCAAAATTACTTTAATGTAAAACATATTGAAGGTAATGTAATTAAATACTTTTTAAAAACATAGTCTTATAGATAGAATGAAGACAAAACCAGTTCATCAAAACTAAAAGAAATATTTGTGAATTAAATTAAATTATTAGCAATCTTGTAATCATTGGACAAAAATTTCAAAAAACGTATTTTATTAACATTTATACGAATTTTTTCAGAAAAGCTTCATATAATTTAAAATTCAAATTCTTTACGATTACCAATACAATAAATAATTACTCAAAAATCTATGCAATGGTACAATTTCATGAATAAAGAAATAAAATATAAAATTTATTTTTGGAACTCATTATCTGAATAAATATAAAATTTCTTTAACTATAGTATAATTTATTTAATGTGTAGTTATTGATTTCAATACTCCAAAATGAATAAATATTCTATGTAAGCCTAAAAGAGATTTGTATCAGATAATCTAAGATGTCCATAGCAAAAAGCAAACAATGTATGTGCGTGTTTGAAACTAAGCAATTTGTTTTAAAATAAGAAGATAAGGTACCAAACAAGTAGCTTCTATCATTTTTACAACCTTAAAAACCACAAAAGAGAAAAATAAAACAAATTTCCGACTATCTTAATGAGTTTAATGGAATGAAATGGATTGCAAAACAACGTTTTAATTCCGCAAGAATTCCAAGAGCCCTTTAAAAAGAGCAGAAAATGGAAAATATGGTTTCAAAATTTATCAATATTAAATAGCAAGCTATTACTTCCTTTTGACTAAAACAATTCTTCAAAATCCTACATAATCAGCTACGCAATATGCAGTTTAAAATCATTATATAGATAAATATAAATGTGAATACATTGAAACACTCAAACAAACTTTATGTTTAATATAAAATTACTCACTTTATTTTTGTTGCATCAACAAAAAAACAGATAGTTCAAAACAATTTTATTTCTTATAATAGAATTAATCATGAATTATACCTACATTCTTTAATTCTCTAAATATTGATTTCTGTTACTTAATAATTATGTTTATAATATACATATATGTATATATACTGGAAACTTTAAAATGATGAGATATTTTAATACTTTTTATTGAAAAGAAAACCAATGAATGACTGGGCTTCACATGTAATAAATGCATCGCTTTTAAAAGTGATGAATGCTCGTATATCATCTATACTTGAAAAGTTTTGTTGATTTTGCCAATAAAAAGTTTTTAAGCGAAACTTTTCAAAGTTTTATGAAATTGTAAGTAAAGTTATTCTGGAGCACTTAATGGAAGCAAGTGGTTTCAAATGAAAAAATTTCAAGAAATTTCAAATTTTATTTCGTTAATGTCTTTTTATTCATTCTCCTTATTTAAATTTTGCTATTGATTAAAGCATGAAAAATCAATCGCGCTCAAAATATCATCAAATACTTTATAAAAAATATTTTCAATTCAAGAGATTTATGTTTGCAACACAGAAAGTCCATAAAATCACATTTGAAATCCACGACCTAAAATATATTTTGAAGTTTTAAACATAAAACCCTAATAATAAGAAAATTTACATGTGAATTAAAAAGTGTAGCTGTATTCACATTTGGATTTCAAGATATATAAAAAGTAGTTAAAAGAGAATTCGCTGTTCTATCATTATTATAATATTTAAAATAGTTCAAAAGTTGCTAGAAAACAAATCATCATTTTACATAAGCAAGATCTTATTTTATCAACCATTTTACATAACTATAAATGCAGAGAAGTGTAAATTAAAAAAATTGCTTCTAATATAAATCAAACATTAGTATCAAACATTTAGCGATGTATAATCAAACAACAATAAGATGTGCTTGAAATAAATCAATTTTATTATAAATTTAAATTGCGTATATATGTACAAACTTCATTTACTCTGCTATGGTTTGACCATGTTTCAATAAAACTGTCAATTTGGATCGTGCAACGGTTTCGATCCTTGCCACAGTTAAATATTGAGAGATAAATAATCTTAACTCATGTTTGTGAAAATTACAACACCATGAAAGACTTATGCGAATGAGCTGAAATTTTCAGGAAATGCAAAACAGGGCATGACATGCATATGATTAAAATTTCAGACCTGTAGCGCATCCTTACACTGAGCAGCGCTCTCTGAACGGCGGATGGATCCAAATAAATAGACAGCTGTAGTGATGCGTGTATGGTTATCGGTGGCTATCTGCTAGTGATGAACATAAGCTCATTCGTTACTTATGCCTCTTCGACGAAAGAGAGAGAGATATCAACATTTTACGGAGTTTGAATGGGGGAGAATCATCGGCCTTCGTGAAGCTGGATTGTTTTATGGTGCAGTAGCCGCTCGTGTGCAGTATAACATCAGAACAATGATCCGTGTCTGGAAGCAGTGGATGGACGAGCATCGGGCGGCTCGGAAATCCGGGAGTGAACCCCAAAATGCGACGTCAGCGCGCGATGATAGACACCTGGTCCACATGGTGTTGACGAACCGTACACCTACCTCTAAACGATTGACAGCGCAGTGGTCAATAGCTACAGGTGTTTTATTGTGTGCTTCATCAATTCGTGGACGTCTGCTGCAGCTTGGGTTGCGTGCAAGGATTCCTTTATACAGGATCCCCCTCAAGCTAAGTCATTGCCACCTGGGGCTATATTGAACCTAACAGCATAGAAACTGGAGTACTGATTAAGAGTATGTCGTGTTTTCTGAGGAATCCCGCTTTAATTTGTAGTACCATGATGGCTGCATTCGTGACAGACGATATGCTGGTGGACACCACCTTCCAGAGTGCACTATTGAACACCACAGTGGACTAATTCCCGGAATTATGATCTGGGGTGCCATGGCATATCAAGGACGATTTCAATTGCCACGAATTGTGGATAATCTGAACAGTAACAGGTTCATCAGAGAAGTTCTCCACCCCCAAGATGTTACCTTCCTTCAAGCCTCGCCAGGCGCTGTATTTCAACAGGACATTCGCCCTCATATTGTTAGGACTGTTCATTACTTATTTGCATCGGGGTAGGTACAGCATCTTTCTTAGCTTGCGTATTCTCCGGATATGTCGCTGATTGAACCTGTGTGGGATTTCGTTGGTCAGCTTCTCGCTCGTGATCCTCATCCTGTTGCATGTACAGACCACAACTTTGAGTACGCATACAAACAACATGGAATGCTCTATCTCAGGCAAACATTTAAAATTTGTTTGACTCCATGCCAAGTCGTATAGCAGCACTTACTGCAGCAGGTGGTGACTAACAAAATGCTGATTTCTATCCCTTGTTATTGTTTGTTTGCTTTGAAAGTTAAATCACATTTATTTGTACCAATACCACTCAACTGTGTATTAAATTTCATTAAATTATGACACAATTCCTTCATGGTGTTGGAATTTTCACAAACATGAAAATTTATTTCTTCTTTCAGCAAATACATTTATCAAAGTGCTTTTTGCGTAGTTTTACAAGATTCTTCTGTTTATATCCGTATTTGTAGCCAACTATTTATGAAAAATCCTCAGGAAAAACAATAAATGTGGATAATGTTCAAATTCCTCAAGCGCCCATTGACTGTTAAATCATTCTCTTTGTAGTATCAAACTTGGAAAAATTTAAACAAAATTAACGTAAAATTTTGATTTCCACCCTTTTTATCTCCATTTTTAAATACGATTTAATCATTGTGTTAAATATTTTAAAAACAATTCTACCAATTCTTCGCTTATAAACAGTTATTTTTATCAAACATCACATTTTCGGAAGAATTTGACTTTTAAAGAGAAGAAAAAATATGTGGATAAACATTTTTCAATAGAAACATAAATCTTAATTTTTTATTCCAGTATATATAAAGATATCTAAATACAATAGTCATTTTTTGCATTTTTAAGAATACACTTTAATTTTTGAGTGTTAGCAAACCAAAATTTCAATGAAGTGTTTTAACATTAGACATTGGAATTTTATGCAATTTAATAGGAAATGAAATCGTTGTGAGTAAAATATAGTTAGGACATTTTTACTAATTTGTTTAAGAAATTAAAAGTACTTTCATAGTTATTATTAGGTTATAAAAGCAATTATACAACTTTACAATCACATAATTAATATCCTCGAATGCAAATTACGAAATATAGGTGAAATTCAGATTTTGATAATTTTAATAAAACATATTCTTAGTTTACATTAGAGTTGATTACATTATTTTATTATTCTATGAAATATTATCAGAACTTTTTTCAATTGGAAATAATTCCACTTATTTAATTTTAAAAATTCGTAATATGCAGTTCATTCATTCGAATAAATTATTTAATGAAACATTTTTTTGATAATTTCAATATTTCTTCCTTAACTTACAAAACAGTTTCAAATATTAGTTCTTATATTATAAACTTTTGTTGTCTTATTCCCCTTATGATATAATCGCAAACTAGACCAAGCGTCCACCTTTCTGTTCGCAAAAATTGTCTCTTTTTTTTGTCAAACGAATGTATATAATTAGATTTTCTCGCTTATCTAAGGGAAATCGTATCTAATGATGATATTTAGGATAACAATACATATATGTAAATTAATTAAAAACTTTAAATGTTAAAAATTTGCTCTGTTGGGAAAAATATTATTGAAATTATTATATGTATGCTTCATATTATGATAAATTCATTAAAAAAATTTTGTATATTTTTAAAAGATAAAATTTTTTGATTATTATTTTTAACTAATTAAATTATCAAAGTAAAAAGAAATTTTTGAATAATCTTATCAGCATTTCATTCATTTTTTTGGAAAGATGCAATGATGATGGCAAATTTATCATCATACAGTGGTTAGTTGCTTTTACTTGCCTCTAGTATTCTTTAGACATTTTGTTTCCTTAAATTCTCTAAAACATATTGAGGGCCGTGAATGCCAGCAGGACTCCCTGTACCCAACCCAAGGAGGGTTTTACCAGTGTATATATTGAGGGCCGTTGTAGCCTAGTGGTTAAAACATCGGCTTTCTGTTCGGAAGGGCGGGGTTCGATTCCCAATGCCGCCAAAGGCCCACCGAGTACATGCGATATACGTGCTCGTTAAATCTGTGGAATCGAAAGTCCTGTGGTTGGTCGTTGAGAAGTTACCATGGGTATAATGGGGTCTGGAGAAGTCCTCCTCCTTCAGATCAATGTCAAAATTGAGGGAGTGGATCCCCTGGTGGTGCCATCTATCGAAGGATTTGAAGAGCAAAATCGTACTTTCCCCTATGTGGTGCATTGATTAAACGAAACTACTAACTTAATTCCCGACTAACTTAAATTCGCAAAGTCAAGGGTAGCGAGCTTGGCTTTTCCAAGTGTCATAAATACCAACAACAACATAACTTACTGCATACATGATTGAATTTTTAACAGGTACAAACAATGCGTTTTTCCTCTTGTTTTTTTGTTGAGGTTTTATCCTAAACATTGCATATTTTCTGAGAAATGAACTAAATCTACATACAACCTTATCCAATAAAACAACTGCTTATCAAAATGAATGTATGAGCAGTACATTTTTGTTCAAAATTGATTATACAAATAACAAAATACTTTTATCAGATACAATTGTTTTCAGTTATGAAAACTTTATGCTGAATATTTTATATAGATATATTATCCTAAATTCTCTGCAGTTTAGAATTGATTCATAACAATAACAATCACAGATTTCACATCATTGCATCGTATACTTATTATTTCATATATAAGTATACGATGCAAAAATCGAGAATATATCAACTTCTTCAATAAAATAAATTACAAACTGCAGCAGTTAATACAAATCAAGTTGAATCTTACAAAACACTAACCATTTATATCTGAATTATATATTTCCGCATTCCGAATTTTACGGTTAAAGGAATACTTACCTATCACACAACATGATCTTCCTTCGAAGCCATAAACATTCAGTTACGGGTCATAAAAGAAAATAGTATTTTTCGAATAAAGTTTGGCCGCACTTCTCTATTTTTACTTACCTGATTCATTTTCAATCCCCAGGAAGTACATAAAAGCCAAAACGGAAGAAAATAAAAATTTTCCTTAGTCAAAATAGATTTTATAAAAATTCATAATAATATGCGATTCTAAAATTCCATGGTAAATTTAGCCCTATCGGCTAGTCACCAAAAATAAACTTCTCTTTCTATTATGAGAAGTGATGAATAATACGAAAAAAAGATTGATAATTCCTGAAATACATTTTTATTTAAATTAGATAAATTCTAAAAACATTAATTACACAACTTTTTCATGCAATGTAAATGCAATCAATTATGATTTTTTCATTCATATTTTATTTAATATGATGTATTAAGAAATTAAAGAATAATTATAAAATTTATTTAATATATTTAGTTTTCTTGTAATATATTTAACTAATTATTTACTTCTCTATAATTACCTTAAGGATCACTTATGCTAGAAATATTATTATTATTTAAAAGTATTCATTATTTTGACTTCTTAGTTTTGATAAAAATTTCTATTATTTATAAGGGATCCCTATTAAACATGTCTGACATTAATTTGTAATATTAGTAAGATTTATTTCGCGTTTAATTAAATGAGTATTGAAGCAAAATGGTGTTTTATAAGGATTTTCATCAAATATTTTCAAGAAATAATCAGTTCAATTTATTTTCATAAAATATAATGGGAGAAAAAATAGCATAAAAATGAAAAATAAGAGCGAAAACTCTCCGAATGCACAAAACAATATGATTTTTTTAATTTTGTAAAACAAGATTTGCAGTGTTAATGTGGATAGCATAAAAAAGTACTTATAATGAACAATGAACACTGAAAGATAGCAGAATTTAATTTAATGGAGAAAATAAACATCCTCATAAAAATATTTTAAAAAATGTAAAATGTGCATTAAAATAAACATTGGAATTGCATTTAGAAGACAAATTATTATTCAAAGTTTCTACTATCATTTTTAAATAAGCAATTGAACTTAAAACTATACAGAAGTGTTACAAGTTCAGTAAAATATTTACACTTTAAATAAAAAGTTGCTTATAAAATTGTTTATTTTTTCTTGAAACGAAAGTTAATTTTAAAATTCACAATATTTCAATCAAATCACAAAATTAAAATTAAAAAACCACAATAATCACAATACACGTTATAAGTGTAAGAACGCGTGATTATTTATATTTCCCATTTATATCACTCAGTTTATTAATAGCATTTTTATATTCAAGTTCATTTTCATTGATAAATCTAAATATTTATATAAAGTGCAGTGTTATTTTAATCATTAATTTATTGTTTAAATATTTAGTAATCTGAGGCAGAAAACTTAGAATTCATAATAATAAGCTCTATAAAAACTTATATCAAAGAAAAAAACATGAATGAAAAATATGTGTGTGATCTAATTAACTAAAATCACACACACAAGAGCTCTGTGCTATAGATTCACTTGTGCTTAATGTCTAAGCTATTATTATCATATGTGGGAACATCTATTTTTCAGATTTTTACATCGATGCAAAATAGTTTTCTCCTAAAGCGCCTAAATTCAATCCGTCATTAAGTTAAAAAGAAATATTGAAAATTTTATCTACTCTGTTGAAACTTAATAGTATTGAATAAGAGAAAATTTTATCGTAGAATTAAATTATTTTTATTTTGCTTTTATATAGCCACACTCATTTACAATATCTAATAATTTTTCTACACTGGCAAATGATGAATTCACTGCTTGAGTTGAACGTTCTCTCCAATCATTGCATCCGCTGTGAAAATACTTCACAGCGGATGCACAGGAGTCATACATCACTCTTTTTGATAACTAAACACCATCCTTCGTTCTAGCACGGTGCATGCTTGGAAATTTTCTACATTTTCTCCCACCTGAGAAAGAAATCCATTCCTATTTGAAGCCGATTGCTATCCGACCCACTATCTGTGTTGAGCCGTTTTGGAAAGAAATTCTGTTGTGAAGATGTTCAAAGCACAATTTTCAAAATAGTTTGATATTCACATTATATGATATTATTCACATAATTATTAACCACATGGTGATGTTAAATTGCTTCTCACCAGTACTCACTACAGTAGTACATTCTTTGAAGTGGAAAGTCCCGAGTTTGAAACCAGACCCGGTTGAACAGATATATATATTGCACTTCTTCACTTTTGTCAAACAAAGTAATTTTTGAGGATTTTTTTCGTTATTTTCCCCGTGCAATATTTGGTTAGACTGCTGCTTTTGGTTACTTTAGTATGGTTATTTTTTGCTCTTTTTTAATAAACACCTTCAGATATAAGTGTATTCCGAACAACTACAAACATCCATACCTGAGGTGACAATCAAACCTAAAAACTATTAATTGGAGGACAGAACCATGAGCTATTACCATACTTTGCAACACCTGAATAATGCCCACTATCTAAGACAAATTCTACTGAAACGAAAAGATGAGCTCAAATGCCTTACAACAGCATTTGGCTATTAAGCAGTCTACTAAGTGGTGTTAAATATCTCTTCTTACTTAGATAAAAGTTCGATGGACTTAAAATATATTATTATCTATTATCATAAAGTTTTTAGTTTAGTAGAAAATACCATTTTATTCGCAAACTCAACATTCAACTTTTACTCTACATACTTCAATTCCTATTTGAGTATAAAATATTCACAAGAAAAATAAAAGGAACTCTTGCTTTAATTTATAAAAATATACTCTTTTTGAGCTTTGTGTTATTATAATCAATTTTTTTCTCAATTTTGTTCTTAATTAAAATATTTTAAATACAATTAAATCACCTTATAATCATAAATACATTCTTAAATTGATTTTAATATTATTAACATTTACATATTTTCTTGAATCTGTTTTTTCAATAATTTTAATGTATTCCTCATACAATTATTACATGATTTATAAAGTTATTAATGATTTCATTATTGAAAACATAAACCGGTTTTTGGTCGTGATTAAATAGCCAATTTTATTAAATAAATTTATAACTCAATGAAAAATTAGCATAAAGTTTTTGGGATATCTTCCTCAGAAAGCTAGTTTTCTTATATAAAGATGTTTTAATTTTCACATTTTTATGAAATATTGTTAGTTTGGAGTATCTTTATTGCTTATATTGTTGAAATTGGAATACCTTAATTAATAATAATATTATAATATTAGGAAGTAATTTCCGATATTGATCCGATTATATATTAAAATAATATGAAGAACACTTTTCATTATAATAAAAGCTTTTAAAATTAGTGTGGTCTTATTGCTTTTAAACTGTTTTAGCTTTTTAATGTAGAAATTTACTTAAGGTTTTGGAATTATATTCTTAAACTTTCCTTTCAACATTACTCTATGTTCTTAATAAATCCTTTTAATTTGCAAATAGCATCATTCACCTTAAAAAATATTAGGATCTTATTTAAGTTTATTCTTTGTAGAAAGAATTATGTTTGTTTCTAAAAATAACATACAGTCAATCACTGTTCCTTGAATATTTACAGAATCATTTTTGTGATTTCCACTTCACATTTACAAAGTTTTTCATAACATTTTTCACAAATATTCAAACATAAAAAATTATGTTAAGTTACTGCTGCATAACGTGTGTGGGTGCCTATTTAATCTATGAATTATTCATAATCGCAATCGGAAAATAATTGCTGCTGAGCTGACATAAATGGTTGATGTTTCGGCTTTCAATTCGTAGATTGATTCCCAGTGTGAGCGTGGGAGTTTGTAGAAGTTCGGAGTCCACATTAAACCACAAGTTTAGTCCAGTATTCTTTCCTATGAAATATTTAGTACTAGAGCGACAAAAAACATCAAATATCTATTAATATTTGTCGATGCCCATAATACTCAAACTTTATAACTATATTAAGGGTATGATATTAAATTGTGATTTGACTTTGGTTGGAGAAAGAACAACATTTGTTCTAAAAAATACAATATTACATCGGAAGAACTATAATATATTATGTCTAGAACAAAAAAATTTATTCTCAAAATATTATTAAATATTTGTTCATAAATCATAGGTTTGAAGGTTTAGGTTTGCTTATGGAATTAAGTTTAGAGAGGAGAAATTAATTTTGTACAATATTCATTTAGAAATTGAAAAAAAAAATTGGAACTAAATTTTTTCCTAAAATACAAGCTCTACATAATTTAACAATAGTAATAAATTATAAATTTGTGGAAGATAAGTAATGTATGAATGAATGATCCTCCATCCTTAATGATTTTAATTTTTTCAGTTATTTTGAAACTTGAGATTGAACCTTAATTTCTATAACGATAATTGTATTTTTAAATAAAAATAAGAACTAAAATTCTATATTAGTCATCATATAAATAAAATTAATCAAAATATTCCTTTAGTTTCCAAAATTTAAGTTCCTAATCTATTATGTAAAAATATAAATGAAATAAGTTTTCAATGCATTCATTGAACTATTTCTGAACTGAAAAAAAAAACAAAAATAAAAATATTTCTGTTAATTGTAAAACATTTTCAGTACTCAAGAGCTTATTTAAATTAAAATACATTCTATATTCTAAAATGTAAAGAAATTGAATGCGTTCAGTATGATTATGATAGTAGGTTTAAAATTAACGACGCAAAATATGATATTGTTGCAAAACGAGATTATTTAAAAGATATTTCAAAAAATACTAACCTATAAAAAATATCTTAGATAATTGTTGCATGTGTGCAACGAAAATTTCGCATAAACATCAAAATACTGATAATGCTTTCAAGAAAAAAACTAATTTACAAAATATAAAAAATAAACAAAAGTCATTAACTTGGAAAGAATATTATATGATACGAAAGAGATTCTCACGATAACGTATATAACGAAACATTATATGTAAGTAAAAATTGGAATCATTGGCAATGGAATTAAATTTTTTACCGAAAATGATAAATATTTTATAAATACACTTTTATTTATAAATCCGATAAATTTTCAATTTATCATTATTTTGATGGAAATTTTGAAATTATACCACAAATAAGCAGAATATGAATTTATGAAACAAAACTTTTTGTTCAGTCTGTGTCTTCATAACGATAAAAAATGACTTGCTAATCCAATTATTTACCGGAAACGCAAAAACAAAAATAGAAATCATCGAAAACTTATTACAGATTTTTTTACTTTATATATTCGAATAAAATTTTATAATCAACTTATAGAATTAACAGAGAAACAACGCGGATAATTTCTAATATAATATTGCAAATTTAAATGAATGGGAGAAAATAACTATAAAAACATACATTGAATAAATATAAATATTAATAAAAACAACTTAAAATAAGAGACATTCCATTGATGATATCAAATATATGTGCATCCACTTAAGATACAATTTATAATTTAAGTTGATTTATAATTAGTTATAATTTGTGTCATATTAAATTATTGAGAAGAGTAAGAATTATTATAACTAGTTTTATTTTTTTTCACGGCTTGAAATTTTAAATTTTGCTATGCTTTTCAATTGTATGCATTCCAAAGTAAATATTGTATAAAATAAAGTTTCTGAATAAAATATTTGCAGGAAATTTTAATATATTTATTTTCATCTTATTTTCCTTCATTTTTCCCAAAAGTCTCATAAAAATATATTTTTCTTCATTATAATGGATTTCAGTTTTCAAATGGAATGGAAGATTTCTGTATGCATATTCATATTTGATAAGAATACATACGTCACTCCTTTGGATGAATTCAGGAATCAAATAACTGATGTCTGAAAAATATTCAAAATATCAATATCAGAGAAGGAATAATTTTCCCTGCCCTAGCCTATCAAAATCCAATATTAATGTGCATTTACTTTGTAAGATTCTTATTTCAAATTTATGACGATTAATAAAAATCAATTCAATTATTTTTCAATTTAAAATATTAACATTAAAAAAATGAAATTTTTAGCTAAAAAATACATTTTCAAATAATCATAAATATAATAAAAAATATTTAAAAAATCATAAATATCTGTTATTTATTTATTCGTTTATTTAATTTTTGAAAATCTCTTTTCCACATTTTCAAATATAAGAGTATTTTTCTCGAAGACATTCATATATTAATAAAAGACTGCTTATATATATATATATATATATATATATATATATATATATATATATATATATATATATATATATATATATATATATATATATATATATATATATATATATATATATATATATATATATATATATATATATATATATATATATATATATATATATATATATTATATTATATATATATATATATATATATATATATAGTATAGATAGATAGATAGATATAACATTATTTATATAAAGATGTATTTAGACTATTGGATATTTGTGTTAGTGATAAACTGATTTTACTTTTACAGTGTCCTTCATTATCTTAAGACTGTTATGAAAAATGTAAATATCATGTTATCTTTCTTTTCAAGATTTGAGTAAATGTCATTTTGTGAACGTTGTTCTGTTTTTATTTATATAAAATTATTTATTTTTGAAACTTTCATAAAAATACAAAGTTTAAGTCACCACTATTTGATTATGATGGGATTTTATGCTTAAGAGGCATAAAAATTCACAGTAAAAAGTCACGATTGATGCTAGTAATTGATTGAGTTATATATAATAACTTCTGTTTCCAAGCTGGTTTTTCTTAAATCGTCACCAGATAAAATGGAATCCAATAAAATCAGTTTAATCAATATTAGAAAATATATGGGAAATAATAAAAAATTTTCTCTCCAGACAATAAAATCAATAATTTTCCCTCATTCTTAGTTTTTTTTTAATTTACTATAAGACATGCAGTAAAAATGTTTCAAATATATAAAACGCAGAAAATTTTAAACTTATGAAATAGTAATTTAATTTAAGTTCCTTACCATTAACAAGCTTGATGTGGATTGAAACTGTTTGTCAACATTTAATTAAAAGCACAAATTTTAATACCCAATTTTTAAGATTTTAGATTTAGAGGAAGTTCAAAGCGTTTTCAAAACTATGAATTTAAGTAATGTAAAAAAACTCGTATCTTACGTGTCATGCTAGCAAATTTATAAAGCACAGTTGATCTCATATGGAAATAATAAATAGATATTAAACATTGTTTTTAAATATTTTAATGAATTTTTTACGCTTGGGAAAACACATGAAAAATCTCAAATGAAGGTGGAAGATTACTTATTTGACGTTTTTTAATCATATAAATATATATTTAATGTAAAAAGTATTTATTTATAATTTTCAGTTTTAAAAATGATCTTTAACACCACATCAATGTGTTTACAAACTGTAGTAGATAAATATGTAGTAGTATATGGGCATTCATAAAGCTTCCTTTATTTATAGTTTTTTTGTGATACATGCTTCAATCAATTAGTTACAATAATTAGTTCAATTAGTTACAACAATTAGTTCTCAACTAAACAGTTACAGTAAAACTTTCAACTTAATTTATCAACAACATCAAAGCTGTAATTTATAACAATTTCATTAGATTTTCAATTATATTTATTTAAACTATTAACTTTTAATGCGCATAAGACCAGGACTTTTAATTTATCTTCCTTGCGACAGACAGGTCAATGTATGTCTGGGCATTTAAAAATTCTCAAATATATTTTGGGGGATAGCAAGGGGTTTCCTGTTTGTCCTAAATGCCAGTAAAAGCAGACATCACTTCAGTACATCTTGGACTGGACTTTTATAGATACCATAATTGTCCACTTATTGTATCAGCATTCCTTAAATTCAGCATTCTGACTTCGTCACACCAGATCGGAGAGCAGAACAACTATTAATAAACATTTTCAGTATTATTATCTTGAGTGCAAAACAAATATAATTAAAAAATCTAGTCTTTTTTTCTGAAAATATAGAAAAAAATTTTTTATTCATTTTCATAACTAGTTATATTTAGGTGAATACCTATTTTTATAGCTATCATAATATGAAAGACGTTTATTGACTCTAATGTAACTAAAATTTTAAAGAAGTTTAAAATATGTGATTCACATTAATAAAATCGGGCGTGAGTTTTTAAACTTTCAAGCATTTCTAACTAAACTAATTTTTATTTCTCTCAAGTCACAATATTATTATCATTCATTCCTATAAAAATAACTATTAAATACTAAAAATAAAACAATCTACCTTAAAATAATTTTGCATTTACTATACTGTGATAACTGTCGATTAATAAATAGATGACTTAAAAATTCTTATTCATTAGAAACATAAAACAAATTATTTAAGTAATACCAAATTAAAAATTACTTGAGATTATTAATTGCAAGGAAAATATCGTATAATTTAAATCAATTGATAATCAAAAAATTAAAGAAACGAAAACAGTAATTTCAACTAAATTACTTAGTTTATTCCAAAACAAATGCTATCATTTACTCATTATATATGTATATATAATTTATGTGTAACAAATAAAAATATAAAAATGAAAAGGATTAATCTTAAATCATTCTCATTTTAATGATATAATATAAACACTTTGAATAAAGGTAAAAATGAAATTTTTACGCTTATAGAAATAATAATATGTTCCCATTAAAACTCCTGCTATTCACTAGACCATAAATGCGTAACACTAAAAGAAAATGGCTTTCTTTTAACGGCTATAATATTCGATTTTTCTTTCTACTTATAAAAAATATTCAACGACAAGTCTATACGATAAAGGAGAATAAAACTTTTAAGAAGAAAAATACTATAAATTTTATGCTCTATAGCAAACAGAAAGAACAAAGTAAGAGGACACATTCATAAAAATGCCAGACAACAACATTCAAAGAAGAAACCTAACAAAATGTTACGAAACAAAGAAAGTGAATTCTTAGACCCTTTTTTTTACAGAATAAATATTTCTTTTTTTCAGAAAGATATTTGTATGTGATGATCGTTAATGTAAGAGAAGCTTTAAATTTTCCATATATTTTCTATTGTTGTCTAGTGTATTGTAAAATGTGATTTGGTAAATTATATAATATTATGATTCCATATAAAAAAGACTTCTTCGAAATTTTCAAAAATATTTTTTTTTATTTTTAAAAGATTTAAAAAATTAATAATAATCCATAAAATAATAATTTACATAAAAATAATTCCTCCATAAAAATAATAATTTACAAAAACAAAAATTAAATTTCATATATTTAAAATCATTGAATAAATACGTTTCAGAAATTAATATTGTCTATAAATGACAGTCTTAGAGATATGTTTATATGTATATTTTCAAGCAGAAACTGACACTCAGGAGCTTTATGATGTTTAAATCTGGTAATTACGAATGTAAGTTGGCCCGAAAAGTATGCAATTGAGTCCACATATTCATAAAACCATAATTTAACTTCATTAACATAATTTAACTAACGTGATTATGATGAATCTTGGAATTATCATCTTGATATGTGCAATAGCCAAATAGAACCAATTCCTACTCCCTATAATGCAGTTAGTCAGCCAAAATAGTGATTTAGTATTTCTAGTTATCGGTCTACGTAAATTGAGAACTTAACCTACAAAAAACTTTGAGATGAGGTTTCAAATAATTATATGGCTATCCCCATATCGCACAATTAGATAGCCTGGGTTGGAAGCTTCTGTTAACGTTCTGATTCATCGGGAAACTAGACACGTTTTCATTGATCAGCAGTCTTTGTTTTATTATTCTTGTATCATGGTACTCTCAATTTTACACTTACTTCCAAAAGTTAAGCACGGTGAGGAAAATGCTAATTTCCGGAAGCCAATCAGAATTGAAGAGGATGCAAATCGCTGCAGAGGTAGATGGAAGTATGCGAATATGTTAGGTAACAGCCAATCGCGCTTTCATGTCAAGAAATATGCAAAAAAGGCAGTCTTATAAGATACCATCTTTATGAAGAGTTACAGAAATTGATTGTAAGTGCTGATAGAAGACACATGTCTTCATTTAAAACATTTAAAACTTGCGTACAATTTTTGTTTTCAAGACATACGTGTTTCTATGACTTCCAGAAGACGAATGGAAGATTCTGAGCGCTGACGTGCTCTGGGGCGCATTGAAGCAGGAAGTCAATCTCAAATGTTGCTCTTTTCTTTGGCGTTCATCATTCTGTTATTTTACGTTTATGGAAACAATTCCAAACGGCACACACAGTTGTTTGAAGGCCCGTAACCAGTCGCCCAATGGTTACAAACCCCGCGGAAGATCGATATATTGCGATTTTAGCCAAGCAGAATCGCAGAGCGGCCTCCACACGTGTGAAATCTATGATTACAGCGTCCACTGGTAAGGTGATATCTGCAGCTACAGTACGCCGAAGATTTCATATAAGTGGACTGTACACCCAAGTACCTCGAGTTTGTGTTTGTCTATCCCTCCAATCAAGAGGGACACGATTAAAGTGGTGCCGGGAACATGTCAATGGTACTATGTCTGACTGGGGGCAATATCATGTTTACTGATGAGTCAAGATTTGCTCTGGAGCCAGATGACAAGCATATAAGGATATGGCGTGAACAAGGAACACGCAATCAGCCCCAAAACATCACCGAACATCATGCATTCCGAGACGGAAGCCTTATGGTGTGAGCAGGGATTTCATTAGGATACCGCACTGACCTGCACATATTCAGTAACGGCTGTCCAATATCGAGATGAAGTCCTAGAACCCATTGTGAGATTGTGCGCTGCAGCAGTTGGCCCTATTTTTGTTTTAATGAACGATAATGCACGTCCCCATAGAGCTGACATCAATGATGACTACCTGGAGAGTGAAGGGGATGCGCGTATGGCATAGGCAGCATATTCACCTGACCTTAGTCCCATTGAAAATCTTTGGGATGCTCTAGGCCGTGCTGTATTTGCACATTTCCCACCTCCAGCCACTCTTATTGGGCTGGAAACTGCTCTACAAGAAGAATTGCTTAATTCTGCGGTGGTTGACCACCTGATTGAAATCATGATCACAAGGTGTAAACTTTGTATACAGATGAGGGGGATCACATACCCTATTAATGTCCTTTTTTTCATTTTGTGCTGTTTATTTTCACCTTATATGTAATTCTGTTTAAATCATCAGTATGTCATTATTTGATAACTTACAATAATTTAATACTGTTTTCATTTCTCAATATAATTATTGATTATATTTTATGCATAAATATATATGCTACTTTCCTGCCGAATTTAGGGACAATCAAAGCAATATTAGTTGATTCTTCGTGCTTAACTTTTGGAAGTGAGTATATATTTACATTTGTCTCAAAAGTTTCCAAAATAGCAGCTCAGGCCTAAATATTTTGTTTTTACTGTTTTATATGTACTGTATGGATCGATACTGAATTCTGAAAATATTCATTCGGTACAGCAGTTACTTTGCAATGATATTTTTCTGGAATTGAAACACTCTTTAATTTCCACATTGTATTTCGCAATAAGATTGGTTTTCTTCTATAGTTCTGTCTCGCAGATATTGTTTTCCTATGACCATTGCATGCTGTCAAGACCTTCGATACAGTGCCAATTGATACCCCAACGGCAGTGCCACTATGGTAACTGATGCATTGACTCCAGTAGCAGAATAAAACTCTATCTGCATGTTTGGAACTCTGTCACGTCTCTCATTTTAGCTTTACTCCAAATTAAATTAAGCAAACAATGATGTACAATACACTCACACAAACTCTTGAGACTATAAGAAAAATGTAATAAAAAAACTGGTGGTTAAATATTTTTTTAGTCTTATATTATCACAAAAGTCACTATTTTCACACAGCAAGGCTTGTCCATTTTATTTTAGATAACCTCTATGTTTACATATTTATACTCTAAAATGAGCTTAGCTTGCTCGTAGTTTTTTAACAAAAAAATTAATATATTTATGAGTTTAAGTGCATTATGAATGAGTATGTATGTTATGATTGTGTGTATGTGTTCAAGTTTAATAAATTACTTAGATTAGAGAATTATAAATATTTTGATGTCATTTATTCAGCAAATACTATTATACCATTTACTTAGTAAAACTGAACACTCGTAAATTTAAAAATATTTTTCTCAGCTACTGAGAGCTATGTTGAGAGAAAATTTTCTTAAGCTAATTTAAAAGTCATTAATAAATAAATTACGTAAAATAAATAAATGAAATAAATTACGAAAACTCCTCATATTCATATAATACATATATATATTTCCAACAATATATATTTCAATATATATTTCTAAACAACAATATATATTTCCAAATTCTTAGATTATTTTAATTATTCCCAGTTCTATATATTTAAATATTTTGTAGATAAATATCCCATTGGAGACTCATATATTTTAAAATTTTTGTGCATATTCCTTCATATAGTTAATTTTCAGATATGTTTATATATTTATTTCATTCCCAGACCCTAAATTTTATTTCTATAATGAGACTTTCTAGGGATGACAGTAATTCTTTTAGTACATATTTCACAGTTACTTTATTTTGGAGGAAATTTCACTTTACAATAAATAATACCTAATGTTTCCTTAAAATTTCTATTCTTATATATTACTTTTTTACAATATTCCACGTGACCTTGAAAGTAAAATTTGACTTTTGTACACATTTTTATTTATTTTTATGCTAATATATTTATTATATTATTTATTGCATCTATTATATTCATTTATGCTAATATATTTATTATATTATTAATCGCATCTATTATATCACTTTTTTGTTTGTTAAGATTGTGTAAAATCATAACATATTTATCAAATGGTTTTGGTGTATGAAAAGAAAATGCCTAGGTTATTTTAAAATGAGCATGATTATTTTATATATTTTAGTTTCTATTTATTTGGAAAATCTCTCGAAAAATCTTTATTAAAATTATTACTATATAAATATTCACTTCTAAACAAAAGTTAAAGTCAATATGATCCCTGTGTCAAAAATATATTATAAGTACCTCTACCACACAAGCAGTTTAATTGAAATGTGATACTTTTTTCAGTGTTTTCATGTATTTTCATCAAAATACCCAATAAAGAAAGCTTAGCTGAATATTGTTGCATGATGTTATGAGAAAGAAATGATGTAGGAACCTAAAGTCATATTGAAGTACCTCATTTTAATTGAAGAGAGAATTTTTCTTTATTCACTTTAAGAAAGTTTTTAAGTTTTGAGTTCAATGTACTTGAATAAAATTATTGAATTAAAAATATTCCTTGTTTTGTTCACTTTTAATTTGAATTAAATAAAATATTTAAGATTTTTCTATACTTAAATATGTTCATTTAAAATATTGATTTATTAATAACTTATAGCTCTCTTTATATTAAATTTTATTTTTGTTTTTTAACACTGTTTCACACTCTATATGTATATGATATTTTGATAGCTCTATATATAAATGATATATGATGCAATATAATAATTTTATTATCATCGTGAATACATTAATATTTATTTTCTGTTAAAAATTACAAAACAGAAAAAATAGGAATTTATAACAAAAGAACATAAATTACATAACTCAATTATACTCAGGTAATGCATAGTGAATAATAAATATTGTAATCATAACATATCAATAAACCTATAAAGCGCATGGTCCTATTGATTCTACTGTGTGAAATTCTCAAATTGGCTCCAGTTATTATATGCCGTAAAATTTTCATAAATCATTTTCTTGTAATATAATTTTAAAATTTAATTTTTTGTTAGTTAAGGTAATTTTAACTGACTAATGTCGGCGGTCACTTTGGTTTTCTTTCGCATGCATTTTCTTGCAAAGTGAGGGCTCGTTATTGGTGCAGTGGTAAATATTTCTAAATCAAGCAACATAATTATACTATAGAAATTTCCAAATTATTTTTAAAAAATCACCATAAGATAAATGGTTAGAAATTGATTTTTAGAATTAAAAACCAACAACTATTGAACAACTTTAAAGGAATGTTGTGTTCCTGTCTTTTGCATATACACTTACGTCTATTTGGTTGAATGGTGAGAATTTTCTGAATTTCTACCCTTGCGACAGATAAATGTATCTCACTATATCAGAAAATTCCTCTCGGAAGGTAACTTAAATAACTTGAGGGAAAAAAGGCTTAACAAAAGGCGTAAATCTTAGAATGTCCACGAGGATCAGTCAAGAACTTCTGTTGAATGACTTACCATTAAATGAATAATAAGATAAAACCGTTAATAAAAGTCTGAATGAATAATGCATAAAAAATATTTTTAAAGTTCGAAGAAAGAATATTTGTGTAATTTTATCTAGGTGCAAAAATCTTTCACCAGAATGATAATTGGATGGGTTTTTTTTTTCGATTATGAAGCATTCCATCACAATCTAATTTGCTGCTTCTATACTTCTACCAAACTTGTCATCATTGTAAAGGACTATGTATCTAAAAATGTATATGAGAATATTTTATCCAGTTAGGCATGTTTTACAATATAAAGATATGTAATACAAAAAGTTATTTTTTAAGTAAATTTAAGCTGTAAATAATTTTCAATTGAGCTTTTGTTGCTACTAAGTAAATATAATAGTACATATTGAGTCGTACAATTTCGTTCGAATTGTGAAATCTTCGAGTAAAATGTTGCTTATAGGTCTGTTTTTATTTACTTCTTAAACTGCATTCGTTTTAAAAAATTAAAAACAACTAGAATGAATGATAATTTAATAAAAAATAATTTAATTACAAAAATAATATTATAGCATTAGCATTCAGAATAAATATTATTAATTAGCAGTATTGATATTTTAATTTCGTTTAAAAAGAAAAATGTGTTATAACACATACATAAAATCTTTTATCAAATATAAATGTAAAAATCCTGATTATTAGAGTTTTAAAATTAAAGAAATATGAATTAGTGTTAAATTTACTAAGTAATTTCAAGACAAAAGAAACTATTCAATTTATAAAACTGTAGTTCAAAGAAAAAAATTTAATAATGAACTAAATTTCAAACATTTTAAGGGAAAAGTTTTTTTGTAAAAGATTTTTTTTATTTGATATACTTACCTTTTTCCGAAAACAAAGTTCATACTTTTCATACATGCCAGAGGGTTATAATTGTTAGAGAATCTAAATATCGTTATCTAAAATTACACTATTTAAAATACTTTCATATTACAAATTTAAAAAATTAACTTTATCTCTTGTAGTTCATTATTTATATTTAAATGATTCTATATTCTTGTTAGAGATGGTGAAAAAAGATTTTTTAAGAATATTTAGGAGATTATTTAAGAAAAATCTATAATTATCTTTTTTAAAGAAATTATTCTTAAATACAATCTATAAATTTAAGATAACATTATTCAAAGAATTTGCTACAAAATCTTTCCTTTGCGAAATAAAAAAAAAAATTACGCTTTCCTTTATAATTAAATTGGCTATAATTAAATAATTTTCTGCTGCTTTAGAAGAGGAGATAGAATTTATTTTCCGGGAGTTCTAATAAAAACATCATTCAACAGCATAAAAAAATTATAAATATATTATGGAAAAATCATGAATACATTTTTATTCATAAAATTTATTTGCTGAGAGAATAAAAAACCCAACAACAAATAAAACTTTTTATTTTCATTTTTAAAAAATTAATTTAATGGGAATATTTTAACTTAATTGCTGATACACACACACAATCACTATTGCTTTTTTATTAACAAAGACACAACGTCGTTATATATTTTAGTCATCTGCTATAAGTGTGTGTGGTGAAAGTAACACATTTTACAAGTTACCAAATTCAGAACATACACCTACTTTCATATTTTATAATATTATTTAAATAAAATAAAAAAAGTTAAGTAAAATAATTAACAATATTTCAAACGATATCTATTTTCAAAATAGTAAAAATTCCTTGCAGAAATTTAAAGCGGTAAATCGGAAAACATAAGGACATTGGATTCTTCAGTGTTTCTAATATTAGAATGCAGACTAGTCTCATACATTACGATGTGCAATGAAATGTATTATATTAGATTTGTTTGCACATTTTTATTAATAATGTTATTTCTGGGAATTAAAAAACACTTAATTAATAAATATAGTTTTTTATTTCATACGTTGTTAATATTTTTATTAAAATTAACTGTAAGTATATTAATTTTAAATTCATACAGATAAATATTTAAAGCATATTTACTATCAAAGCAGATGTCTTTTGATCACATCAATATAAAAAAATATATAAAATTTTTGTTATCAAAATAAAGGTAACAAATTACATTTCAAGATTTATGAAGAAACAAATGCTGAAATTATGCATGTTAATATTGATAATACATATTTTTCACGCATATTGACATAAGTTTATTAATTATAAATATTTTCCAGTTAAGTTACAACGATTTTTGTTGTTTTCTTTTATTTCTAAATTATAAGCATCCTGATGAAAAAATTTAAAAATCTATTGAATTCATGTGAAAAATTAAATTACATGTTTTCATCAAAATAAAATATTTCTGTTATATTTGTTAAATATATTTCATATATTTGTTATATGAAAAATATAAAATGAATAAAAATCTTCAAAATTTATGTATATATATATAAACAATTATAAAGAATTTCGATGAAACAATTATAAAAAAAACTTTTTTTAGTAGAATTCCAGTGTTTAAACTAAAACTTTTGAAGGAAATATAATCACCTCTAAGACTCTAAAAATACTGAGCGTATGCAACTCAGTTTGAGTGAAATTTAATTGTTTTATTTTCTTAAAATTCAAACAATCATTGAAACGTAAATTTATTCTTTAGAAAAACTGACGTAAACTCACTCTCTTTAGAATAAGTTTTCCCAAAATAACTTGAATAGATTTAATCGTAAAAAGTGCTAGATATACTTTTTTTTAAATGTTTTTAATCTTTTACTTTTTTGAGCAATGAAAATAGCTTTTAAAAATGTCTTCTTATTTCTGAAAAATGTTGAGATATGGTGTGGCTTTGCTTTACGTAAATGGAAATATCATAAAAAAAGAAATATTTTCCTCGTTTTCATCCGATAGTTTATTTATTTTCAAAACTAAATTACATCATTTAAAAAATTATTGAATTTCAAATCTCATTTGTGTTGCGTTAATTTAGTAATTTGAACAAACAATTGTTTTAACTAGATAATGAAATTCTAATCAGAAATATATATGTCCTGGGATATTTTATTATTACATAAACGTACTACATGTTCACTGTAATAATTTACTTGAAAGCACAATAAAATTTACTATACTACGCATATAATTCAGAAGTCTGCTATAATGATATTACATAATGCAATATTTGACTGGTGTTTGCTATATATTTAGTAACATTGCTGGCTTTCTATTTATGCTGCCTCAAAATTTCAAAATATTAAAATAGTATAAAGTTTACACATTTAATATCTTACCTTTCAGTGAAACATTTGTTTTAACGTATATGAAACGCCGGCTTCGGCTAAGAGTATAATAGACGTTTACAATATTAACAACATTTTTTGCAGAATGATAATAATGAGTATGAAAGCACATTTCTTATGCTTTTGTTCATTTCCAATGAAAGTGAATACGAGTTATTTTTTACGAAAACAGGTTTTGAAAACTACATTATAAAAAATTAAAATATAAAAAATATTGTCTAGTGATGAAATTCTATTTAAATTAGATCCCGTTTTTTCATTTTGTTGGAAAATAAGAGGCCCTAATTTTTAAATTTTACCCATTTCTTTTGTAAGTTTTTCTCTTTTATTCCAAAAATAGCATTGACAAATAGAGGATAATTAGGATTTATAGCGAATACAGAAACAAAATATTTCCCTACTTTTTTAGTGCTGTGATATTTACTGCTTGTAATTTAAAATAATATTTCCTTCAATTTCTTCCCTATTTAGTTTAACGAATTTATTTTGCAAAGTTCGTGAATATTCTTCATTAAATAAATGTACTTCACATGTAGTAAAGCAGTGGATATCAATAATATCTAATTTTCCAAAAGTTACATTTTTAAAATTTCAATATAAGTGTTTCTATCATCCTTGTCTCTTCACCGTTTTTCACTGCACAATCAGTTAAATTTTAAATACTAGATTTATTTATTAATAAAATGCTTTTATAATTTATCTAGAATATTTATGACTCTGGTTGCCTTGTCAAACGAATCTACAACCAAAGTATCAAGCTTCTGTGTTAGATAAAGCACGAAACCACTAGAATTTCTAATAAATAGTCAGAAATATGGAAAATATAATCTAGCAAAGTATTAAAAATTATAAGATAGTAAAAAAAATTCCTTGATTTTTTCCTTAAAACTATTACTTCTCTCTCTCTCTCTCTCTCGCTTTGAGTTTTATATCCCTTATAATACATAAAGATTTAGCTTATATAAATAAATAAACATCTCATAAAAATTTCTAAAATATTAAGGTTCTCTTTAAGACAAGACGAATACTTTGAGACAGTGTCGAAACCCTACTTTTAAATGAAGTGCACAACATAGTATATAATTTATAAGTATAATGTTACTTATTTCTGGTTATCCTAAATGTTTAATATGACAGGAATAATAATCATTAAAATCTTTTTACATCAGAAGTCAAGAAATATCTATGCGATAATATGTTTTAAAGTAATACGATGTATCATGTTTCTAATCGTATTTACTACTATTGAAATATCAACGAACCACTTTCGTTAATTTCATAATTTTCTTAAAACCGTGGTAGCCTAGTGGTTAGGTCATCGACCTTCTGTCTGGAAGGGTGGGGCTCGATTCTCAATGCCGCCAAAGAAACATCGAGTACATGTGACATAAGTGCTCGTTAAATCTGTGGAATAGAAAGTCCTGTGGTCGGTCGTTGCACAGTTATCATAGGTGTAATGATCTAGAAAATTTCCTCCCCCTTCAGATCAAGGTCAAGATTGTAGGAGTGAGTCCTCTGGTGGTGCCATCTATTGTAGGAGCTTAGAGCAAAGTCGTACTTTCACCTTTGTGGAGCTCTGATTAAACGAAAGACGCACCTTACTGAATTAAATTCACATAGCCAACGTCATAGTGAGCTTGTCTTCTGTCTTTTTAACATGATAATAAAAAACATCTTCTCTATAAATTCATGTAGGAACACTTCGTTAAATATTATAATATATAAAACTGTTTGTACTTTCACCACTGAATCTTACAAAAATTAAAAATAAAGTGGTATAAAGTACATATACATCAATAAGTATAATTAGTAACACTAACCCATTTAAAATACAAATTGAAATCTGAAATAAGCTTCTTATAATAACTATTATTTCAAAAGTGCCATAAAGTTTTGACTAGACAATTTATTAATATAAGTTACGTATAAAATGCATTCAATTATGCATTGTGTGCAATCCCGTGACCATCAATAAACTAATAGTAAATTTGAAATGCAGTCTACGGAAGAAATTTAGATGAAATTGAAATATGTTCTCTACAAAATAGCCACCCTTGCTTCCAAACAGTGATTCAATATCAGATTTATCGGATCGGAAAGGGACCTCCCGCCATCATATTGTAAGCATAGTGTTAGTTAATAAATCAAGCATGTCAATAATTTTACTTGCATCCCTTTATAGAATTTCCCTTGGGCTTGTAATAATTATGGCTTTAGAATAAACTTATAGTAGAAATTATTTATGTAAAATTAAATATACCTAATATCAAACTTGCTATATTTTATTAATAATTTTCCATAATTTGAAAAATTTTAAGACTACAATGAAATATTTGCAAGTATTGTTTTAATACCTTTCCTCAGTATTTCATTATAATAACGGAATAAAAAAGAAATTCTGAAATTGATATGCTTCATTTAATTAATTTAAATCATGTGCTGCGAAAGAATCATAAACACAGCTTAGTACTATAATCTTTTGCCGAGTGAATTTATTGTTGGGTCATAAATATAATAGCTTATAGATCATTTCAGAATAACTGCTGCAAATATATTTCTTGGAAAGTATTTTTCTCACTCAGTAAGTTTGAGAAATAAAGTTTTTAATAGCATGTCATAAAACACATTTTCAAAGAACAATATCTTTTAACTATAAATTTTTTGAAAATTTTGTAGATATCCGCTTACAAAGATCTGGTGACATCTATTTAATGTACCATAAGATGTTAACTGCAAAGAATCTTTCTAAATAAAAAGTAATAAATTTTTGCTTTTGTTTACAGACATTTTTCGACACTTTTTTTCCGTCTTAAGATCTCAACTTCATAGCGTAATCTTAAGTAATGCGAAATCATCTTCTTTGCAAACACATTTTACGATATTTATACACTTGAAGTTATTGATTACAGTCTGATTCTTAGGCTGTGAAATGGGAATTAGATTAGGAGGGAAAACTTCCCTATAAGAATTACTTCAGAAAATCCGTGATTTGAACATCAACAATACAGTTAATAAGCCACAGTTTGTATGACTTAAGATTCTCCAATAGAAGTACCACTCTAACTTGCTCAACAACGAAATAAAAATTAAAAAAATAAAATAAATAAATAAAATAAAATGCAAGCTGCTTGAAAGTGAGCTAGCAAAAAAATATCTCAGAACTTTCTTTCGGAAACGGGAATTAAAATAACCATTGCTTCGATTGTAAAATTTGAAGACTGCTTTGGTCATAATAATATGCCTGTCTGCATTAGACAATTTTGTGAAAACCTGGTTGAAATCATTTAATTTTCTTAATTTCATTTTATTTTGATAATATTTGAAAAATGAACAAGAGAAAATCATAAAATATGTTATAAAATGTCTAGAGTCAATTAAATATAAATATCTAACAATCAAAAATAAATGAAAACATTTTTAAATATTCAAATCTAGCAAGGAAATATAGTCAAAAGTATAATATTTTCTAACATGATAAAGCGCAAATATATAAATATTAATATTTACACGAAAGTCATGCACACCAAATATTAAAATTGTTGATAAAATGATAAAGACTCGTATCAATCCAATAACATTACTTATATACTTATAATATTAATGGAAATAGTTTTCAAATTAAGCTATTTTATCATGTATAACCAACTCTTTTTCCATTTATTAAGATGAATGAAGTTTTTGAATTTAATTTGAAGTTTACATTTCAAGTTATTTCTGAAATATAGCATTCAAAATTCATAACTGTTATTGTAAAGATAACTTCATACGATTAAATTTGTGTAGCGGATATTTAATGTAGGCCTACTTTTTGAGATAATTAAATAAATTTCACTATTATTTAGAAAATGTGTATGTGTTTTAATTGATATAAAATCGTAATTTATAAGCTTGACTTTTCTAATATTCTAAGCTTAGTTCAAAAGAAATTTCCAGAAGTGAAAAATAGATGCAATTTAATGCAAAAAAATTATGTTATTTTATTTTTCTTAATTTTTTTATGTAAAAACTAAGTAATTTATATCATTTATTTACACCATATTTTATCAAATATTTTAATACTGAAAACAAATAACTGTAAAAGTTTAAACAGAAGAAATTTATATAAATATTTGATACTAATGCATGACAAATAGTAAACACAAATTTATGAGTTTTCTATAAACAAAATTGACAAATTTGAATTAAAAAAAGAATATAAATAATGTGTTAAAGCGTGTTGACAAATCACTAAAGACAAAGTCCTTCCGCTGGTATGGCGTGGATGTGGAGAGGAGGGTGCTAGCTCAGGTGTGGCCTCGTCACCTGACGGTGGATCAAAATTACGAGGCACCTTAAAAAAAGAGCAAAGTCGTACTTTCACCTTCATGTTGCTCTGATCCAAACGAAAGGCGCTCTCTATTGACTTAATTTGTACAGCCAAAGGAATAGCGAGCTTGGCTTGTCCAAGTGTCATAAGCAACAACAACAGAAATATTTCTTAAAATTTTCATACAGAGAAAATTTAATCCTTATTGAAGAAAGCAAAATATTTTCTTAGAAAAGTTAAAGGAAATTAAATAGGTTTTTGTTTGCATTATCAGATTTTCTCTCAGAATCAATAGATTATATATATAAAGTCAAGTTTCAAACTTTGAGCTTAAGATGTACCACATATACTATTTGGATTTACTTTTGGTCTGTTTAAACAATATAAATTTAATATAAACCAGCCGGGGCTTAGAAATGTCTTCAATTCAATCATGTTATCTTAAAAAACAGAAACTTTCAAAGCCTCTTGAAAGTAATGATATTTTTTTCATCAAACTTTGTCTAAAAGAAATATGTCCTTATTTCATAAAATCCCTATGAGCAACGAAGGATTTCATAAATATATATAAATATATATATATATATATATATATATATATATATATATATATATATATATATATATATATATATATATATATATATATATATATATATATATATATATATATATATGTATGTATATATATATATATAGCTGTTTTATAAAAAAAGAAAGTTTGTTAAAAAAATTGTGACTTCAAAATATTTCTTCCAAATCTTAAAACCTAAAGTCATTATAACAAGATAAACGGATAAAATTACTTATTTGATTGCATTTAATTTAAGTTCTTGATAAATATGAATTTTATGAACTTTGATTTCCTGAAAACTAAAGTCAACACAGTTGAAAACTAATGTCATTATAACAAGATAAAGAAATAAAAGTTACTGATTTAATTACATTTAATTTAATACTAAGTGCTTAATAATTATGAATTTCATGAACTTTGGTTTCCCACAAAATTTAATGAAATTATGATAAGAAATGTCACATAAGGAAGGATGAACATCCCTGATCATGAACACTAATTTATAATATATAAAATAAGAAATAACAAAAATTCAAAAGTGTTCTAGTAGAAAATACTTAAATTAATTATGTATTTTCTATTATAAAAATTTTTAATCTTTGTTATTTTTTTCCTCTGTGTTTTTAAAAATAACACTTATGGCAATGAAAACTCCTTTAAGTATCAGACCTTATTATTACACTTAATTATTATAGTTAAATTATTATAATTTCTTCCACTGAACTTAAGATCTCTTAAGGCTTTCTTCAATGTAAAGATTGCCTTTTAAATAAAAAAAAATTATAATAAATCAAAGCCTTTAATTAAAATACGCTTAAAAATATTGTGAATGAAAATTCTTTTAATGAATTTGTTTATTAAACCTAGGTGTTATAATATTTGTAATATAAATGATATTTTCAAGATAAAATTTGTCATTCAAAATTTTATCTACTTTATTACCTGAAGAAGAATGTCATTAAATAATAATAGTGATTTTATGGAATTTTTTCAGATGCAACATCAATATAATCTGAAAGACGTATACAGAATAATTAATTTAACCTTTAATTCATGGTCACTTACATTTCTGAATTATACTACAGCATTTATTTTTTAAATGTATTGATTCTCCAAATAATATCTTTATGCGTTTTACTTTATCAGAATTTATTCTGGCATACCTTATAAGAACTTAAGACATTTTTACTGTAATGCTAAATCAGAAACCTCTTCTTGACAATTTATAATGTTATTCTCAATTTTTTTGAGTTCCTTTTGTCAAATCTTTTCATCAAGATATTTTCAAATCTTTTTTACTCAAAAAATATGTAGAACATTTTATTTCATTCACCTTAGATTTTTCATTCTTTGCAAACTAATATTAATAAAAGTTCAAAATGAATATTTATAAAAAAAGACAATTTTAATCATTTAAAAAAAGTATTCATTATATTACTTAAATTTCTAGTTTAATTTTTCTCTTTTTAAAAAACTTCAAAACAGTTTTCACGGAAATCGGATGTTATTTTATGCTTGAAAAATTATGTATACCTGAATATTTTCTTTGAGTGAGCCAAATAAAACAGGACATGATTTTCAAGTTTATGATTACTTCCTCTTTCTTATTGTCACTTTTATATTAAAAGCACAAAAATTGCAATTTGAATAACAAACACTGCTTTCACTCATAGCATATGTCTAGCTCAAAAAGCTTACTTCATTCTTCCTTTTGTAAGAGTGGAAGTGCATACAAGTTAATTCATTGTTTTCCTTTATGTGTAATAATTTATTTTCCTATCACATATTTTTAAGAAAAGTAAAATGCTGAAAAATATTAAATTAAGCAATGACATCTGTGTGATTTGATATTTCCAAATTAGTTAAATTGCATTAAATTGAAAAACTTCTAACTAATTTTAAATATCAAAAGAATATTAAATGAATAACAATGTTAAATAATGACAATTAAGCGAAAATATTAATTATTGATAGCAGTATTGTTGCTATATAATGCTTGATATTTCTATAAAAAAGTACATTTCATAAGAGCATATCATGTTAAATCTTTTTAGCGATGCTCCTATGGTTAAAACTTTTTGAGACTAAGGCCAACAAAAATGTAGTAGTGTAATGCATGTTATGCTGCTCTGCGAAAATTTTACATTTATTTTCACTGAAATTATCAAAAATCTCTCATTTATATTATTATATGGAGTATTATTTGTTATACACACTATATAAAAAATAAGGGCCGAATTTCGTAAGAGTTTTGCTTTATTATTCCAATCCATTTACTTAATATAGGGTGCAGCAAGATACTTTCCTTATGTCAAATTGCAATAACACAAAAAGTAGTAAAGGCAATGAGATGGAAGTAATCTCATTCGAGAGGGAAGCTCATAAAGTTGTGTGACATTGTATTTCAGTCGCCATTATGCGTTGGAGTAAAGAACACCATCAATTTGCCTGTGGAAAAGTCCTATTTTTCAAACGGTAGATCGATTATTTCAACCCTGCGCTTTTTCCAAAATCACTTCAATATTGCGCCTTTGATACCAGTCTTGAAACGGAAATCTATTCTTTTACAGGTGACAATGTTCATGGAAATTGATTCTGTGCGTAAAAGGAATTGTGAAAACGCACATCCCATCAGATCACCAGAAAACATCCAAGCAGTAAGCGTGTTATTTTTGCCATCACCAACTGAAAAGAACTGACTGTCGCAGTCACTTCAATCTGTTATGTGAACATGATAAAAAAAGTTTTTCCCACGACTTGATGAAATGCATTTAGGAGAATTATGGTTTCAGCAAAACTCAGCAATAGCCTATTTTTCAAGGGCTTCAATGGCTGTGCTGCTCAATCACTTCCCAAGCATTTCAGTAATTCGCGTGGAACTTCTTCCACCTAATTTAATTCCCATCTTACACTCTGTGCATTATACTACTATTAATATGCTGTAAGATTTTCATGTTTAATCAATATGTATTTGCTTAATTGATTTGAAATTTTCCATTCATTATAAAACTGCAGTAGATATATTTACTATATTTGATATTTAAATCACACACACAAGTTCTAAACCATAAATTCTTCGAAGATTTTCACATTTGCTAAAATTTATTGATGTATTAAAATTACAATCAGTATGAATATTAGTTTAATGGGGAAAAATCAATTTATTATTGAAGCTTATTATGTAAAAATGAAGTTTCTAATATTTTAAGTTTCAAATTGACAAACTAAGTTACGCTAGAACTTTGGAAATGTATAAAGCAAAATAATTTTTTCATTAATTCCCATATTTAAAAATTGAAAAAATTAAAAGCTTTATCAAAAACGATAGTTTAAATATTTTTAAACTAAAGTACAGAATAAATATTTTAAATTTTTATCTGCAAGACTCTTCCTATGGAAATTGTTTCTCCTATTCTTTTAAATTTAATAATCACATAATAAGACCTAGTTATTTAATAACTAAATAAAAGTAAAGTGAAATATAAATAAAAATTTCTTTTGACAAAAAAATCCTTTTACAAATATAAAAGATGTTGAAACAACAATAAAACACTGCATAGTTGCATAAATTATATTCTAAGGTTTAGGCTCATGCATTTGAAGACTAGCATTTGAGAAATGTTTGTTTTGTCTGTAAAATCAGCGCGAATAATATTATGCCTTACATTTTACTAAAAACAACAAACTATCGAGTAGGGAAAATAAATGGTGTTTGAATTTGAAAACGAAACTTTCTATTTTGCAATGTCATGAAAGAAATGAAGTGTACAGTAGTATTTCAATTATCCGAATCAATTGGGACTGGATAATCAAAATACGGTTAACTGGATTTTTTCCGAAAAAATGGTCCATTTTAATTAATTATTGTTAAGTTGAAAATGGGAGAGAGAAAACTGTATGTTTTTAAATAAAAAGAATTTGGTTAAAAAAAAAAGGTAACATATTCAAACATACATACAAGGTACTCACAAGTGTTTTACTTTAATATAGTATGTATATACAGCACTGTAAATGATAGTCATTGTTTGATGAACAATTCAGTCAGAATAAGCAACCTTACTGCTTTCCAGCGTTTTTGAGCAGCCAAGTCACCCATCTACTTGACAGTGAGAATTTGCATGTGATCCCTCTCAGGCTGATGCTCCATTCACTTCAAAGCAGTATCATAGCCAGTATATGTTTCAATAGCTGATGGTCCCGTGTCTGCTTCAACTTGAACATTAAGACCATCTTCTTCATTAACACTTACAATAAGCTGACCATCATTTGCAGTTTAAAATCCAGTGTCTGAACTCCTAATCCATTTTCTTATATCTTCAGCATTAACTTCTGAACATCAAGGAATTTCCAAAAGAATGTTTCTGAATTCCTCAATATATGTGAGTTACCTCTCTTTCTCTTCTCTAATCTTTCCTTTTTCTTATTTTCCGTCTCTTTTTCAGTCTAATTTATTTTTCTGAAATTCTAAAAGTGATTCGGATAATTGGAAATATACTGTAAATTTTTTTATTATAAGTATTCTGCCTCTGGTTATTTGTCCTTCGGAAACATAAATATCAGAATGTAAATTATATCGAAAATAAAAATAGTTATATAAAAATTCATGGGGAGGAAAAACTATGTGTTGTTTATCAATCAGACAGTTGAAATTTATTCTCATACCTGTTGCATGATTATAATGCAACAAAATCCTTTAAATAAATCTCTTTAATTGCTGTTAAATGCAAAGCTTAAGCATGTTGAAAAATTGTGCACAAATTAAAATTATGTATAGTTATGGAAGAAATTCTTTTAATATTTATATTTAGAAAAGACACTTCCTTTAGAAAATTTGGATAACGTTAGAATAAAAGTAAAAAAAATAGTTACAGAAACTTCTAATTAGAAAAATTATACTACTTGTAACAATTATAATAACTTGTAATATTCAAATTCATTAAAAATCTTAATAAAAATTTACACATTTTTTAAATTTTATTTTTGATAAATCTCTTTACTATTTAGATTATATTTTGTTAATAATTTTTACTGATATTGTAATCGAAACGATCGTTTAAATAAAATTATCGATGCTGCTTAAAATCCATTTTGTATTGTTATGTTTTCAAGGAAGTTACAATTCTCGATATTGTTTCTTTAAAGAAAAATATCATTGGTAAAAAGCGTTTCATTTTGAAATGAGTTAAGAAAAATTTTTACTCCCAAAGTATTGTCACTATATTGATCAAAACACGAAATCCTGACATTTAAAAAATTAGATTTATAGCAATTATCGGTGGAAAATTCTTATTATCTGAGGATGTGAAAGGATTTAAAACAAGAGTTGCAACATTGTAATAAATAACAGATGTGACTATTGCTAGGCTTGCCATACTTCTGAAATGTTCAACAGGAACACCAAATTATTTTCCCTGCGCCTCTGGTATTAGTAGGTTTTCAAAGTGCTTTAGAACGTAGTTTATTCGCAATGCTCTCAAAAAATGATAACTGATTAGGAACCTATACTAGGATTAATAATAAATGACATAAGCATATGAACTTAAGCATTTTATTTCCTACATATTAATATTTATGAATTATTTAAATAAGAAGAGACGCTTTGAAGGAGAAATAAAAAATTTGAGCAATATTTACATGTACTTATGTAAATATTATTATTAGCCTGGACTTTTTAAGAAGATATTTTTGGTTTTAATTTTGTCAAAATCTTCAAAACTTCGAAAGCTAATCCAATGTTAATTTTAGATCATCAAACCTTTAACAGTAGATTCCTTCATCAAACCCCTATGCGTTGTTCTCCAAAAAAAATTTTCCAGTGGCACTGATGTGCCAGATAAACAGAATTATGATGACAATCTTTACAATCTTGATCAGTTTGGGAGCTGGTATGTGACTACCGTTGAAGTGACCAAACAGTCTGATCCCTTTTCCTTCATTTGAAATAATATTTATTTTTAATAGTCTCTTCTTGCTTCCACTGTTCATAATTTTGCTTCCATAGTGCTCCTTGGCAGGCACAACTTCGCGCTTGCTCACGTTTGGCAAGATAAGACTATACGATAACACTATTACTTAGAAGCAGACCATCACTCTTCTACAGACTTCACTTTTTATACAGTACAGAAATAAAAGAAAGCAATTATTCTTTATGATTCTTCATTGTTAATTATTTTCAGATTTTTTCAATCATCTATAAAATAAATTTTTATTGGAAATTTATGTCTCGGTAAAAATTTACAACCCAGCCAGGACATCTGATTTTATCTGAAAATCAGGACATTTGGTAAGCGCAGATATTATGAAAAACTCTTTTTTCTTAGAAAAACTTTCAAAAGAATTTAAAATGTGAGGCACAGGTGCTACATAATCCATGATGCCAAATTCTAAGATTTGAGATATTTTTGGCAGATTTTCTTATCTACCTGGCAACCTCGATTTTATTACGTCATACGTATGGAGGCCTATAAGAATTAAGCAGAAAATTATATTTTGGTAACCCTAGTATTTACGTAACTACGCACATCACGATGACTTCTGGGCAACATTTCTTCATCGCCAAAAAAATTTCAGGATTTGGAATCGTGGATTATACGGCACCTGTGCCTCCTAAAACCCTTTATGTTCTTATTAAATTAAATTATCGAATATGAACACAAATTCCTGATAATTATTGAGAATATTACATAAGGAAATATTTTCATCTCGTCGTTTGATTATTTATGTACCCTCGATTTATTACATCCAATTATCACTATCAAATTATAATAATTCCATAACACAGTTTTTATGTCAGTGGAATTTATATAATAACTACATTTGAGATAATAAAAATTTTTTAGCATTTCCAGATAGCAAAACGATTGCTATAAAAATAAGTTTTACTGCTTAACAATGAGGAAAAAAAGATAGGAAATAATGGAAGATATTTTCCGATAATACAAGATAATTTGTAAATATATGTGTGTAACTCTCAAACTGTCTTGAAAAATACCAGGTCATCATTAGTAGCTGTTTCTGCGAACTGCTGAATTACCTGATGTAGACGTGAAGAGTTCAGAAAATAGTAGTTGACGTTGAACATCAATGTACTCCAAGTATTTAAATTGATATTCTATGTATACATGAATCAAGTAGAATTTTAAATCCAATATAAAAATAACTATTGAAAATATTCTATATATAGGTACTTAACACTTTCTTTATTTTTAAAAAATTGATCACTCACTATTATATAAAAGCTCAACTCTCGTTCGGTAATTTAAAAACATAATATTACACAGCATACACCATTCTTTTCTTCTTTTTATCATTAAAATTTTCCCATTTTACTTGAATTACACAAAAAAAACATTATTTCGAGTGTTCATTTTATCAAAAATGAGAAAACAAAATCCATTAAGTATAAAAATAGAAAACTTAACGTGTTAAATTTATCACATAAATGAATCTATAAAACTTTCAACATCAAAAGGAATTATTATTTTCAAATTATTCATTGAAATATAGATATATTTTTAAAGTGTTAGCAAACTATGATAAATACCTAGTTCAAAAAAACGGGGGACAGTTCAAATTTTCTCTGAGAAACATGTTCAGCCAATAATACGGATATAAAATCAATTTTATTTCTCAGAGTATTTCTTTTTTCTAAACTTGTTTCACAACTAAAGTTTTTGGCATACTTTAAGATGATAGATGATTGTAAATGGTTTTCTCAAGAGAGGCCACTTAAACATAGAAAGGTTTGCTGATAGAGAAGCACTTAGTATTATCGACTAACAATTACAATCTTTGCAGTCTAAGCATGAAATCTGAGGTCGGAAATGGCGAGATTAATGAAAGAGCATGACGCTGGTAATTGGTTTGAGATAATGTCTCTAATTAACGAATGTCTCTGGGCTTCACATTCATGAGGAATTTTTTTGTTTAATTTTTAATAATCATTTGTTGAGACATCTGCATTTTCACTGTTGGGAAACAAGAGGAATTCTAAATGAATACTATATAACTTATTCAATATTGCAATATTAAATAGAATATTCATTTAAAAATTTCTGTATGAAGTAGGTATTCCCCAATAAATTAAATTCTTCCAGGAAACATTTTCATTTAAAATGAATCTATACACTGTTGTATATTTTATTTGGAATTGAAAGTATCATTTACTTGAGTAATTGGCAAGAATTAAGGGTAAAATCCCTTTTGATTAAGGTACTCTGCTAGCAAAATTATCTCAACTTAATAATTTTAGATATTTATTAATATAATTACAAGTGAACACTAAGTTTCAGAGCATAAAATGTATATGTACTATGATTGTATTGACATGATCTGTTTCAGTGTTACTCAAATGTAGGATACTCAAATGTAGGATCACATGTAGGATAAAAGCCCTAAATAGCTATCACTTCTTTTTGGAATCAAATTCTTATCAACAAACCAAATATGTTAAATTTTTCTTTGCTTATTGACAGCAAAATATGTTTCATTGCTTTGACCGTCAGCAGCATTCACTGGGAAGCAAATATTTTCAGCAAGCACTTTCTCAATCTTCATAAAATGTATTATCGAAGGAAATCGATTTTATCGGAATCACATAAGTCAATCAGTGCTATGTAAAAACTAGAAATTATGACGTAAAATGAGTAAGCATTAGAGTTTATTTGACCAATTGTTTAATACTAAGGAAATCGTTACCTCTATAAAAAATGCCTAGCTAATTTATTTATCTAAATGTTTATTTATTTATTTTGAGCGGCTTTCTTTTTCTTAATGATAGCTTATTATTCAGTTTAATGAAAATATCTTCATATTCCTTTTAATCAGATTTGATTCGAGTCAGTTTTTAATGTTATATGAAATCTATTTTGACAATTCAAACGCAAAATATTAATTTTAAAGTATAAAATTAATATTCTTTATGAACAAAGCAGTTTAAAATAAAACTACTTGCTCATTAAAAAATATTGATGCTACAGTATATTTAAAGCCATTAAAGATGAATTTTTTTAAATTAACTGAAATCGCATAAAATATATGGATATGTTATGTTAAGTCTAATTACTTACTAACAGTTTAATTGGCTTTACATATTTATAAACATTCTGTAATTTAAACTACGATGTCATAAAAAAATTCCTTTAACATCAATCATTTCAAAATACAAAAATATATATTTGCCAATCAAAATTCATGAATTTTCCATAGTTCATTAATTTTCACTTTAAATTAATATCATAAATATTACTATATTAATTAAATTAATATCATAGAGAAGAAGATTCTAAGTAAAAAATTTTATTTATAGAAATGTGAACTTAATTTAAGAAAAAAGGTTATTTTACGCTCATGAATTAATTTTTGTTAGGGATTTAAATTGAAAAACGTAACTTGATTAAAAACTATCAAGGATTACAGAATGTTAATTTAAAAATCTACATTTTATCTCTGAAATAAAAAACATCTCACAAGGAAAAATAAGATTTCATTAAACTTGTGAATACGCTTATAAGCCACTTATAAAATAAATCAATATTTTTCTTTAAATGCTTTTTTCCTGCCGATTGATGGCGGAGTGGTTCGCGATCCTATCTTCTGAGCATTAGGTCTTGGGTTCAAATCTTGGCTTGGGTATAGATGTTACTTCTCTGTGTTTCTTTATTCACTTTTGGGGCGAAGATGAGACAACCACTGGTGCTGCACTGTATAAGATGCCATCACCATCGCCCCTTGTAGCGCTGAACAGGTATATCCTTAGATCACAACCGGGCGTTTAAAAAAATGTTTATTTTTTCTAAAGTCATTTTTCATGTTTTGAAGCATTTAAATGCATTTATTTATGCAGAGTGCAACGATATCTAACTCGTCATACTCTATAGTGAAATAAAGCTCATTACAACGAGTTTTTTAGATTCAAATCCAGTCACAGATGGGAATTTTTGTCTTCTTGTAGTGAAATAACATATAGCAACATTGTTATCCACATCCTGACATTTTCCCAGTTTTTTACTATAAGTCTTATAACTAGTAATTAAACTATAACTGTTCCATGCTTATCAAATGCAAAAAAATCTGGAATATATTTATCTTTAAAGCATTCGTTAAAATCTGTAAAGCATTCGATAAGTAAGAGAAATTGTGAATATCACGCTCTTACGCGTTGTGCATTTCATATCCGGTGCTGTATGTCAGCAAGATAATGCCCAACTAAATGTAATCCACATTGCTCCGACATCTTTCAGGGAAGTTTATACATCAAACAATTTATCTTAATATTGTACAATTACTTTTTTTACTAATTTTTCAAATTTCTCGAATAACTCATCCACTGAACATGACAGATTCTATGTTGGCGCCAAGCGCTTGGAGTGTTAGCTATTATTTCCTTACGCCAAATGCACCAACAACCACAAAGACCATGGAATAAAAACTTCACATTAGTTGTAGTTCGTACGTCCAGTCGTTCATCTTTGTTAGCTTGTTTGAAAGTAGGTTTAACTCCAATTGTTATAAGCTAAATAAAACTTTATTTGATTCGCAATATGGAATTATTCTAAAAACATTATACTACATTCTACTTGCTAAGTAACACGGTAATTGAACAGAGAATATGAATTTCAGCATCAGCAATAGGCTTTCTGAAAAAGCATTCCATTTTGACAAAATGAAAAATCTCTATGACACAATAAGACGATATGTATAAGTTCTCATCTCTGTGGGATCATGTAACTACATTCTCTTTAGCCCTTACTTTTTTGTTAAATTGTTCTATAAATATGATCTTTTATTTAAGCTGTTAGAAATAATGCATGAAAAAGCTCTCCTGATTTAGTAATAAGACTGCATTCTTCATAGTAGAAGGTCCCAAACTGGATCCCAACTGTAATAGGTTTTGCAACTCATATTTGTTTATTTTCTGAACTTTAACTTTCCTGTTTAGCAACACTAAGCTTTTTTGTTTTAATTTAAAGTTTGAAACGAAGCTTCTAAGAATCTTTAAGCATTTAAGTCTTCGATACTAAATATTAAAATTGAAATATCTTTGATCTTCTTGTAAATAGTGTATTATAATGTCAGTTTAGCGTTGTGTAAATAAAGTATTTCAAGATTATGAACGTCTTTTTTCTCGAGTCATAACAATAAGGGATGAATATTGTGCTTTTGAAATGTGTCTGCAGGTGGTGGATGTTTGGAAAACATTGATGCACGCATACAGGTCTCACTTTATGAAATCTCCTTCGTAAAACCAGGAGACAATACCTTGCAATAGCCTTTGATTGATATATTTTTAAGTAATTAATGAAAAAGAGTTCAAATTATTTCTGATTATTCTCTTATTGCGTAGCAATATTTTGAAACAGATATATTATCATTTTATTCCTTATATTTTTAGGGCTGCCATCTTAATAGTTCTTTAGTTTATATTTAATTCAATAAATAGCAATATTTAAAGAATACTGCATTTTTATCATGATTTTTAAACTGCAATATAGTTTTAAAATAAAATTTTTCAAAAATATTAAAAAATCGCCTATTTTTCAATCATTTTCTATAATAATTATAAGTTTTGTGATTCATGATTCATTTTTCATATCAGTCGGATGACCCAAAAATGATTAAGGGATATCAAGAATATTCCTCTTTCTGTCAGAGAAGCAAAGGAAATATGAAGCAGATTCTAAGTGAAGACATGTTTCATCTATTAATACAACTAATGATTTCATGTAGTTGTAAGAATGTGCTATTGTAGATTAATTTGTACTATATGTAATAAATTATTCCATACTGTTCGTAAAATGGCTGTATTAAAGATCAGCAATTTTTTAATATTGTGTAACTTTTTCTAATAAAATATATGAAATGTCTTTATATCTTTTTTCTATAAAAAATATATCTTTCATAATAAAATTAATTTAAAATATTTAAGTATTTTTAATTAGATTAGTATAATTTAAATATTTAAGTAAAATAAATTAAATTTTAAAATTATATATTCCCTAAAAAGTATGAGATTAAATGTGATTTTTGCAATTTTCTTATTACGTAAGCTATGTTATTCCTATAAACGTTAACTTATATTTATTTTCTACAGAGATAAATGAAGTGTCATATTTGATTGATTAGTTTGTAATTCCGAAGTTGATAAGAATGAAAGCATCCATTACTTTAATGGTAAGTGTCATCTGTTACTTATTTTAAATTGGATCAAAATTTGTGATTATAAATGACAAATGGTAATTATATATCTGTTATAAATAACATCATAACTACATAAAATATCATTGCCAAATAATTGACTTAAGATATATTGTTGAAACACAATAGTGTATTACTCATAAGTTAATGTGTTTCGATATTTGAAGCTCCGAAACAAACATCCTAGGCCACATTTTAATAATCTGTCAGGGCCAAAAACTTTTAATTAAAATCGTAACATTTTATCACATTCATTATTAAAACCGTTCCTTATGCCGATTATTAAGTACTCTCTAAAAACTGAAATAAAATTGGAAGTAAATTAAGACTTGGTATGTCTTATATTTCTATTTTTCAAACTAAATTAAACAGATATTTTTGCAGAATGCAAAGGAAAACCTCGAACGAAAATTTCATGGGTAAATAGACGTAGAAAGCATTAATTTAATTATTTAAATTTATTCGAAAGTCATCAAAATTTAGATAGATAGTATTATTATAATTTACCTCAATACTTTTCATGCTTCTTTCATAAGACTTAAACTATAGCTAAAATATAATTATTTATTTAATAAAAATATATTGTAATTATTGTTTCCTATTCATATTTTTCATCATTTTTAATCAATTAATTTTTTTTAAATAAAATGTCTAAAAGCAATTTTTAAACTTTTAATATAAAACATGAAGTTTTTTGTCAATTTGATAAAAAATAATAATATATTTGAAATTTTGAGATATAAAAAGAAATAACAGGATGCACAAGTTTTTTCTGATCTGATTTAATCCTATGAGATGAAATCTTTGCTCTCAAATCTATAAGTTTAAAATATTAAATAGATTTTACTTTAAATAAAGGTTATTTTACATGCTTAATTGTGAGGTATTAAATTCAACGCTATAAATTATACATCCATTTAAGTTAATAGTATTAAACATTTTCATCTACAGTTACTTTAGCTGTTATCAGGTAACTAAATTTGCTCTCTTCATATAGAAAATTCTTACAAAATAAGAACGTATGCATAAAAAATATTCCTAAACTCATTATTCTGAACTTTGTAGAAGGCAAAGATATTTTTAAAAGATATTTAATTTAAATTGTATTAAAGGAATAACTTTATTAAAATTGTTTCAAAAGAAACTTTTAGGTAATGGAAAAATTTCATTTCTATCAAAAAAGCTTTACATGCTCTCTAAATTATGTTATTTCATATTTATCTTTTAAACTATTAGGTAATGGAAAAATTTCATTTTTATCAAAAAAGCTTTACATGCTCTCTAAATTATGTTATTTCATATTTATAAACTCCTTTGTACCTCTGAAAGATGCAAGGAATTTGTTACAAAGAATTTCTGTTCGTGATTTCACTTACATTGCTTATAAATTTGAACAATTGGTAAATAAACCTATCTTCTTAAATAGATTTGCTTATTAACTAATGCTGATAAAAGCAGAGGTGACCAATATAATACAAACCCAACTCTAAGAAAAAGAAGAAGAACCAATAGTTCCTTTAGGGTTTTTTAGGGGCTTATAATTATAGAAATCAATATCATCAGGGATATTACCAGATAAATGATAAGAGTGATTTAGCACGTCCATCATTTCTTTGAAAAGTAAGTTAAGGCAGATTTGAAAATGTAAACAGCATGTTATCATGCATTTATCAGCTTTATTCACTTTTAAGGAAATTGGATTAAAAAAATGATAAAGTTTTCTAGATAAGATATGAGGTTATTCAATTTAACAATCATTTTTTACTTGCTTTTAGTATATCATGTAGCATTCTCCATCGCTTAACAATGGATTACTTTACTTTAATCTTCCATGGGGAGTATTGTTTTCATTTTAAATGCATAAATTTAGCGATATGATTTCCCTTACTAGTTTAATCAATACTTTACATAAACAAATGACTTTGATGTGTACAAAAAACATATTTTGTATAGTTATATTATCTGCCAATATACTTTTAAACCTTCAGCATGCGATTGAAAAAAGCTATTGGATTTCCACTTCTTCCTTCCCAAGCTTTGTTGTTCGTTTCAGTTCATTATCAGGGAATAATTCCTTTCCAACTCTTGTCTCCAAACTTTCATCCCACTTTCCCTATCTGTTCATCAACTCGGTAATTGAAGTCCAGAATTGGAAAATTTCTCATTAAAATGAGAAGGGATTCGATCCTTGAAGAGAAATGCACTTCAACAGAGATTATTTTAATGGCTGTAATAGATTAGCATCGATCATGTTAGATGAACTTCACTATAAACTAAATCCCTCTTCTCTCAGGATGGAATATTTATGCAGATACTGAAAAATATGAATTAAAATATTTCCTTAGAAAAAATCTAATTTAATAAGTGGATTAAATATCGATTTGTTGGTAATCTTATTCATAAATCACCTAAAATTAATTTTATTATATTACTACATTTTTGTTAGGATGGAATATTTGTTAGGATGGTTCTCTCAGGATGGAATATTTATGCAGATACTGAAAAATATGAACTAAAATATTTCTTTAGAAAAAAAATCTAATTTAATAAGTGGATTAAATATCGATTTGTAGGTAATCTTATTCATAAATCACCTAAAATTAATTTTATTATATTACAACATTTTTTAACAAATTTGAATAGTTTCAACTTTTTCCTATACCTTTATTTTATTTAATTACTTATTTTTAGTTACAAGTTCAATTCTTTATTTATTTTGTATTTGCACTAAATTCCCGTATGTGACTTTCTTTTCAAATAATAAATTTTCATTTATATCATATGGAAATTCAATTTATTTTAAATAACTAATTCAAATAATTTTATCAATTAATGTATGAGTTAAGCATAAATTTCTCCTTCCTTAGTTCAATCATTAATGAAATTATCATTATGATTTACATAAACATTAATTTAGGTTTTAAAATTAACTATGAGCATCATGAACGAATTGAACGAATAATTGTAAACTTTGTAACATTTCAATGTAATCTGTACAGTAAAATATAAAAAAATAAGCAAGTTAAGATTTTTAAAAATGATATCTAACACAAAGCATTTTTCTTAAGGTCATTAAATAACAATTAATAGCATTCACTAAGTACTACATTAGCTAACAATAGCAATGCATTAATTTTTGTAAGCATAAAATCAATGGTTAAATATTTTTTTGTTTGACACTTAATGCATTCACATATTATGCTATCCTTCATTAGGATTGGAAGCAGCTGAGATGGGATTAAAGTTGATGTTTCTGAAACTTAAATTGTTGTGCTGAAATTAAATTTATGTAACTTCTTGATCAAATTTTTAAAATTTTATAAGAAAGAACATTCTAGCATACTTCGACAAATGTCATCATCCTACTCATGCATAATATACACATAGAACGGATAATTTTAATCAAATTATTTTTCTCAACAACGGTGAATTCTTTTTATTCACAAATAATCAATAGGCATATTATTCATAATTATTTGAAATATGGAGAAGTAAGAAAAGTAAAATATACAGCATCTATACAAGTAAAGATAATTTAGAAATTAACTGAAAAAAATTTTTTTTTTTGAATTTCATCCATAAGTTAATAAAAAAAGTTATAAATAATATCCAAGATAGACAAACTCGCTTTTTCAAAATTAGCATCAGAGAAAATTATTATTAACCTGAGAATTAAGAGGCATTAAACTACTTTCAAAATTGCTTTCTTTAGAAAGAAGTTTTAAAGTCAAAATTTAGGTATGAAAGTTGGTTGACACAGTGACTAATGTCTTCATTTATAAATATTCTGTTTCAGCAAGTAGTATCTGAATGTATTCTCATCATTACATATTCAAAGAATAAAGGTTAGAATTTTAATTAATTTCAAAAAAAGGAGAAAAATTAGGAATAAACCATTAACAAACAGCAAACTAATGCATCCGTTTATTTAAAGATGTGATCTTTTCATGTGACCGTAAATAATATTTATTTGATAGATCGACTTTGTTCCATAACTTTCTTTTGTTCTCTCCATCCCTTTATCCCTTAAAACTCCTTTTCCTTAATGAACTTTCAGTTCTTCGGCCAGATTTACCATGTCAACATATACAGCTAATTTTAATTATTGACAATATTTCTGCTAGAAAGCTTTGCATGGTATAGTCAATGCTTGATCTGTGCTCTTACTATAAACGATCTCAGAGAAAAGTATTATTTCATACTTTGTTTCTATTAGTAGAGCTTATGATATAAAACTTGTCAGTTCGATGCATTTTAATTCAATTGCATTGGAAAAATAATCTCTATTATAAAGAAGTACATCAAAAGGCTAAAATAGTGATTAGTTTTATCGTTCGACATTGAGCCTACTTTAATCACTGAAAGGCACGTGATCTAGAAAATAAGGCATGTAACTTGCCGCAGGGAATGTGGAGCATCATTTTTCGATAACATACTTATTTCACTGGGATGGTGATGTAAACAATTTTGGCAAACAATAGATGATGAACAGCAGAAGGCACTGAACATAAGAAACTTCGCCAGTAATCTTTGTGAGCACTTATGCTAAGTGGAGGAATTATGACGAGACGAATAGAAGAAGCACGTCCACGCATCATTAACGGAACAAGATGTCAGAGACTGTCTGGTTTATAAAACTAAATCATTGGATATGAATGACTCAGTTGTACGAATACAATGCAGGTTATAAGTGTATTTCTTAATGCATAGATTCAGCGTTGTCTTCCACAATCTACCACCAATTTCATATTACCAAAAAGGTTAAAATTCGGCGTTTTGTGCCGTTAATGACGAATGAAGTTCAATAAAGTACCATCGTCTACTCGCCTTTCTTTCATTTTTCTACTTCATATGAGTACTCACAATAATAAAATCGCGAATACTGACTTGCTGTGAGGTCGCGGAGAGTCTTAAGCCATCACATTCTTTCCAACATCAAAATTGCTTAGATCAATAGCCTTTTTATTTAGAGAAATACTCATAATCACACTAGTGATGCTTCACATTTATCGTGGCAAATTATATTGTAGTGTAATTGAATTACATCCCTTCCATGTCCTTATAAAAGTGGTGCCTATACAAAAATTGCTGTTGCTAAATCACATATTTACCTAAAGTTCCTCAATTATAATTATTCAAATTCATTTTGATAAAATATATTGTAAAAATAAAGCATTATTTTAACTATAGGAAAAAAAGAATAAAATTTCATACCCACAGAAAAATCATTCGAGCATTCAGTTTTCTTGAAAAAAGATAGATTTTAAGAAATATTAGACATCAAACTTTTGAGTCACGTATTATGTTAATGACGTGTCTTTTAAAAAGTGCAAAATATAACAATGTTTTAAGGTTCATTGAAAATGTGATGAGGAAATCATTTCATATACAACTTTCTAAATATAGCATTCTTTGATATGAATAAAAAATGCCGTAGCATTTTTTACTTTCCTTCTATAATCCGTCTAAAGAAAAAAAGAGAAAACTTATTCATTTCTAGACTTTTCTTTTATCAAATATTCAGTTCAGGCCTTTTATAAATTCTTTCTCAAAATGTCAATCATGCTCGTTTTTTTCTATTTAAATTTCAGCATTTCCAAATTTTTCCTTTTTAATAAAAATAATTTAAAAATTAAATATATTTAAATGTTAAGATAGAAAAAATAAATTTTTATAAATATCAATACATTTAAATATTTTAAATTTTACAATGAAAAATGTTTTAAAAATTAAATATATATCTAAGATATTTGATTATTTGTTAACGACAAAAGTATGCTTATTTCATTTATATTCATGCGTTAGTTTTACTATGACGAAAAAATACCTTCCTCAGAAATACCTTACAATATTTTATAGCTGCTATTTTCATTAAAATGCTTATTTTGTTTGATGAATCATTGGAATAAATTTTTCTCACAAAATTAATTAAGAATTTCATAACTTTTCAAATTGCAGGAAAATGTTTCATTCTAAAGTCTTTAATATTTTAAAATGATTCAGAAACAAAGTATACACACTATTTAGATAACTGTTCAGTGCTTTTTTAAATTTTAAAACTTAATTTCTAACTAACATTTAAAAGCGATATTATTTAACTGCTTTATTAGGCTCCGATCGATTGAATGATACTCACTCGAGGAAAAGAAATTCTCTCCAAGTCATCAGCGATTACACAATTGTCCGCAATGAGTTTAAAGCAAATGTTTAGAAATAGTGCAATCAACGAAAACTCATAAAGAGAGAATTGGAATGGGAAATACCCATTTCCAAGTTAATGAGTGTTTACTATTTATTGTCGAGGGTAATCTTTTGCAAGTGTATTATTTCATTAATTGAATAATCAACTAAGCACTGGGAAATATAAGTGTCCTTTGGAAACAATATTTGTTTCATATAAATAAAAACGTTCACAAATATTAGTTTAACTCACATTGTACACAAATAGGGTAATTGATTTTTCAATTAAATTTATCGAGAGTTGATTTTATAACTTTTACGTTTTGTGTAATAATGCATTAAGAATGAATCGGACAAAATTTTAATTTTATTTTCAGTTAAAATGAATCAATATATTTCTTGGATTTACCATTACTGAAATTTTTATTTTCCAATTATTTCCCATAACTACAGTTGTGTACAAGTCTCATATTTTTGTCAAATATATAATTGATGAAATTCTTAATTTATCTCGCATTATAGATATCAAAAATAATACAAAACTATATGAATTTTTTCATTGAAACTTTTAATCAGTATATTAAATAAATAAATCAATTGACTCTAAATAATATGCTTTTAAAAATAATTCAGAGATTCTCTTATGCTTCAAATTTATTGATACTCGATTGCGATTTTATCTTACCCCAAGAAAATCTTTGATATTTGCAGAGACTTCAAGATTTCAGGAAAAAAAAAACCCAGATTTTCAAGTTTGGTTTACTTAGCAATCAAACTTTGATCCCAACCAATGAATGGGGATGAATTAATCAAAATGTAATAATTATGAATTTGTTTTTCTAATTTGGTTTTCAGTTCTATTGATCTTAAGTGATTTCTTCGTACAAATTTTTATTGCAAATACTTTACACAACGCACATATGATAGTATGGCCTATATGTGTTGCATATATGCTACATTATATATAATTATATAGCATATGCACTACACACATATGCTTTACTATCATATGCGTATAATATATTCGAAAACTGAACTTTCATAAACATCAATAAAGAGATACTAATCAGTATGTGAAATAAGTTTGATAACTGTTTACAGTGTGTAGAGTGATTTAAAGAAAATACTTGGAAATCTGACATATATTTTTCATATAATAATTAATGTATAAAATTAGATCTAACTCAACTATATGGTCAAAATAATATTTGGTTTTTTATTAATACATTTTTATAATACTTTATAATGTATTATGAAAAAAGTACTATTGAAAACACTATAAATTCTATGGATATCTTTAATAACATTCAATATTTAACAAAAATTATTTTTAAACTGAAGTTTTAAAAAGAAATTTTGAAATATTTCTTTCTAAATATGATACCATAGCATCAACTTTTACCTTTTTTAAAAAGTTGAACTTAAGTCGTATTTAAACCTTGATGGATTTAATGTTTTAAATGTTAACATTCTGAATATTAATATTGCTTATAGAGATTTAATACTGCATGTTATCAGCGTACCATTACCTCATTTATTTTTATCTATCATTCAATATGTTTCCAATGACATAATAACTGTTATGACGGAAAAAAACGATATTAAATTTGCGTCTTTCATAAGAAATATTTTAAAAATACGTAGTTAAAAAATAATAATGTTTAAAAGCAAGAATTATTTTATGACTAAAACAAGATAATATGAGTTCAAAGTTATCTTAGGAAATAAAAGGCAGCCAAAATATTTATTCATATATTTTTCAATACAATTGTATTTTCTTTTCTTCTTTGCCTGCTACTTTCTGAAACTTTTCTCATACCGAAGTTATTCCATTCAGTAGAAACTATTCCATTCATAGAATATTCTAGTCATTTCAAATAAATAGTTATAAAAATGCATAATGAATAGACTTATGAGCGCATTAATTTGTCTTTAATCTAACTATTATGACGCTTAAGCAGTTAAGAATCTAAGGATTATAACAAGGAATGATTAATGACGTTGTTTGTTCTTAAATAAATTGAAAAGTGCATGTAAAAAGAGAAGTCATATTGAACACACACACATAATTTATCACTGTATTCTAAAGATATAAAGGATTAATAAGTCAAAGACAAATGGATACACTTTGCTTTCAATTTGTGAAAATTTCTTAAGAAGCATACATTTTTATAGATACGTCAATTTTTTGTAATTTCTTCAGCATTATTGGAAAATGATATTAACTTATCTTAAATATTATAGTATATTTTATGAAGTTTGACTGCTTATATCATTGTTATTGAAATGAAAATATTCATTTCTTAAATTTTGTGCGTATCCAAAATAATTAATGTTTTTAGTGCAAAATAACTAATGTATTTAATGAAAAATTTTAAAAATGTTCATTTTCTTGAATACTTTCAAGTTGAAATTATTATATAATTGCCTATATTAACCGACAAAGAGAAGATTGAAATTTAGTAAATGTGTATGCGACTGAATAATTGCCATGATCCCTTAAAAGTTTATTTTTTAGAAAATTCGATTTTCTGAGAAGCAATATATTGATATTAAGTAATGAAGATAGATAGGAAAATTTACAATTATTCTGAAATTAAAAAAAATCTTAGAGATATATTATAGATGAGACAACATTTTAACCATAATATATCATAAAATTGGTAAATTAATTCGATCTAGGTATTGAAGAAATTTTTTTAAAAGATAAGATTACTAATTATATTTCAATGAACTGTTAGTTACAAATTTGTTTTTTTAAACCTAAATATAACACACATAGCAACTTCTTAAAAACGTTACATAATAAACTATTTGAGGTGTATTATTTTAGGCTCAAAGAGTGTGTGTTGAGCTGAAATATTCTTTAACTACTTATTTCCCTTAAATTTCTAAATCAAACACATTATTACTTTTCGTTACTCCAATAATTAAGCTAAACTTAATTTCCAAGTACATTATTTTAATGTTTTCTGCAAACAAATATTCTGTGTTTACTTAGAGATTAAATAAAAACGAAAGTAACTATTATATTCTGTATTCATTGCACTTGAAATTTTCATTTTTATTCTTATCGTATTTGAGTGTTATTTGCTCGGAGAGAGAATTATTTACTTCTATCTTGTGCAAGGGCAATTAATTTTTTAAATCGATTTTATTTAGTACTGAAAATTCTTAATCTTTAATTTTATATTTATTAATTTTATTACTTTCAGAAATTATTTATTAATTATTTTAGACTGCAGAGCATTAATCAATAGAAATGCTAAAGTGTAAAAAAATTTAGTTTATTTATTTAACTATGGTGAATGAAAATAAATCCAAAGAAATTTAACCGTTTCCATCATTAGAGAGGTTCTACAAAAGATACAAATATTCAGAAAACAGTTCCTAAATTTAATTTTCCACACATGTGAAGTCCGACACGTAAAAACTGTTTTCTATAAAGGAATAACATATTTAATTATTGCACTTTGAATATTCTTTATTGTCAATTTTACCCATTTGTTCAATAAAAATTAATATTTGACAAGTGTTCCATATTTCAATATGGTTAATAATTTTAAAACGTTCCTCATTTCTAATAAATTTTCTTATTTTTATGAAATTTTAATTTATAAAAACTAATAAATTTAGGATATACTTGAAAATACACTTTTACAAATTACTTTTTTGTGGTAGCGTAAATTATTTATTCATATAATATTTCTTCTAATAAATATTATATTTTTAAAACCTATAATTTTAATATAATATTTACTTTTGTGATACTAGCTTTTGTTTTCCGAAAATTTTAAGCATATAAATTTTGAATAAATGTAATACTTTTCATTTTATTTTAAAGTGTACATAATTTTTTAATGTTTTCTCATTTGTAAAATTTTTTGTGTTTATTCTGAATAATTTTATTTAAAAATAAAAATAAATAACTCAGTTTTTTTTATTTTTTGCACTTTAGAATGTGTTAACATCTAACAAGTGTACGAAAAATGAATGCCCATTGTAATATTAAAATTAACAACACGAACTATAGTTATTCGAAAATTCTCAGTAACAACTTTGGATTAGTTTTATTTTTTTGCAAGCAATAAGTTACTTTTGATGATATTTAGTATAAAACTCGAAATTTTAATAATAAACTCTTTCTAATTTTTTAAAAATGATTTTGAAGCAAAATGCAAATTTATTATAACAAAAGGACATGGTTGCGGACGAGCACTCGACCTAGTATGCCATCAGGCGGTAGATTTCCCAACGTAATGTGCACACTAGGTCTCGAACCAGCGTCCTATGTCCCAGCGTCTATGATAGTTAGATTACAGAACTACGCCACCAGCTCCCTCACTTGTACAGTGCTTTAAGCAGAGAATATAAGAAATATACCTTCATTACAGAAATGCTTAGATAAATTTTTTATTAGAAAGTTAGACTGTTAATTTGTACTGTTTTGATTTTGCACGAAATGGTAAATTAATTGAATAATCGAATGTTAGAATCATTTTGTTTATTGCCATATTTTTATTAGAAATGATTTTTTATGTAATGTTTTGCACTTGTAAGCTTTCAACAAATATTCTTTTGTTTATATAGCATATCGAGACTATATATTTTCCAATTTTGTACGATATTAAAAACTAAATATTTGCATTAAGTCATAAAACTGTATACGGAGCAACATAATTGTTAATTCATTAACAAGAAAGAAATAATAAGTTTGGTCCATATCCAGTTTTTGTCCGAAAAAGGTGACAAAGAAACTGTCCAAGAATATTTTTTCATTCTTAGAACAATCGACATAAATGCTATTACATAATATTATTATTTGTTTTAAAAAAATGTGTACTATTTAAAACAAACTAATGACAACTTTTTTAATACTAAAAGTAACTTCTAATACTGTTTGCTGTTTGACACAGATTATTGTGTTCATTGATTTTCTAATTTAACAGTGCGCAAAAACACCTAACCAAGAAGTGGCCAATATTCAACTTGCTGTGTACTTGCTTTGTTATTTAAGTGAAAAGGATTAAAATTTCGAATAAAAAATTATCTTTATAAAAGAATAGCAGATTAATAATTGGTTTAATATTTGGTTTACTTATATATCACTTACATTACAAAATATTTCAAATGGTGAGCTATCTTGATATCTTTATGAATGCATAAAAATTTTCATGATAATAATTTATAAAAAAGACAAGAGGTTTATGTTAAATAGAACAGTATGTATTATTTTTAGACAATATTTTTTACAAAATATTTATATTACCTCTATTTATTTTGCGTTAAAATATATTTTTAATTTGATATTGCTTATTGTTATCCAATATGATACTAAATCTTTTTAATTTATTAATATTAAGAACATAGACCCATATTTCTCGTTTAATCTAAACTTCTTTCACATTGAATTTTATATATGCATTACAATCATGGATTAGTTGCTCCCTTTTCTTTACTAAGATAAGTAACGCAATTTTTCCTTTTTGATATTTCCTAAATGTATTTATGATATTTTACATTATGAAAATAAAGATATAAACTTTTTCTCTTATTTTACAGCAATATTTTTGTAATCACATTAACTTTATAATTTGCTCTAAATCATGTTTGATTAATGATATAATATGCACACATGGTACAGTAACTAAATTACAGTTAGAAAACTAAGTATATTTCAAATAGAGTTATACACATTCAAAGATTATTGTATATTGAGAGAAAAGAAATATGCATGAAGGGCAATATGGAGATTTATGACAATAAAAGATTAATAAAGCCAATTTATTTTCTATGTAGCATTTTACTAAAAATTTATTGTAATTAAATTCAGTAATTTTTTAGAAAAGTTGTGGGAGGCTGCATCACGGAAATTCATTTACTCTGAAAGATTGTAATAATGTTTTTACTTATTTAATCTTAACCGTAATAATTTTTTTTAATTTTATTTTATGATATTCTTTGGTTGAGCTGCAGTATGATCTGTATTTGCAAAACGATGAAACACTTTAAATTTTAAAGGATTCTCTTATTACCTTTTTATAGTGTGGTATTATATATTCATTTTAATGGTAGGTAATATACTTCTGTTCTAAAGACGTGATTAATTAAAGACTGATATTTTTTAAGAATTATTCTAACGATTTATTCATTTCACGTGGTTACTTTTCTAAATTATTTTCCTAAATTTTTCATTTAATAATAAAAGATATCAACTATTCATATACTATATTAAAATAAGCAGCACCAGTTTGAAAATAAATAGAATAGTTATCAATATTGTAAAATATTGTTTTGAATTTTATATACCATATTGATGAGATAATTATAAATAACATAATTTATGCAATGTGTTTTTTATACATAAAATCATATTTTGGGTAAAAAAAAAAGTGGCGAAGGGAAGACAATATATATAACACTTCTATAAAATTAAGAATTATACAGATTTAAAATCACTAGGTTTCGTTTAACTGGTGCAGCCATCTATAAGTGTACTTGAGTACTAACAGGTTTTAAATTTGAAGTATTATTTTTGAAACAAAATGTACATTTTTTCTCTAAAGCAAGAAAGTTAGAAATATTCATCTTACTTCAGAAAGGTTAATTCGAAATTTTTCTTGATAAATTAATTAAAAAATTGAAATCATAAAGATAATATATGAAATATATGTCACATGATTGATTCTCGTTTTTTGTGTTTCTTGTGCTGCCATCTATTGAAAACAATTGAATAAAAGCAAATTTTAAAGAATACAAATAGAGTTGAGAAAATAGTTTTTGTTATGTTGAAACATTATGACGAAAAGAAAATTAATCTATTGCTCAAAATAATAACAGTTAAATGAAAAATAAATAAAAGGTGCGTGAAATAGAAATAATAAAATAAAATGTAGAGAGTACACCTAAAAAGATAGAAGGAGTGACAAATATGTTTACAATAAATATTAGTTAGTCCATATAGTTTAAGCATTTATTTAATAATAACCACGCAAAAGCAGCTTTTCTGTACATATTTTTAATTATATAAATCAAATAATTCATAAATATTTAACTTTTTAAAGTTTTTGTTAAAAAGGAATTCGTTTCTAACGAACACTAAGCAATATATACTCGTTGCAATATATCGGGGTGACAATATATACTCGTATTTGTAGAAAGCGGAATTCTTGAAAAGAAATAAAAATTTACACACATTTACTACATAGCATGTACTTTATTTTGAATTCATTGACCAAAAAAAATAGTTAATTTGCTATGAGCTATCTTCTCATATCCTGCTATTCTTAGCAAATGACTTATGGCGAGGAAAAAATTATCATTTTTAACTTTGTCTCATAAATGTTTGAATATTTTCCTCCCACTTAAAACTATTTTATACGTTCAGAGTGATTTTGTTTGGAATTCTTTACTTTCATAGTTATCAGTGTCATTTTCATTATTTTTTTATTTACTTTAATTTATCAATTTTAGCTATAATAGCCTCAATAAGGGTATCTGCAAATGATAACATTGTCTTTTATATGTCAACAGGTATACAGTTTTCACTTTCTTCGCTATCTCATTTCTAAATCATTTACAACCTTAATGATTTACCTTTGTTGTGTAATCTCCGCTTCAGCCTTCGGAAGCAATTTCCAAAAACATTTAAATGCTGATAAAATTAAAATCAATAGAAATTTTATGAAAAACAGAAAAGAATTGCTCGCTGTACCAAACATAGAAGATTTTTTTAATTCTTGTTTAATTTTCCTGTTAAAAAATAATTATGTTATCTTTCTTTCTCTTCGTGCGTAGAATTGATTTTAACTGAAAATAATTGCGTAATAAATATATGTTTGTTTCCAATTTACTGTAATTAATATTTTTATCATTATTAGATTAGAATTTTTCTTCAATTATCATTTTCAGTAAAGTGACTATTTATGTTCACCAGGGAAGAGCTTGCAAAGAAAATAGAAGTAGAAACATGTTTCATCCATTAACGTGCTAATAAAATATTCTAAACTGGAATACTTCACCATTCATAGCATTAGAATATCCATAAATTACGAAAAATATTTCATTATCAAAGCAACTTTATTTCTTAAAATTAAATTTGTTATGTTATTCGGGAAAAAATATTTTAACATTTTGTTATCATTAATATGGAGAGGATTATATCCTATTTTTTAGTTTTGACAGCAACCCCATTCGATAACATTTTAATTCTTACTTCATTATGCGCAGAATATATGGTAATATCAATAATATTGTATTGACTGGTGTAGAGATAATCACAATAATTAACCTTATTCGATTCTAAATACCTAGTTATTTTATTTTTATCATCATTATTTTAGGTACATAAAAAAGTAATTAATAGAAAAAATTACGTATTAAGAGAAAAAATTACATGATCACTACTAATGAAAACTTGAGAACAGCTGTATAATCAACTGGATACGAAAATTGATCTTTCGCTAAAAGAAGTTGTACGAATCGACTTGAGTCTTCTAATTGTGTCTTGGAGCTTATGAAGTTATTCGGGATAATTGATGGTTTGAGCGGATGAGAGAGAAAGAATTCCCATGAAATACGTAAGGGAGTACCACTGGTCATTTCGTTTGAAGAAAATCCTAAATATATATTCTTTCCCTACTGTTCGCTTTCCAACTACAATGATTGGCTAATAATTGACCTATAATTGTGTAGTTGATTGTACACACTGCCAAATTTTCTTTAAATCAGATCTTAGGACTCTAATTCAAGCTTAAAAGTTTCATCACCATTTTTGATATTGTTTTCCGCAAAACACAGCAAGTTAACATTCATTTCTCTTTAAAAATACGGCTTTAGCATATTCACATGATAGACCTGAATTTTGCCACTGAAAATGAACAATATACATTGTTAGCCACCCAAATTTCAACACCAAGAAAGATAAGAGGTATCACAACAAAATTTATTTTGCAGATAACATGTTGATCAAGTATCAAATGATTAAATTTATAGACTTCTGTGAAGTGTGGCTCCTACAAAATCAATAGCCAGAGTAGCCATCATTGTTGGAGATAACCGCTGTTACACACCTAAGCATTGACTCAAAGATACTTTGGATGTGTTTTGGGGGTACAGTACACCAAACAGCTTCCACACGTTGCCATATTAGATCTGGTGTGACAGCTGGGGATTTAATTTGGGTTAATCGTTAAGCAACCATGGACTACATGTTTTTATCGACGAAAGATCCGAAGAGTGAGCCGGCCAGGGAAGCAGCTCAATCTAGTGATTGATGAAGAACCATTGAACAATGCGTGCCACATGTGGTCACACATTATCCTGTTGAAATATGGCTGTGGGCCAGCGCTGAAGGTAAGGAAGGAGAACTGGGTCCAATAGCTTGGAGATTTAGCGCTGGTTGTTTAAGGTACCGGCAATGTGTACTAGAAGAGTGCGAGAGTGATATTCAATACCGCCCCATACCATGATACTGTTCAGCATTCTCTCTCCACAGTGTCTTCAGACTCGAATGTGAACATCATGGTATTGCAAATGTTGAAAACACCCTGTTGGACGGGATAGTTGGTGCAAGTTTCAGAGAGCTGCTGCTAATGGAAACAAATATAGTGATAAGTCAAAAGGACTCCCACAACATGTTATAAATGCTAAATGCTGTTAAGCCAATTTATATGAAACTCTGCGACCAAAAATTACTGTCCAAATGTCTTCATGGAAAAACTCAAAATGCTAATGAGAGTTTCAATGGCATCATTTGGAAATTTATCCCAAAAGATATATTTGTTGAACTGCAAACCCTCAAATTGGGGGCGTATATGTCAGTAGTTCAGTTTAACAAAGGTTTTACAGCATTATTGGGTGTTCTTAGAGCAGTTGGAGTACATCCAGGAGAATACACGTGTAAAGGTTTTCACGCTCTTGATGATGAGAGAGTTTCTGAAGCTTGACGTCAATCATTGCCAACTACAAAACTTGCCAGAAAAAGAGAAAATTGGTTAAAAATGAGCAAGAAGAGGGTATTAGTTATAAATGTGGTGAATTTTAACCAGAAATTATGAGATTTTCTTATAAAGACACAATAATTAAATCTTTAAATGCAATTTTCTCAGAACTGGTTTTTGCTTACAATTTGCTTGCTTCAAAAATGATAACTCAAATTATTTTCATAATATCACTATGAAATTTGATGAGCTTATTCTGTATATTGTTTTCTAGGGAATGTACTAAAAGAATTTTAATGACTTAAGTATTTCCAAAATTATTGCTTGTTATTCGAATAATAGCATAGAAAATTTGGCAAAAATTTCAGTAAATATATTCGACTGGGCCTAATTTTTTTATATTTAAACAAAAACTTAAAATTTTAGTACATGCTCTAGATAACAACATATAGATTACTTGGTATAAATTTTTTTCAAATATGCATAATAGTTTTTAATGTAGCATTTTTTAAGTTTTTTAAAAAAATGCTTAAAATTGTACACATATTTAACTTTTTTGAAAAATAATATTGACATATATCAAATATTAGTAGATTAATATTAATGTTTTCTGAAACTAAATAAGAAAAAATGGTTACAATATATACATACAGTTTATTTCAAAAAAATTGCATCGAACGTATTCGGGTACCTTAAGCTAACAGCGTTTGCAATTAATGATGCAGTAACCCACAAACACATATACTGGTTTAGTAGCAACAATATAATTAATTTAAAAGTTGTAACATTCGTTTGGAATTTTCCTCACTTCAAGAAAAGAAGCCTGAGATTTGTATTCCCCTATTATGATTATAATTTACTCGTAAAATCGGAATGTAGAAAATTTATTTACATCCCTCATTCTTTACATTTTACAACGATGTAAAGAATGAGGTATTTATTTTTTTTAAAAATAAATAACGATGAATGATTTTTAAAAAAGTGTTGTTTCAACCCACTTCAGCGTATATTTATAATTTTCTTAATACTAAAGACAGAAAATGCATTGGAGCTTAGTTGAAAGGATTTCTAACTACAATATTTAATAACTTTGTAATTGTGCGAAGGGAAATTTAAGATTTCTACGTCTCATTCAATTTATTTCTAGCTGATTCTTATGTGAAGTTTCATTTCGTGGTACTCAGGGTCGTAGTACAAGAAAATGAAAATATCGTTAAATGAGAAATAGTATACATAAGTAGTTTTTTCTTAATCACAATTCTTTCTCTGAAAGCTATATATAGTATTACACGCATTATATCTACATATTTAAATTTTCGATGGTTTTTTTTTTTTGTATAAATCTTTTCATTTTCAGTTTGTCATCAATTTAGGACTAATACATTAGCCATGGTTTTTGATCATTTCGATCACCCCGCAATTATCGATATTATGTTTTCTTCTCTGTATTGTTAAATGTTTTTTACACGGAACAAACTTCTCATTTGGATAAAAAAAGTCGATGATACGCTTAGTTCTTATGGCAGATAATATTATTTAACTGATATTAATACTTACCTGTATAAGAAAATGCAGAGTTTAATTTTTAGCTGAAAATGGATTTAAATACATAATTATGTATACATCTTAATGTTGTGGATTACACGCAAAATCTTCATAATTGATTTTATACAGATATATATTTATGTTTAAAAGATTATTACTAAAATGTGTAGCTCTGAAAATAATGATTTAAATGAAATAATGATTAAAGTTGAAAATACTAAAATATTTACTTGTATTTAAATACGAGATATAATTATATTCTTTTAAGTAGCTTTTCCGATTTGACTAAGTGAACATACATTTTTAAACTTATGTTCATTACGTACCAACTAGAGATATCGAACATAAATGTTTTTTTCTCTTCTGTAGTTTTTGAGCTAATGAAAAATTATCCAACTAAATGAAGCATACCATTAAAAAATGTTTTTTGTCGATCAGCAATCATTTATGGTAACTGCAAAGAAACAAATCTTAAGTAAGTTTATTTCTTCAGCATTTCTTATAAATAATACTAAAAACCAAAGTCACTTCTAGATTATTATTTAGTCATTACAAAAGCTTTTTCTCTCATTTCACTTATTCAAAATAGCAGATGATGAACATTTGAATCCTAAATTCCCCAAATCCTTCAAGTATTAAAAATTAAATAAAAAAATTAATTGAAATTGTGATCTTCATTTTTTTCTTTATTGGAGACATCTGAAACGAGTTCTATAGATATTAAATACCTTAACTTTAAATACTACCAGCTAATACTTTAGGGGCATATAACAAGATTATTCATAAAATGTCTCTTTTTAATATTTTTATTGCTGTTATCCACACATTTTCTGTTTCAATTTTTAATTTTTTTTATTGTAAATAAGTTTTGACACCTCGATATAGACTGCCTTAGGCTTTTTAAGGCATTTTAAAGGCCAAAGAAGTAGATTTTAATTTCACGTTTAGCATAGAAGGAAACCTGGAAAATTTCCTAGCACTTACACCAACAGGCGTACTTGTAGAAGGCAGAAGCACAACATCCATATCTCGTTTTTTAATAGGGGGGTCGAACCCGATACTATATGCACTGTAAAACGCTGTCTTACAACTAGGGCACGGTGAATTCCTTTCTTATTTCAACTTACGTCTTCTTGTGATTAATGATAATGATTAATAACAACATATACTGATCATCAGTAATCGCTCCAGCACTAGCATTTTAAATCAGTCATTACATTTACATAAAATTGAAATCAAATTACCGAGAATTCATAATTTCTTTTTTAACATTTTCTCGCATTTATTTATTTGCAAATGTTATACAATTTTAAATTAAATTCGTATCCCATGTGTTGATGTTAATATTTTTATATTCAATGACATGTGCATAAAATTATTTATTCTTACTTCGGAAAATAGCATTACAAGAGCATTTTTAGTTTAATTAATTAATGTTATCAAATAATCAATTACACACACTGCAGAACAAAAATAAAATATTTTTATAGTCATAAATTTCGAAGCATTAACAGAACCTTTGTTTAAGAATAATAATTTCATTTGCTCAAAAAATGGCAAAATTGATTTCAGAAACAATATATATATTAATGCTATACTTCAAAACTGTTCTACCAATGATTATATGCAATTATGATATTACTAAATATGTGATTTTAATTTCCATCATATAAGCAAATCGTAATTTCTATTACAATAATGTACCATCATATGAATATTCCATCACAGTATTTCAGCACGACATACATTATTTCCTTCGCATGTAAAATAGCTATCGAAATAATGAGTCATTAGCATTTATTGGATTCCCATTATTTTCATTCTGTGAGTCACATATTTAAACTGTATAACAGTTGTTAACTGAAATTTGTTTATGATCTTATGACCGTTTGCTTGAAGAAAACAGGGCGAATGATTATTGCATAGTTTGGGGAAAACAATTGCGGCAGCTAATTTGACATTAACTAAACGTTAAAATAGTAATACCCATTTTTGATCAATGTTCATTAATGTTTTGTCATATACACATGCTCAAATCTCGGACTGGATTATGTATTGGTTCCATTACTATTACGTTTTGACTCCGTCATATTATTCTTGCCTGCACTATTTGCATATGCATATACTAGCTTCAAAATGATTTTTGAGGAATAATAAGCCTTTTTTAAGTTAGTCTCTTAAAATCATTTTATTTTCTCCTTCTTTACACTTGAATAGTGTTCCTGCAAAAATTTTTAATCTTGTCGAAGTTTGGATTTTGATTGGATTTAAAAATGGAATTGACTTTATCTTCACAATTTTTCTCTTCATGTGGAAAGAGTAGTAATTAAAATATTAATGTCTTGAAGTATTAGTAATTTAATTATAGAGTACATAATAGTTAACTGAAATCAAAAATGTCTGCAACTAAGTTACTGAGATAAATACACATAAAAATTAAGTCAATGTTTATTTTTCAGGGATCATGGCAGAAAAGAAGAATAGAATCGAAAAGGGTTTTCTGAAAATGTTGGTAGTTATCGTTTGTGTAGGCGGTTTCTTGTTCCAAACAATACAGTTTTTGAATTTGTATTGGAATTATCCAACTGTCATCGACATCCAAGTATCTGTCCCACCTGAAATTGAATTACCTGGAATAACAATTTGTAACTCGAATGGGTAAGTTTTCTCATTATAAAAAAATTGATAAGAGATATGTTTCGCGTGAAGAAAATATAAACAGTTAAATATAGAAAACTGAAGATTATATAAAAATGTCTATATAAATTTTTCTAGTCCACATATGTGATAAAATAAAATTATCAGCAATAAAAAATTTACTAAATAAAAAATGTTTTTTTTAACTATCACGAACAAATAAATTATTTAAAATAGCTGAATATCAAAAGGGCATTTGAATTTTTCATGAATATATCTGAAAAAGAATTTGTAAATTAATATAACACTTTCTATTTATGATTTTTATGGAATTTTTCTCACTCTTTTCCTGAGCATTATTCTAAAATTTGCATATTTAACCTGATAACCAGTAAAAAAAATTTTTAAAAAAATTAAATTTACATTGAATGAAATTTTTATAACCGGAATTTACATAGTTTAACACATTGGCTAAAAAATATTACAGTGTCTTTCTTTACACTTCTATATGAATCCCAAATTCTCGTCAATAAGATATTGTACACCTCCATCAGGATATAAATGCTCAAATGTTAAGCGCTCATATATCATGTATAAGAGCGTGTGTGAGAAAGAACTTGCTAGATACTTAATCTAGCTTCTACAGCACAAAGAAATGAGTTCACGCTGAAAGTAGATATGGTTGCCGTCTCATATACGTACTGACAACAGTCAATACTACATAAGTACCCAGCGGTGTAGTCAAACTCCGGACAGTATATATAAGGTTATCGGTTTTGGTATACTTGTCTATTACCATGCGTCTCATAATTTTTAACCATTGTCAAATGACGAGATCTCATTTCAAAGGACACCCTCCTCTCAGCAACCACGACACACCACGGAGGGACTTTGGATTTCACAGATTAACGGTGACATGTCCCAAACACACGAAGCTCCATTCACCCAGTAAGGGAGAATGTGGTCACCGCTCTAGTCAATGTCCGCAGCAAGCGATGTTTCACATTGCTAATCTTACGAGAAGCGACGTGAAGCTACTGAACCACTGGAGTCCTAGTCAATGCTACAGAATAGAAAGAAGAATAGGAAATTTATTAAGGAAACTGGTACTATAAATATGCAGAAATAGTATAAATGATTCATTCGTTTTGAAAAGAGAACAGAAGAGGTGCTGATCTGATGGTGAAAGGTCAGATGAGTAAGGAGAATGGCATAAAGTCTTCCAAACAATCGCTGTATGGTATTTCTGACCACCCGCGAGGTATGCGGCCTCGCATTATCAGCCAATAGTAGTTCACTCTTGGGATTAGCTAGTGCTGGTTCCTTCTGTTGCAATGCTTGTTGCTCACGTTCCAGTTGCTTCGAGTACAAATTCGCTGTGACCGTTTGGACTGTTGTTAGCTGCTCATAGTGAACCACTTGCTTTGCACCTACTTTTATAACGACTGATATTCCTTCACTCGACTGACCGTTGTATGTATCCAGTTATACACTGATTTGCATATTTATTCTCACTTCATTCAATGGCAACGAGAAAACACGGCGAGAGCTTTCTTATTTACTTTATATATAACTGAAGAAAAATTAATTCAGAAGTTCTCATAATGAAAATAACTTAATTCATTCACCTAATCATGGCAACCATTGTATTGCCATGATCCAATGCTAACGATGTTTGATGTGATAAAAAATAAAATAACATGTGAAATGAACAAAACGGTTCATTAAGCACATAACCGAAAACAACACTTTTTTCGCAATGGTATGGTTAATGCAATTTTTTCGTAATGTGTTAAAAAAACAACACCTTACAAAAAAAATAATTCCAGTTCAGTGTCTCCTTGTTCATAGGATGATATATAACTACAATAATTTAAATTGCAACTCTTAAATTCGTATAGGTTAGCATTTTATTATTATAACTCAAAGGTTTTAAAAACACCACCTAAAATTCCAGAATTTAATATTAATGAATACTTTAGAAATAGCATTGAGAAAAAAATCTATGAAATTTATATTTTTGAAAAAAGAGTATTAAAAAATCTAAGAAATGAAAGAATAAATATTAATCCAAATATGAAAAACTAGTTATTTCTATGCCAAGAAATACACTACTGGCCATTAAAATTGCTACACCAAGAAAGAATGCAAATAACAGAATGATATTTATTGGACACATACATTATAGCAGAAAGAACAAGTGATTAGATTTACAGAAAATTAGGATGTATAGATCTTGAAAAATCAGTACCCAGAGCAGCCACCTCTGGCTGCAATAACAGAATTTATCCGCCTAGGCATGGAGTCAAACAGAGATTGTATAGCATGTACGGGGATCTCAGTCCATGCAGCTTCAACACGATGCCACAGTTCATCGACAGTAGTGGATGGTGAGTGATGGCGTGCCAATCTCTCGGCAACCATTGACCACATGTTCTCAATTGGTGACAGATCAGGAGAACTTGCTGACCAGGGTAACAGTCGAACCTGTTCTGTATCAAGGAAGTTCAGAACAGTACGGGCAACATGCAGTCCTGCATTATCCTGCTGAAACAAAGCATTAGGGAGGCCTCGAAGATAGGGCAGAGCCACGGGCCTTAACACATAGGAAATGTAACGGTTGCTTTATAAAGTGCCGGTAATGCGAACAAGAGGTGACCGAGACGTGTATCTAATGGCACCCCATACCATCACTCCAGCAGATGATCCAGTATGTCCAATGCAAGCTGGCGATGCGCGTTCTCCACGATGCCTCCAAACACGGATGCGGCCATCATGGTCCTGTATACAGAACCGAAATTCATCTGTAAAGATGACGTGATGCCATTCCTGCGTCCAGGTTCGTCGCTGATCACATCATTGAATGCGCTCCTGTCCTTGACGCAGATTCAATGGTAGCCGAAGCCATAGTCGCCGTGCAGCCAATCCATGCTGCTGCAAACGTCGTCGAACTGTTCGAGCAGAAACTTGTTGCCTTGCAAATGACTCCATTTCTCGACTCAGGGTTCGTGACGTGGCTGTACGATCCCTTGTAACCATGCGGATAAGATGTCTGTCTTCTCTGCTGTTAGGGATGGGAGGTCGCTGAGATCCTGCATGACGTTCCCTATGATTGTCCTGAACCCATCGATTCCATATTCTGCTAACAGTCATGGGGTCTCGACCGACGCGAGCCGCAATATTGCGGTACGATAAACCACAATCCCGGTAGGCTATAATCCTTCCTCGATCAAAGTCAGACACGTGCTGATAGGCATTTCTTCTTCCTACACGAGGCATTACAACAACTTTCTTTGCGAAAACAACGTTGAAACGGAAATTGAATATGAGAAAACTGATGTCAAATCTCTAGTTTTATACACATTGTAGATGTTGCTACTGTCGCCTGTTTTGTATGAATGCGCTGAAAATTTAATCATTTGCATATCACAGCAAGTTCTACCTGTCATGCAAATTTCACGTGTGTGGTGTGCCGCTTTCCTGGTGTAGCAATTTTAATGGCCAGTAGTGTAGTTACAAGCAAGAGTGAAATTAATAGCTGATAAAAATTGATATTTTTAAATTAAGTAACTCTTATAATTTAATTGGTAACAGAAAATAATCGGAAACTTTTTATCAATTCTAATGTAAAAGAAATTTGCATTTAAATCATGTGATTAATATTATTAAAAAAATATTGATTTCATTATATAATGTTACACATCAAAAATAGAAAAATATTTTGATCTTTTTTTTATTTTCAGCTTAATAATAATTTTTAAAAAATAGTTATTTTTTTTTTAAAACTTTCATGCCTATATCAGCGGAGCTTTTTCAGTATGATAGTCTTTGGTAGGTCATATACTGAACTCACTACCTCACAGACATGCATTCGATACCTTTTTCTCTACACCTGTCACTCCAGTTAGAGATGAATTGCAAATAACAAGCATTGTTTTCATATTGCTGTTATCATACCTTTATTTCCAAAGGTCAAATTTTATGTTTCTTCTGGGTCGCTGCCGATGGAATTAATTATATTTAACTCTCAAATAACCACTCTAATGGCTTGTCAGTTGCTGGAATTAATGTATTCTGGTTTTATAACACTGCTTGTGAGTCCCGGGCTCAAATACCGGTTTGGGCATGGATGTTACTTTCTTTCTCTGTGTTTCTCTGTCCTTTCTTCTGTGATGATGTATGAATGTGGCCCACCCTATAAACGGGTTTGTGGTCGTATGGAGCGGGTAACGTTAATCGCCTCCGGGACTTGGTTGAGAGGTGCCCGCTGAATAACGACAAATGAGTAGCAATTTCTGGTATTGCTGTGACATAGGGTTCGTTACCCAAGTGCCCGCCGTTGAAAAAGATATATATATATATATATATATATATATATATATATATATATATATATATATATATATATATATATATATATATATATATATATATATATATATATATATATATATATAATCCAAATATGATCATAAGCTTTAGGAGATTTGAAACAAAAAACTAAAGCGTTAGAAAAGTAAAACATCATTGTTTATATGTGACAGAAGTTAAGCAATTATAAAGTAACTAGACAGGCTAAAGTTTCTATTATTGTACGTGTTTTGTAAGATTTTACAAATTATTTTTTGTAAAAATTACTGACATCATAAAAACATTTTAAAATGTATAGAAACTGAGAGTTACGAATGTTTTAACACAATATATGTATTGTTTATTTTTTGTGCAGATATTTAACTATTAGAATATACATAAATTATAAATATTTAATTCATTTAATAATCTTTTATTTTTAGGTTAAAACCAGACGTTGTTTGTAAAGTAGGATCATTTTGCGCTCCTGCTTCTTTGATGAATTTTATTGGCGCGTGTCGTGTAATGCCTTTTGCCTGCAAAAATGGTCGCTTCCCAAAGGATTTTTTTGTAAGTTCACAAAGATATTTTGTGTCTATCTCCAAATACGCTTTTGTTATTGAAATCCTCAAATATTGGGCACATAGTTCATCTCTATATAAATATTTAATGCCATACGTAGTTTCAGTCTAATTACTTAAGAGTTATGTGTTGGTGACAATGACGTTAAATAAACAGATTTTATGAATCCCAAAACATTGCATTTTTTTACTGGAAACTTTATTACTCAAGAGATTATTGCTTTGTATAAAAGTTAGAAGTTACGTAAGCAGTTTTTAATTACTTATAAGCAGGTTGAATAACTTATAAAATATTTCAAAACGTAGTAAAATTCAATTTAAGGAAAAACGAAAAGTTGAAATTTAACTTATTATTAAATATAATTTAACTGCATCTCACGTGCCTTAATAAAGTCAAAAGTATATTCCAGGTTATTAAAAAGGCTGTACTAAGTAGGAGTAATAAAGTCAAATTTTTTGGACAGTTACAAACACTGTAAAAGTTAAGTTAGTTTGACGGAAAACAACCTATCACTTGAAAGGCAGATGATGAAATTAAGAATGAATGTCATATTCAGTGACTTACAATAGTCATCTTTGAACGTAAATTAAAGAGGCTTTGGATTTAGATGACTATTAGGATTGGTAGATGCTGCCTTGACACATGATATTAAAGTTTATATAGTGCATCCGAGGGTGGTGAGTTTCAATCAATGGGATATCTATCAGTGATTAAACTGATTCGATAGAAAGAAAATCTGGGAAATAAGAAAACCAATGGAATTTAGTATTCTAAGTAGAAAGCAGAATGTGAGCAATTGTCCTTCAAGTGGCTGTAGACTAAACTTGAAAATAAGGGATGCAAAACTTCTAAGCACATCAAAATGTCTAAGATATTGTTTTCGTTGATTAATTTATTATCAGTGCAGGCTAATGTGTGTCGAAAATTACCACCAAATTATAAGCTGATACATAAAATAACAATTCAGTAGGTTCTTTACTAACTCTAATCCAACTCTCGTGTCTAATCAAATTATCTGAATGTAAAAACCAAAAAACGCCCGGAAGAGGTTATAGTTATGTCTTCTCTTCTTTCATTGCACCAATGAAAATCAAAACTTCCTGTTTGGAGTTACAGATATTTCACCACAGTTTTCAGTTGACGTCAAATAATTCGCGCATACGTTGATGATTATTCTATAGACTGTTTTGATTGTCATCTGATTCTGGTTGTGTCAGAGGGTACTGTCATGTTTGCATATAATAGTATAATGAAATGATTTTAGTTATTCCAGTCAGTTTACCTGCATTCTTCAATTCACCATTTACTTGACTGTTGCTTTTTTTATTACGTCTGACCCAGTTTCTTGGAAGGATTATTCTCAAACTCAATAGGTAACATTTTTTCTTCATTTAATACAAAAGTATGCTTGAATATCCCACATTTTTTTACATTGTATATTCAAACTTTGCACGCTAAAATATTAAAAGAAAACAATTCAGATTCATTAAAACCCATACAAAGAAATCTCTCCATTTTACATGCAATTTGTAAGTATTTCTGTTGATGTCTGTGATTTATCATTTCATTATATGAAGATAGAGCAAATTTATTTCAATTTGAATTGTTCATTCTTGCATTTCGATGTTATGTGTTATGGCAGTTTTAATGCCTAGTAATGTGTTATTCTTCTAGAAATATATAAATTATTAATTTCTAATATAATTTTTCATTTTTTAAAATTTAAATGATTTTATTGCCACGCAATTTTTATATCATATTTTAATATATATAATATTTTCATTTTCCATTATATCTTATTGCTTATTATCTAACTAACTACATTTCACGATTCTGTCAATTTTCTTTAGCAAAATTAAGCTCAAGCATACTTGAAAACTTCTGTTTAACACAATTTTATATCTTTCAATTGAGCTTCGCCTCTTAATATTAATTTGGGGGGAGTTATATTTACTAAAACAATACGAACTTTAATTTTCCTTCTTTCTCAGTTACATACACACAATTCAGATTATAAATAACTCCCTTCCATAATTCCTTTCTTATATTTTTTCAGTTGTGTTTCTTAAGCTCTTTGCAAATGTTATAAATTTAATTCCTATCTAAATAATATTAGGCTGTATTTTTTACAGTACTATATAATTTGAAATAAAAATTTGCTTTAGCGATAAAATTCAATTTTTAATGCATAAAACATTTAACGATGCAAACTTTTCACCATTCCACACTATTTTTTATTCGAAGAAAAATGCTTATGCTTTAAATGTAGATGAAGTATCTACTTCTTTTTATTAATTATTCGGTTTTTCTCAAGAAGTATCGATACTATTTTTCATGTATGATATTTATTAGTTGATAAGTAGATCTTTTCATTTGCATATTTTTTAAATAAATGTTTTTATATAACTGGAATGACACTGATAGGATAGAAAAATATTTTTATATACATCCTGTGGGTAAACCACATTCAGAATGTTGGTTATAGTTATAATTAAGGCTATATCATGTTTTTCTATCATTTTTTTAAATATATGCTTTATTGCTGTCATCTTTACCAAATAAGAAATACTATTTTTTAAGAATTTTAATATCCATATTAAAAAACTAATTTTTAAATCATATACATTCAAACGGTATGATACTAACTAAGAAATTAGCTTGAGATTGTTACAAAGTGTTTCAATGAATTGAGCGAGTCGGCAACTCCGGAATCAGAAAATGTTTCGTTAGATATCAAAATATTATAGGTTGCCCTCTGGACAACAAAATTATGCCACTAACCCAGTCATCTATTTTCAATCAATATAGCATCAAGGACCGATGAACAACATTCATTTGCTGTAAGGACGTTGCGCGAAAAGGATCCATACCATCTACTGGTCAGCTCAGCATATATTTGATATTCATTATGATCTCATACGTCATATCCCAGACCCGTTGGAACATTCATTGAAATTGCGAGTTCAAAAATTTAATGTGACTAGTGATATGAGAAATATGAAGAAAAAGAGATGAAAGTGTAAAACATACACACACACACGCACGCACGCACGTACACACACACACACATACACACACACACACACACACACACACACACACACACACATATATATATATATATATATATATATATATATATATATATATATATATATATATATATATATATATATATATATATATATATATATATATATATATATATATATATATATATATATATATATGTAATGTATGGTGAATATTTTACCAAGAACTGAAATACCACCCACAAAAATTCCAGATAAGGTGAAAATGAAAGCCTAATTGAATCTACTGAAGAACGCCTCTATTCCAGGAACTTATAGAAGCTCTTAAAAAAGATACAAACCTGTGCAAAAATTTATCATAAGCAATGAAATCTATGTTTAATTTTCAAATTTTGTTAACAAGCCAAATTATGGATACATTAGTCTCATGAAAATCCTTAAATGCTTTATGAAAAACAGTTTCACAGTTAAAACATGGCAGTGTTTGCGGCGTATCGTCATTTGCAATCATGGGACATTTTTAAGGGTGATTTCGGAAATGCCGTTCCTGTCAATGTAAAAAGTTACGCTCAGATGATGAAACCATTTCCAAACATACCTAATATATGTTTTTGATTTTTATGTAACTTAAAACAAATTATTTCAATACGATAGAATCACATGGCATGTCTTGGGATTTCGGTTAACTTCTAGATTGATGGTGTGGCGACCAGGAAAAAGATCATCTTTCCTGGTCATCTAATCTGCAAGTATGTTAACATTACTAGCATCAAAGATATCGACTGATAGACATAATATTAAATTTCTGTAAAAAACTTTCAATATTTGTTGAGAAAAATGTGGGCAATGTTAAGACCTTCGTTATGTCCTTTTCAAGTTTATCGTGAAATTCAAACTGTCATTTACATTTAAAATTGTCAGAACATAATTTTAAAATATGATTTTACTGGATAGTAATTATTATTGACAAAATAATGTTTGTTCTTTCAATAATGCTGTAAAAATTTCTAACATTTTTTAAATGATCAATTTATTTGCTAGATATCAATTGAAACCAATTTTTTTCTATTTGGAATTGAAATATATAATTTTTAATAGCAACTTTTTTAAAGATTGGATAAAGATTGAAACAACATATTGAGTCATGAATTGTTATTATTGTCAAATAATTGAGATAATTATTTAGTATAATGGGTAATTTTATTTTAAAATATACTTACCCACATTTTCGAAATATTCTAAGCAAATACTATCTTGTTTGAGACAAAAAATAAAAATTTTAAATTTCGTGTCACATGCTAGTTGTTAGCAATTTTTTTATCAAAGACATTCTTTGAAAATATTTTATTAAATAATTTCTCCTATTTGAGAGCAGGGTTTATTCCTTTCTAATAAAATCTAGCATTATATTGGCTTATTAGTTCATTTAACTGACGCTTTAATTCTTATTTTGCACTATGTTTCTTTTTATTATGCTCTGATTCTCAAAGAGCAATAACAGAAATTATCACATAATAAAATTCTGGAAAATGATTTACACGATTATACGTGATAGAACTTAGATTATCTTGGCTTTGAAGAAAAAGGTATTAAAAAAACTGGAAAACTGGAAGCAATAAGTTTTCCATGAAGGAGAGAAAACTTGATAGACACCTATTCAACAAATTAAAACTTAGGTTCAAAATGAAAAATTTAAGAAAATAGTAATTAACATAATTCTTTACTTCAATACAAGACTAACAGATTTGTAAAATGTTACTGCACAAATTATTCACATTCCAGAAATTATTGTATCATTGTTGCATGTTATGGAAATACAAAATATGGAATATGAAAGTGCATAAATAGGATAAATTGATTGCACAACATGTGAGCACTGCATACTATGACTTCATTTTCCAGCGAATTACGTGAATCAATTTCTTTAGTGCCAATCGAAATGGCATACATTATGATGATAATTTGAACATGCATACTCAATTAAGATATTAGAATTAACTTTAAATTTTCATATATAACTCAATCATCTTGATTGCCTCAACACAAACATGCATTGCATAGTTTATAATGATCAACCTCACTTTATTCTTTGATATAACAGAAGCACTGCAGTATATGCTTCAGTATGTAATTATAAAAAAGATCCAGAAAGCTCTTTCATCATACTTTGTTATAAATCATTCATTATTCTGTTATGATTTGTGATTGATTTTCTTAATGGCTTTTATGTGGTCTTTACGAGTTACTACAGGTTAACTTAATTACTAGAATAAACCTATAATTAATAGTTACTCAACAATAATTCTCAAAATATTATTCATCTATTCAAAAAAGAATTAATTTCTTGTTAGTAATTCTGTGCTTCAGCCAATAACTAAGTTTTGTTGTAAAATCTATGAAACAGCACTGATTGTTGATATAGTTACTAGCTATTGTTGAATTTAAAAAGAGGTATAATAGATCCGTTCGCCAAAGACGCATTTTAAATTTTTCATTTTACCTTTGTTTTACATTTACCAATAGCTGAATAGTAATTCTGCCCATTTATAAACTAAGGTTCATAAGGTTATATAATTCATAACGGTAAAATGCATTTTAATAAAGTGAATCTAACTTAATATATATCTCTTGGTTCTATACAAGTAATAAAAACAAGATTTTAAAAAAAATGACTATAAAAAATAAAAATAATGTAGAAGAATATTTAATTTTACATCAAGAATTTAAAATTCTCTCAATAATGCTGTATTTCATCCACACCAAATTATGAGTAATTCCTTGTTTTGGTATCTAATGTATAAAAAATAATTATTCAAGGACATGAAAGGGATATCTCGAATTTGAAGTACTAGAGCGAGTTGCAATATTTTCTGGAAGAAACATCGTATGAATGAGATTTCCACGCACAACAATTCAAGGTGTTATTTTGCAACATCATAGCGCTTTTGACGAACATGATTTCTAACTAGCTCATTTGCCTAAAATTAGTTAAGTTTCTCAATGTGTCAAGGTCACAAGATCTTGCGTTATCTGAATACAAAATAAGAATGTAATAGATAAGCTTCTAGATTCCCTCATTAATAAGTGTCAAAAGTCTAAGAAGACATGAAGAAGCACCAAGCCAAAGTTATCGAATGTAATACTAAGGTTGTAAATGTATCACTTGCTCATAGCATAACACACTGTAGCTAAATTACATTTCATCGCATGAATTTTGCGACAGTGAATACATGATTTCTATAATCATTATATTATATTCTAAAACTAAACTAAACTCAGTGACACTACAGCCCATATGGAGCCAAAGCCTATATACCCATATCTGTTATTATGACCTAGGGCCCTGGGATGCAAAGCATATGTCCCAGTTGGGTAGTCAGCCTGATGCGAAACCCCCAGTGTTTAGTTCCCAAGCATGCTTGGTACTCAGTTTTATTGACCCAATGAAGGAATGAAAGAATATATATATTGGATTTTATAAAATCCCTAAAAATTATATATTACTACCGATTAATGAATTTTACATTTTTCAATGCATTTTACAATTTCAAAATTTATTCATTTTAACTATGTATTTTATATTTAATTTAAAACTTGATAAAATATTTAATAAATATGACACTATATACAAATGAATGTTTTTAAAACAATAACAGGTACATTCTGTTTTTTATATACTCTTAAATTATATTTTGTAGGGAGTTGGATATCACTTTTTCTTTTCTCAATTTGATTTAAATACGACTGTCTTAGAATTGATGAAAATCCCGCTCAAGGAATATTTTAAATGTAAAATAGTAAGCAATGGAAATGAAACAAATTGCAAGTAAGTTTAATTTATTCTTGCAGTTTTGACATCAATATTTTTATAATTTTAGTCATAATAGAAACATGGAATGTATATACATCGCATTTTTTCTCTTGACATATAATACGTATTTTTAATCGAAATTTAGAGTACATGCAGCAAGCGGAATATTAAAATTATATAAATATTAAGAAAACTTAAACATGCAAAAATCAGATTACTTCATCCTCCTAAATGCTGCGGTATTTAAAAGAAATGACATACTTATTGAATTTAACAAAATTTTCAGTATTAAATAATATGAAAATTCACACATCATAGTTGCCATCAGTTATATAGCAATAAGTTGAATCCTATTTGAACCAATTCATCGCCAATAGTTAAATTTTTATCAATATTTATACATTACTAATATATCTTGAATGCATTTTATCTATTTTTGTGCTAGTTTCATTATCATCTGTGTGTTTTACTGTAGATTTAAACCTTCTGTAAACGGTTTACTAGTACATGTATCTAAATTGCTTTAATAAACTTAAAATAAATTATATATATATATATATATAATTATATTTCCAAAATTAATATTACTTCTGGAATCTTTATGAGGTATAAAGAAAGCTTATGCTGAACATTTTTTATCTTCAATTGTACTCATTTTTCCTCCGTTAATCATTTTGCTTAAACATGGATAAAAACACTAATTCGGAAATTGGATTTCAGCTTATTTTTCTTTTAAAGCACAGGCACACACACGCAACCATAAATTTTTGTTTTCTATCATCCAATAAACAAGGAGACGCTATTCTGGAATCAGTTTTTCGTAAGGTGATGTTTTTAATATTACGAAAAAATTACGTTTAACTTTCTTTTAAAGACACCAGGTATACATGTTCAGATATCTCGTTTGATGCTGATAATATCAACCCTTTTCCTAATACTATTTCGTTAGATAAAGTTCTGCGATCATTTTGGTTGCATTTTTTTTTAACATTACAGTTTGTTTTGATATCCGCCAGTTCATTCACTCAGCTTCTATTTCCGTTTATTATTTTCCTTAGTTATTCTAGTAGATCACTATGTGCGCTGTCATGGTATAACCATGGTCAGTATTTACACGGTACCATTGGAAGCACTTAAAAATTGAAGTGTCTTTGTCACATTGCTTCAGCTATTCGGGCTCCTACAATTTAAAAGTCTGTGAGATCTTGACTTTTATACTTTTGATAAAAATCCAAGGAGTATATTAGGTTGGGGAATAAATACTTAGCGTTTTTACCAAAGACTTTTATTTAAACAAAAAAACAATAACTATATCAATAAGATAATCAATTATATATTCGCCGTTGCTGTTTACAACCTCTTCCCACCTCTCGACCAATTTGTTGATGCCGTTCCACCAAGAATCTCCTGGTCTGGTCTCAAATTAGTTGTTGAGCCAGTTTTTAAGGACCTCTTGGTGCACTGGTAAATGCTAGAAAAGAATGCCACAGCCAACAAGGAGCTCTACATTGCCCAGTGCTACACACGTGAATGAGGCTATTCGACTGAAATGACATGATCGACATGGTCAAATCATACTCTTTCACGACAACGCCAGGCCCCATGTTGCACAAGTCGTCAAAGCTGCACTCCAAGAACTCGAATAGGAGGTCCTTCAGCATCCGCCGAATTCTCCGGACCTTGCACCGACCGATTACCATCTTTTCCACGCCTTGTCAAACCAAATAAAGGGCGCTACCTTCGAAAACAAAGAGGTTCTTAAAAACTGGCTCAACAACTCTTTGACACCAGACCAGGCGATTTTTGGTGGAACGGCATCAACAAATTGGTCGAGATGTGGGAAGAGGTTGTAAACATCAACAGCGAATATGTAATTGATTAACTTATTGATATAATTATTGTGTTTTTTTTTTGTTTGGTTTAAATAAAAGTCTTTGGTAAAAACGCTACGAACTTACACCCCAACCTAATACAATTTCACTCAAGATACTTCATTTTATCAATCATATGCAGTTTTCAAAAAAAATGGTAACTAGGATTATATTTTAATGCTTATAAAGTATTTTTAGATATCATTTTTATCCAAAATGTTTTCATAACTTTAATAAGCATTTGCATATTGAGAAAATTTTATTTTTAAACACGCAGTATTCATAATTTTATTTTGAATGATTTGAATTTTGAAAACATATATATAATTGAGATAAAAAGATGAAGGACTTTTATTCTTTAAAAAACTTCTTTTTTACTGAAGAACGTCAAAATTTAATTCTTGCAATAATGATCTAATAGAAAAATTCCATTTCTTCATTGAAATAAAAAGAGTAATGATGCAATAAGAAATTTATGCAGAAAATTGAGAATTCTGAGTTACTAGCCATCTCCCTTTTTCAATAAAATTGGATATGTCAACAGATAAATGTAATTTGGTTTTAAAACTAAGGTTACATTACAGCTCATACACAATTACTTGAACTATAAGCTAAACAGCTTTCATTTTAAAATCAATAAATTAGTAAATATTATTTGTGTAGTTTGTTTACTTCACTTTTTTGTATATTTAGTACAACTTCACATAATAACTCCTCTCATTTTACAATAATTTGTAATTCTAGTTTAAGCAAATAGAAAATTTCTCGCTATGCAAAATCTTTTAGAAAATTTAATTAAAACAATTATTTTATATATTCCTACAAGATGCAAAAATACAGTTTAAATTACACAAATAAATACATTTTATTTAATAAAAATTGTTTCTTATTTAAAATTGTATACTATACAACATCTTGTTTCAAGTTAGCAGCTCAGAATACTCGAATCAACATAGTTCTTTGTTAACAACTTATGTTTCCTAGAAAATGTTATGGAATAATTATTATTTAAAACGTTCAATGGAGGGAACTGATAGTTTTGTATCTAGATTACAGATGGCAGCACCAAATAGAAGCTTCCATCTGTGATTTAAATAGAAAATTTGATACGAATTTTTTAAAGTAAATAGAAACAGTAGTTTTAAAATCCACTTTTATATTGTTTGGTACTTGTATTGATCTATATGACTGCATTCAATTTTTTCAATTGAATTCGTAATTTTTCATTTTTTAATGATTAAACCCAACAACTGAAAGCATGACTAGAATAGAGTTTTGAAACTATACGTAGCTTATTGATAAAAATGGAAGTTTATAATATTTCAAGGCATCCTGCATAATGGAAAAAATTATTATATAAATAAAATACACAGATTAAATAACAGACTTATAAACTATACCAATTTTACAGCAAATTGTTTTTCTGGGCCGATACCAAAATAGCGATGTTGTCATTGAAATCATTGTTTTGGTAATCAAAAACAATAGAGAAAGTCTTATGATTTTATTTTCTTCTAAAAACATCTATTGTTTACTTAAAAAACCACATTAATCGAGCTATTAATTAACCAATATAAATTCATAGATGTTAGCGCCTTAAATAATGGTTCTTATTAATTAAAATATCTTGCACTTATTAATATTGATACTTTAAAATATTATTTAATTAAAATTATAATAAATGAAAATAATTTTAAGATCTAAGTTTAAAAATATTTTTTGAAAAAAAAAGAGTTTATATTAACACAGAATTCAAAATAGGTTATATGATTATTGATAAGTATAATATAGATAAAATGATATATATATATATATATATATATATATATATATATATATATATATATATATATATATATATATATATATATATATATATATATATATATATATATATTGTAATAGCATCGTTCAAAAATTGCTCTTCTAGTCATTAATTTTATTTGTTCAAAAAATTGGACTTTGTAAATTAAAAATTGAAAAATAAATATCTATGAAAGTTCGAAATCAATGTTTCTCAATTTTCCCTTTTTAAGATATGATCAATCAAAATGAATTTATTACCACATGCATGTAAGCTAAAATTAAAATGTAGTATTATTCACAAAATAATTGTAATAACATTATATTGTTAGATGGAGAAATGCAAAAATGTTATTATCCATAGCTTTATTTAATTTAATGAGAAAAATGTTATTAGTCATAACTTTTTATTTAATTTAATGTTAATAAAATTAGCCATAGAATTAAAGATTTTAGCCATAGAATGCTGATCATTTTTAGTCATAGAATACTGATATTCTTGTTTTTATTTGAATAATTTAAAATAATTTGCTTGATTTATTTAAGTTCAAATAAATTAATCAATAAATTAATAATTAATATAATTAATAATTTTTAAGGAATAATTGGATATCATTTTTATATTTCTAATTACATAGTTCTGGTTTGAAATATCTAAATTCGAAATTTAAAAAACTATTCAGTTTTACTAAATGTAAATAGTATGCATCTTACGTTAATAAGTGAAGATTTCATCCCCCCTCATTCATTTTTACACTTAGTTGTATAGTAATTATAGATATTTGTTTGAGTATCAAATATGTTACAGATTTTTTATAACTTGCTACGGAGAAATGTTTAAATAAGATGTAGTGTAACGATTACCACAGGAATATGGATTAAATCTTTAAAAAAATCCTTTCTGAATCAAATACGAGGTGAATAAAAGGTTTCAAAAAATTCTGTAATCTTTGCTGTTAACAAAATTACAAAAGTTCCATAAAATTTTCACTTCATAACAACGTCAAGCCCAACATCTGTGATTCAACATCCGAAGATATTAATTACTCTTTAATATAAGAATGCATTGCATACAGTTTTGAATTATATTGTATAAAGCATTTTTGGTTATAATTAATAATTATTGCAAGCAATACGATATACATTGCTTCTTTTTCTCTTGCATCTGGCAATATCTCTTTCACTTTAAAATATAAAATGTTTATAATAAATATTGTTTATAATAAATAAACGCATGTTTATAATAAATATTCTAGAAAATTTATTATAAACATGCGTCAAATATCTTTTTTCAAAGAATTTTTATCATTAGTTACGATAAGAGAAATCAAATCTATCATACAATAATGTTTCTTTCTATAAACGTAGATTTTATGTTTAGTAGAATGTACTTTAAACCAGTATTTCTCAACTGGATTGACTCCAAGGACTAGTAAAATATTTCGGTACATTCTCGAGGACCGGTAAGTTTAATAACGACCCATTGGCAAAAAATTTTCACATAAATAAATTATGAGACAAAAATAATTTTTAAAGAATAATTAGAGAATTAAAATAATCTTATAATTTATTACGATAGGTATTCAGCATTCAAGTAATCAGCGATACTCAAGGCAGACAGGGGCACGTACACTGGTGTAACTAAGGGTACGACACTGCAATTTATGAAAGGCGATTAGGTATATTGTTGCCAGTTTGTTATATTTTTCGTCATCGATCACACACATATTATTTTCTAATCTGGTAAACTATTGTTATTAAAAGCCATGGTTATTGTAATATAGATGTTGTTTTAATATCGGTTGTTGGGCGTTGAGACATTTTGGATTTTGGACAGACAGCTGTAGATTTCGTGAAGCAGTGCCGGTCTGAGGAACGGCGGTTGAGAAACACTGCTTTAAACCACTAGACGTCAACTTTTCGTCCAAACAGGGGATTCCACTGGACGTTAAATAACCCTATTTTCGTCAATTGGAAATCTGCACTACATCGTTATTTGATGTCTGAGGAACGCAACTTGGACGTATTCATGCACGCTGATCCATATCAGGATATTTCATGGATGTTCTTAAAATGAGGCTTAGATACTGAAGTGTATAATTTTTTTATCTCTGTATCTGTCTCCATCTGTCTCATCACAATAACTCATATTTCGTCTGTTAGATAAAGTAAACTCTTTGTTATTAATAAGATTGTTCTCTTTGATATATTCATTTTAACAAATTTTTATTTGCTATCAAGTGACTTAGACCATTGTACACTGGAAAGCTTATTCTTTACTTTAAATTTTACGTATCCATCCTAGAAGTAGTTTGAATTTCAGAAAAATAATTATTTCCCATGATTTTAAGTTTTAATATTTTATCTTTCTAATAGTTTTAAGCCAAAAATTTTTAGCAGGATTATTTATTTACATTTTTAATTCCAATAAATGGGAAGTAAACCTGCTAAAATAAAGAAATATATCAAAAATTTTTAAAACTTACATTATACAGAGTAGGAATCTGTTAAATCACATTATTCTAAGCAAAAAAATACATTGTTACATTTAATTGATAATTAATTTTCATTTCTACAATGTAAAAAATTTTTTCTCATACAAGATAGTTTTAGTTATACAGATTTATTAATAATATTAGTAGAAATCATATCAACCTATAAAACTTTTCATTTGCTATTTTAATTAATGATTTTTTCCCAAAATGAACATTATCTTATTTAATTTACATAGATATATGAATTGTAATAAAAATAAAATAATTTACTTTAAAGATATTACCTACAAATAAGACTTTTTGAATGAGTATTATAAAGTAAAATAATATATTAAATATGAATATAAGAAATATCCAAACATTATTAGTACCATTGTGAAAATAAGAAATTTTGTTTACAAATATATTCAATATACACAAATTCCATCAATTAAAAAATTTATATTTAGAGTTATGATATAGTTCCCAAATAAAAAATAATTAAACAAATTGAATACTTGGAAATACGCATAAATGAGTGTTAGTTGTTTAGAAACTAACTCAACACAAAATATAACAGCAAATTTGATTCACAGAACAGTCGAAATGTTAAATCACCAAAATGTACACAATTCATATATAATTATTTTTACATAATACACAATGAGTTTTTTTTTTCATTTAAAATATAAAAAAACATACAATTAATTTACACTTCAACTTCTAGAAACTTCAGCAGAAAAGTAACGGGAATTTTTAATCTATTATTACATCTTTGAGAAAGTAATCGTTCAAAATCACACATAGTGAATAAACATTCTTCATTAAACTTCAAGATATGAAAATATATTAGCTTATAAAATTTTTAAACATTTTAATAGATCTTCAGTTGAAATATCAATCAAGTATGAAAGAAAAAATAGACAGATATAGTTTTTCACATGATAAGAAGCAAAATATTGAATTTTGTAGTTGATGCTAATCTCGGGATTATCTAGCAGAGCTAATCTCATGTTTGTGAAAATGCAACACCATGAAGGATTTACGCGAGTGAGCTGAAATTTTCAAAAAATGCAAAGTAGGGCATAATAGGTAAATGTTTAGAATTTGAGACCCGTAGCGCATGCGTATGCTAAGCAGCACCCTCTGAACGAGGGATGGATCCAAATAAATAAACAACTGTAGCGAGGCGTGTATGATTATCGGTGGCTATTTGCTAGTGGTGAACGTTAGCTCAGTCGTTACTTATGCCTCTTCGACGAAAGAGAGCGAAATTTCTACAATTTATGGAGTTAGAACGGGGAAAAATCATCATTCGTAAAGCTGGATTGTTTTATCGTGTAGTAGCCACTCATGTGCAACGTAATAGCAGTACCAGCAGCAGCTGGAAGCAATGGGCTGACAAGTGTTGGAGAACTTGAAAATCGGAGTGGACCCTGAAATGTGACTTCACTATACTAATGATAGACACTTGGTTCCCATGGCGCTGACGGACCGTACAGCTTCCTCAAGACAATTGGCAGCACAGTGGTTAATAGCTAAAGGTATTTCATTGTGTATTTCATCAATTCATTAAAGTCAGCTGTGCGCAAGGCCCCCTTTAAACAGAATCCCCCTCACGCTAAACTATCGCCACCTGCGGCTACAATGAGATAATCAGCACAGAGACTGGCATGCTGATAGGCAGTATGTCATGTTTTCTAACGAATTCCACTTTAATTTGTGGTACCATGATGGTTTCATTCGTGCCAGACGATATGCCGGTGAAAGCCACCTTCCGGAGTCCATTATCGAACGCTACAGTGGACGAACACCTGGAGTTATGGTCTGGGGTGCCATAACATATCATGGACGATCTCAGTTGCTACGAATTGTGGGTAATCTGAACAGCAACCAGTACATTAGTGAAGCTCTAAAGCTTCAAGCTGATCCCTTCCTCCAAGGCTTGCCAGGCACTGTATTTCAACAGGACAATGATCGTCTTCATATTGCCAGGTCTATCCAAACCTTCCTTGCATCGCGGTAGGTACAGCTTCTTCCTTAGCCTGCGTATTCCTCGGATATGTCCCCGATTGAACATGTGTAGGATTTCATTGGTCGGCGTCTTGCTCGTGATCCTCATCCTGTTGCTTCTACAAACGAACTTTGGGTACGCATACAAACAATATGGAATGCTCTTCCTCAGGTAGACATTCAAAATTTGTTGACTTCATGCCACGTCATGTAGCAGGAATTACTGCAATGCGTAGTGGCTACACAAAATACTGATTTAGATCGCTTGCTATTTTTTTTTGTTTGCTTTAAAGTTAAATCACTTATTTGTACCACTACCATTCAACTGTGTATTAAATTTCATTCAATAATGACGATTCCTTCATGGTGCTGCAATTTTCACAAACATGAGTTTAGATAATCCCCATGAATCCGAAAATATCCAAAATGTCTAAAAAAGATGAGGAGCCCGCAGAACCTCGTCCTAGCTAAATCTTGAATTATTGATTTATAATTTCATATACAATAAAAAAAACACAAATTTTTTAATTAATTCTAAAAAATATATATTAAACATTGAATTAGGAACAAGATTCGTAAAATTAATAAAAAGTAAATGTAGGAAAAAAATGTTTTGACTTGCTAGACATATAGAAATTAAATGGTTTCTAATTAAGAAAACTATTATGCAATAAATTTTATTCTATTTCCAAAGTTAATATTTTTTCAGTCTAACAACAACCGAAAAATTTAAAGATCTAAAAAATATTACATAAAAAAAACACTCAGGGCTAAGATGAAGTTCCGTGGATTAGGGCGTGTCAACGTTAATCTGTGACATCAAATTCCTTCTGCTGAGGTGCCTGCTCAGGTGTGACCTCCTCACCTGACCATGGTTCAAAGTTACAAGGCGCTTAGTGATAGGGGAGTAATCCGATTTCATTAAAGTTAAGGTATAGTCCCTGGTTCGCCTACTCAGTGATGCTTTGAAATGAAAATGATTTGCAATGTATAAAATACAATTAGCAAGTTATATATAAATCTTAATCATAAAAAATTATGTATTTAAAAATATATTAAGATTTTTATGTTCTTTTAATCTTAGTATTTCTTTTGTCGACATGAGATTTTTTTCTCCTCTAGTATAGATGATGCAGTCATCGCTTCTTACTACAGTGACACGAATTCTCCAAATTTTTGCTTTACAATAAATTCTTTGTGGGAGAATCCAAATAAAACGATACAAAAAATTAAGAAGACTGACAGTAAGTACTTATTTTTTGCTTATGATTATTAGCTTGGTTGGCCCAATGAAGTTTTCTTATCAAAATTATTTCTCATTAAAAATGCTCAAGATGTCCCTAAAGGAAATGTCATTTTCTATAGAAAGAAGTTGACATCAAGATAATATGTTTTGGAATTACATGTTTTATCTATAGATAAAAATAATAATCATTAAGGAAACGTAATTAATGATAATCGTTCAATCCTTCAGCTCATATTTCATAAAAATATTTTTTTTACTTTTTTATATCATCATTTATGTGTGATCATTATTTAAAATTATTTGATTAGCTCCAAGACACAGCGGTTGATCACATATTTTTTTCATTTTCTCCATTATCAATATATTAGAAATAATGCTATAACCGCAAATTAAACATTTAAAAGAGGTTTTCTTCACATTAAAAGAAACAAAAACAACACAACTTAATATACATTGTACATATTTATAGTAAGAATAAAAAAATAATTGTGTACTTAACCCCAACAGGTTTCACAGTCGTCATAAGCTACTTGAAAAAACAAAGAATTACAGCTCCTTAGTATTTAATGGTATTTTTTTAAATATGGCAACTAATGAGTTAAGATGATTGGACCATCTTAATTCACTTTATGTTCATCAATAATTTCATTATTATAGAATTACGGTACAAATGCCGTATAATACAGCATGCCAAATTTTAAAATTTTTTTTGGCGACGAAGAAATGTTGTCAAGATGACGTATTTTAACGTCTCACGATGACGTAAATACTAGGGTTGCCAAAATAGAATTTTCTACATAATTCTTATAGATCCCTATCTCTATGACGTAATAAAAACCAAATTGCCAAATAAACAAGAAAAATCGCCAAAAAAATCGCCAAACTCAGAATTTGGCATGCTAGATTATACTGAATCAGTGCTAGTATCAGTATGACATTATGAAAAGTTTTGCCCGCTAAAATTAAATTTCTTTGTTTGGTGAAACAAATCCATTTGGTAAGTTATATTCTCTTACCTAAATTAAGATTTTGCACTTTTATATTATTTTTTAGAGTAAAAGGTTTTAAAGAATTCGACATGAAAAATAATGAAATAATAACTATTGACAACTCCATAAACATTATAAATAATTTGCGTGCCAACCAACGAATTTTCAGAAAAACAATTCAATCATACAAAAACTCTTTACGTGTTACGAGCAATTGAAAATTTAAAATCAAATGTACGATACACTCATTCATTTTACCTAACAATTATTTTCTTAGATAAAAGGCTGATATTGATTTATTAATTGGCATATGATGAAATATGTATAATGCATTTTTACAACTAAAGTGTTCTCCGATTTTAGGCTTGTAACAATTTATCTAATAGTTTTAATATTTTTTACATTTTCAGAATATAAAATCTTATTAAAATTTGTATATTTGTTTTAGTATTTCAAAGTATCAACTTTTGATAGCAAACAACTAACATTAACTATTTTCTCATTGAAATATACAATTGTTTTCTCAAAATAATCGCTAATGCTAATCAACGTTCGATGTGAAAGAAATTTCATTCATTTAAAACAATAAAGACAAATAATATGCTGTACATATTATTCATTAGCTTAAACTTTGATTTTATTTTCTATTGAATGAAGATTTATTAATAGGTTAAGAAATCTTAAATGAGTGAAAATTTTTATCCATGTGTTTGAAAAACCTTATTAGAATATATATATATATATATATATATATATATGTGTGATGATATGTGTGTGTGTGTGTGTGTGTGTGTGTGTGTGTGTGTGTGTGTGTGTGTGTGTGTGTGTGTGTGTGTGTGTGTGTGTGTGTGTGTGTGTGTGTGTGTGTGTGTGTGTGGATTAGTTTACGATAGTAATACAACGAATTTGCATTTTAACAATATTATATTAAACATTATTTACAAATATAATTACAAAATAAAGATATGAACATCTTATATTTCGGAACCGTCTTAGTTGGACCGTCGTTTGTTTTCTACTAACGTTCCTCTTCTAATCCTTGACACCAGGATCGCTTTGAAGCAGAAACCACTTGATGTCATGATGTTGAAATGCGTCATCTGGTGTTCAATGCATATCTCACACTCGGCCATTCTAAACGCTCAGGTCCTCCTGGCGACGAGAGTAACAGCAACTGCAAAATACAAAGAAAGAGAGGAAAGCGCAACAAGCAAGAGAAATAACTAACAAAATAGAATTTTGTGTTTTCATCTATTCAACAGCAAACGAAAGAGCCACGTCTTTCAATGTTGTGAAGATTCGTCTTAACTTCTTGAATGTTCCTCGTAAGCTGTTTGATGAATCGTCTTCTTCGTCTTTTTAATTCTCAGTTGCTCGCATTTTCCTTCCGTCGTGCTTATTTTTATCATATGCAAATGTATCACAAACATCTTGATGTAACACACAAGAAAAAATATTTTAATTGATACTCTAATACTTGAAATAATGCTAAAGAAAAAGGTTATATATAAAAGAAAATTTCTTCTGGAATCACGATATATATAGAAATAGTTCAGCAATAGACACAATATATATTATACACAAGACAATAGTTTGATAAAAATTATTTACATTTTCGACCAAGGTTTCATTATATCTGCAGAGGAAGATGTTGTATTGGGACCTTCATGATTACCAACTTTTTCTACATCATATCTGTCATTACCTTTTACAGCTTTAATTTTGTATGGTCCAAAATATTTCAGCTTAAGTTTTAAACCTGGTCCGAACTGTGTTCTTTGGATAGCGACTAAATCACCAACTTCATATATTTTGGGAGGTTTTCTCCGTTTATCATAATAACATTTACTTTGTGTTTGATATTGTAAAATATTAGTTTTAGCAATATTACGCAATTGTTTTTTATCATGTACTACATATTGAAGATGTTCTTCTTCCAGTAGTTGTTTAATGTGAATGTCATCTTTATTTCGCATTTTAATGCCAAGCATTAATTCGAATGGTGAGAATTTTGTTGTTTGTGAGGCAGTACTGTTCATTATGCGTTGGACATTAGACACATGTTTATACCATTTTGTGGGTTCGTCTATAGATAATTTAGTTAAAACTGCAATTATGGTTTGATGCATACGCTCAATTTGTCCGTTTCCGCGAGGTACTCCAGTCGTGATAGGTAGGTGCTCAATACCTTCTTCATTACAATAAGATTGAAATTCTTGGGAGGTAAAAGCTGATCCTTTATCTGAGATTATTCGACGAGGGTTACCAAAAACTGTTTGCTGTAATTTTAGCTTATCTAATGCATCTTGTGCAGAGGTAGATTTAACAGGATATATCCAAATAAATTTTGTAAAAGCGTCCACTACAGAAAATAAATGTTTGTAATTTTTGTTTGTAGATGGCAAGGATCCTAAAAAGTCAATGTGATATGTATCGAGAGGAGTGTCACCTTTTGGGATTGGGTAGAGGAATCCTTCAGGTTTACCTGCTTTTTTGGAAGACAAGATACATGTGATGCAATTGGCGATGAAAGTTTGTGTTAACTTATCTAAATTTGGAATATAATAGTCTCTTTTAATAATTTCTGTAGTCTTTTGTACTGAAAAATGACCTTTAGAATGCGCATGTTGAATTAATTGATTGCACATAGCTTGTGGGACGACTAAAAGTTCTTGATCTTAGACCAATTTGTATAAAATGCCGTTTTTAACTCTAAAATCAGAATTAAGTGATTTTTCGACTGCACTCTTCATATTTATGATAAATTCATCGGTAGATTGCGACTTTATTATCTTCTGTGTAATATCATCAGGAGAAATAATCATAACAGGGTAACGACTTAAAGCATCAATATGTTGCATTTGTTTACCTGACCTATGAGAAATTACATAGTCAAAGTCTTGTAACAAAAGAGCCCATCGCGCGATTTTTGCGCTTAATTCAGCTTTATCCATTGTTTTTTGAAAAGCCATACAGTCTGTAACTATTTTAAATTTAGTGCCGTGTAAATATACGCGGAATTTTTTAAGAGCTTCTACAACAGCGAGTACTTCCAGTTCATAACTGTGTAATTTTTCTTCCTGGGGAGATGTTTTTCTGCTCATATACAAAATTGGGTGAAAGTTTCCGCTATCAGATTTTTGAAGGAGAGCTGCGCCAAATCCAAGTTTAGATGCATCTGTGTGTACCTCTAATTCTGAACCTGGCACAAATAAATGCAAAACAGGATGTGTTGTGAGTAATTCCTTTAATTTGAGAAATGCAGTCTTTTCGGTGGGACCGAATACAAAAGTAGAAGACTTTCTTAGTAAGTCACTAAGAGGTCTGGCAACAGTGGCATAATTTGGAATATATTTTCGAAAGTAGCCTACTAAACCCAGAAATGATTGCAAATGTTTGACGTCTTTGGGTTCAGGGAAGTTAATAACTGCTTTTATTTTTGATGGAGAGGATGAAATAGTATTGTTTTCTATAATATGGCCTAAAAATTCAATTTTTCTTTGCAAAAATTGGCATTTCTTAAAATTAATATTTAGTCCATAATTTGAAGCAGTTTCGAGAACACGTTTCAATTTAATAAGACCCTCTTCTTCAGTTTTAGACGGTATGATAAAATCATCCATGTACATAATTAAAATACCATCTGATATTAATTCTCTGAAAACACAAGATAAATATCTATTGAAAGCGGCTGGACTAATTGTTAAACCAAATGGAGCTTTAAGGAACTCATATTTCCCGTTATGTGTAATGAAACTAGTGTATTTGGTACAATTAGGGTCAATATCAACATGAAAGAAACCATTTTTTAAGTCAATAGAAGTGAATACTTTTGCACTTTGTAACTGATCTAATATATCATCAATAAGAGGTAATGGATAATGATTTTTAACAATTTTCTTATTTAATTTACGAAAATCAATACATAAACGTGTAGAATTATCTTTCTTTTTTACCAAAACAATTGGACTAGCGTATTCGCTACAAGAAGGTTTAATTATTCCTTCTTTTAACCAATTATTGATTTGTTTGGATACAAATTCTTTTTCTGGTATGGACATTCGACGTGCTCGTTGGCAAACTGGGATATCATCTTTTAAAATAATAGACATTTTCATCTCTGTTTTTCGCGTCTTATTGGGTTTGTAGTTGTTAATTAAATTGTTTACTTCTTGTTTACATTTTTTGTCAAGTATGTGATTTAAATCAATGTCTGTGTTGTCAACCACATTAACTAAATGCACGAAAAAATTATTATTTTCTGCTTTACATAAAGAAATACCATTTTTATTAACTGTTAGTGTTCCTTGAGTAATTATATCTGTACCTAGAATTAAGGGTAAACTCATCTGATGTTGAGAAATAACGTAAATTGTTCTAGAGAAAATATCATTATCGATTTCTATATTTGCCTGAAATGAATCAAGAGGCTGTACTTTAGAACTACAAAATCCATTTAGTGTTAATTGAGAATCGGTCAGTTCAGAAAATTCAGTTTGACGATACAGATCTTCGCGTAATAAAGTTGCATGGCTTCCGGTATCAATAAGAGCATCTATCAATATACCTGAAATTTTAACTATTTTATGCATGTCTTGTCGAAAAGTGATGTGATTGTTAAGAGTACGAACTGTTGAATTGTGATTATCTATTGGTGTGGAACATTTATTATCACTGGCTTTATGCCCAAAAGAATTACAACGAAAGCACTTTAATCCTTTACTTTTGTCTCTACAATTAATTGATTTATGTCCATTTTTTCCACAGTTAAAACAACGAATAGGAGTAGTCTGAATTTTGATTTGAGTTTGATTCTTAATTGTTTGTTCTACCACAGGAATTTTAGTTTTCACTTTTTGACAACTTTTTTGAATGTCTTCATAAATTTTTAATTTTGTTTTAAATTCTACTAAATTAGTGGCACCGTACAAGATTGCTTTATTCTGGGGAGAATCATTAATGCCTTGAATAACATAATGAATTAGAGCCATATCTTCGAGTTGAGCTCGACTAGCAATTTCTTTCATAATTAAAAAATATTGAAATATTGATTCTTTATCTTTAATTTTTCGACGATTTAATGTGTCATGAATTTCTGCTGAATTAATTTGTTCACCAAATTCCGAAATTAAAGTGATTTTCAATTCAGAATAGCAATGAATATTGCTTTCGCTTTTAACCTCTTCGCGACGGGCGGTGCATATATGCATTTTGTTCGGACGAAAGTGAGGGCCGGGCGGTGCATATATGCATTTCGTTCGGACGAAAGTGAGGGCCGGGCGGTGCATATATGCATTTCGTACGGACGAAAGTGAGGGCCGGGCGGTGCATATATGCATTTTAAGCTGGAACAAGTTTTAATAATCACTAGATGGCACTATGTGTCCATTACATTTAAACTGAACGTAGTTGTAGTGTTCTGACCTTCATTTTTTTCATATTCTTGCTTTTTTTGGTATTTTGATTTCAGCTGTGGGTGGGGAGAGAAGAAATCTCAATGTAAACAAACACAGCTCAGCTCTTCAACTATCCACGTGATTTAAGGATTCTCGCTTCTGATAGCTCTCCGAACACTTTTTTATTTTGTTTTCGCTAGTATTGGAAGTCTTTTAGGGTTTTAGCGTTAGTTTCGTAACAGTTTTTACCGCTTTCGGTTTTACTTGCTCACTTTTCTTGTTATTTTGAATATTCTCGACTTCAGATTATTATGGCGAGGATTATCTGGTAGGCATTTTCCTACCCTTAATTTGAACAAAAAGGGAGAAAAAAGTCGCAGAAAGTGCATTGTTTGCTCACAAACCGTGATGAAAGAAAAGAAAACACAACAAACATTTTATACTTGCAAATCATGAAATGTCGGACATAGCGTTTCTCCGTGATTTGAGATTTTCCATACTCAATCTTCATTTTAAATTTTGTTATTTTTTTCTTGTAAATAGCCCTTGTATAGTTTTTATTAATTTGCAAATATGTTGAAGTGTTTTGTCAATTAAAATTTTTGAAAAACTAGAATTGCACTGTCGAAAATTATTTCTCAGAGTAAGCAACTTTTTTATTTATATATTTTCATATAAATTGAAGAAAAAACATTATTAAAGTCTAGTTTTAAGTTATAAGATAGATTATGTGATAATCTAAAATGCTACCAAAAATCACGGCGATAGGACTTTAACTTTATTATCTACGAATTTTTTTCTAAAGTTAGGCCTAGCGGAGAAAAAACCCCCCGTCCTGTAAGATCATTCCTTTCGCTTCAGCTTCGTCCTGAGCGTGCGTCTTAAACAAAAGGTTAATAAATAACAACGCAATTCCACTTAATGCTCTTTGTGCAAAAATAAATTTTTGAATATCTGATAAACTAAATGATATAGCAAACGCTTCAAATTTCTGAAGCCATAATTTGACATTTTCATTTTTATCCCCAGTATACTTAGGAACTAAATAATCAATATCATTGAAATTAAAGAGCAATCTTGTATGAAAAGAATTAGCATCAGAAATATGACGATCATGCACATTATTAAGATACACATTATCGCTTTGCACATTCGACTGAGTAGAATTTGGAATCACTTCAGTTTCATCATCAGTTATTTCACAATTTTTTACATTTTCTTGAAGAGACTCCAAATCAGTGAGGGATGATAAAATTCTTTCTGCCAATTCAGGTTGTGTTCCATTAATATCGATTTTCAAAATATTAGCAATCGGAATTAATTCGATTAAAGAAAAAGTTGCTTTGGTATCAATTAATTTAGACTTAAAATTTGCATCATCTTTTTTGAAATCGAAACCATGAAAGTTTCTTATTCGAGAACGATTTAATCTATCACCTTCTTCGCCAAATAACAGTTTGTGAAGAAGTTTGATTTTTTCTCTTTTTTCAGTCTTTAGTGCAATCGCGACTTCTTTTATATCACTTAAAAACATGTTGAAAATAAGAGTGACTCACCCTTCTTCTAAGTAGGAATCCAAAGCCGCGAATGTAGGAAAGTCATAAATCCTAACCAGGCCCTCTTGAACTTGTAGGCGGCTCGGCGGCGATATTCAGCGTGAATGAAAACAAATCTCGTCAGAATATATTTGAATAGAAAAATAATTGGCCAGGGCCCCCATGTGGATTAGTTTACGATAGTAATACAACGAATTTGCATTTTAACAATATTATATTAAACATTATTTACAAATATAATTACAAAGTAAAGATATGAACATCTTATATTTCGGAACCGTCTTAGTTGGACCGTCGTTTGTTTTCTACAAACGTTCCTCTTCTAATCCTTGACACCAGGATCGCTGTTGAAGCAGAAACCACTTGATGTCATGATGTTGAAATGCGTCATCTGGTGTTGAATGCATATCTCATATATAATATATATATATATATATATATATATATATATATATATATATATATATATATATATATATAGTCCTTTATTCTTAATTTCAATGATTCTTATACTCTAAAACATCTATTAATAAAACAGAAGTAATAAGAACTTCATACATGTCATACAATTTATTAATGTAGTGGAAGATAATCTGACAGCTAGGAAGAGAATTCAGTGCAAAAATAAAATTAAAGTTAAAAAAAAAAGAATTTGATCACCACCTCTCTCACACACACACACAATTTTCTTGATTATAATATAACTTTTAATTGGTTAGTCTGAAAATATATAATTAAAACTGATGAATTCACGGAAAAAATGAAAAGAAAACAATGTCTGTCAATTTCATTAATATTCTATGTACCTAAATATTATCATAAATTTATGCAGATATACCAAAAAATGTTTAAAAAAATAAATTTATATTTGATATTTTAAGAAAAATTTCAAGTTTTAAATATTTTGTATTTGTTTATTTTCAAGCCGCTCTCTTTTATCAATGTAGTAAAATCAATAATAATTTTATGTTCAAATTAATTTTTATATTTTACAATGTATTTAAAAGAATTTTTTCATATGAACATTAAACCACCAAGGGAATAAATATAACAGTACCATTATTGAAAACTGAGGGGTTTTTTATCAGTTTTCAACTTATATGAAACAAAACATTTAAAATAAGATATTTGAAAGTGTTGACTTTGTAAAATTTATGTTTTTATGTAGGAAGAATTATATAACCTGAATAAAAGAAAAGTGTAAATTTATAAAATATTGCAGCAAAATTAAAATATTTTTCAGTAAAATTTAATTTATGTGTAGTTAACAAAAAATATTCTTACTTATTAACTACACATTTTTAATAAATATTACATTTTCAAAATATAGAAATCAAATATTTCAAGTATTCAAATATAAATAAATAATTACAAAAAATATTAACTTCAAAAAATTTAAATATTTCAAAATATAAAAATCAAATTTTCACTGAAATGATTTTAGAAATATTTAATTTACATGTGACAGTTTGTTTTATTTAGCATTTTATTGACTAAAATGTGGTTTTGATGGCATTTCCTCTAAAATTGTTAATTTGTATTTTTTTATTTACCTTTGCTTTAAGAGTACATTTAAATTCCAAAACTTTTCATACTTTATGTTTTTACCTAATTTATGAATAAAACTAAAGTTATCCAATATTCTAAAGTTAAATATTTAGAAAAAAGAGAGTAAAGATAAAACTCATAAAAACAAACATTTTCAATATAATCTTACCATTTTAAACTGAAGCGAAAATTTGCACCTATCAATCTAGGCTTAGCAGAAATTAGAGTATTTTTGGAAAAACCTTATAAATATACACTTTAAAGAATGAATATAATTTGCTTAATTTTTAATTAATTTAATGAGCATTTCGATTCCATAAAAACTTTTAAAGAACTTTAATTTATCAGCAAACTTTAGATTGATTTTTCAAATTTAAGTTCTTTACGTAATATTTTTCTTTTATATCTAACAAAATCTAGCTTACTAATATGAATTAGAATGTTCGGTACTTTAATACAATCAGTCACAATCATTGAATTCGATTATAAGAAAAAATTAGAAGAAACAATAATTTTTTATATTCATTGGAATTCATTTGGTGAGCAAGAATAAAAATATAAAAAAAACTGCATTGAATTCATTTTATTACAAAAACAATTACTGTGATATTTGGAGCTAAGTACTTTTCCGTTCGTTGAACTCTAATCGTTGCTAAGGTAAATATTGGCATTGTGTGTCACTGTTGCCAAGGTCTTACTCAGAAGTACCGGTTTTCCTTTGTCATACTTGCTTTGATAAGAACGATGACTTTTCTACGTGTGTGTGTTTAATTTACTACATTCCTTTAATATATCGAGTTCACCTAATAACTGCAGTTAGCGACTTAATTTAAAAATTGTTAACATTTTTTCCTGCTTATATAAGTGTAAAGGAATAAAGAAAAATTATGTGATAATGGGTTACTGATTTAAAATTATAATAAATTTAACTGTTTCTAGATTGGTGACAATCTAATAGAAAAAGATTTGAAACAAATTTAAATTTGTATCGAATGAAATAAATATTATTAAGTTAAGACTAATTGTTCTTAATTATTTTATAATATTTTGTTTAAAATTGATGTTTCTCTTTATTTCTCATTCTTTTGGCAAAATTCTCCAAAAAAATGAAAAGAAGGAAAGTTAATAGTGATCTTCAAATGTGTCCCTTGTTAAATTACTTTACAACGTTTCTAATTTTTTAGATGACAAATGTTTCATTTAAATACATTCAGATAAAATTATGTGGAACGAAAATTAATATTATTCGTCTTAATTATATACATTTTAATAACTGAGTAAACTTAATTGAAGAAATTTAAAACATGCTGTTCATTGATCATTGTTCAAATTCGTATTAATTGTGAAAATGAACATTGACAAAATAAACAAAAAATATTAATTTACCTTATTTAAAAAAACTGAGTTATTTTTAATACTCCAATTTTGGAGTTGAAAAAACTGGACACTCGTACATGTATCATTATTATTATTATAATTTTTTTTTTAATTTTTATCTAATAAGTAAAAGTTGGTTTATTGGTTTCGTTGCCATTCTATTGTCACTTTTTGCATTCGAGAGCCAATTCGACCGAGACAAACAATCAAAATTAGATTTCGAAGAGCTCGTTTCCAAGATGAATATCGAACTGCTGAACTCAGAATAATAATGATTTATGTATGATAACTGAGTACTTAGACTCCCTTGCGTTTATATACATTCGGGCAACATATAATTTTGGTGTTTCAATATTAAAATAAACATTCCCAAGTTATAAAGAAGTTATAAAAATGTGCATTTTTAAGAATTCTGGGAATATGATAAAAAATGTAAAATAAAAAATACATATTTAAATAACATTGATGTTCACAAATTCCATACCTCCTTAAGTAATTTGTGAATTAATATTTGCTTGCCTCATACTAAAGACAAATCATAGAGTGAGCTAGTAACCGTAGCTCTAGCCTACGATTCAATGGTTTGTGGATTCGATTCCTATTCGAAATTCAATATTTGTAGTGGTTAAGAATACTCTCTGATCTGTGTAAGTCTCTCTCAAATTAATCCTCGTGTGCAAAAAATTGAAGTTTAGTGAGCAGATAATTTTTTTAAAACTGTATTTATAATTATTACGATGCTTGCTCATCTAGTTTCTGTTTGTTTATTCCCCAATAAGGTTGTGAATTTTTTAGAATATTTCTACCCACAAGTTATTACGACTACAAATGTTTTATAATTGTTGAATATATTCATTATCACTCATTGTTTGGTTCAACTTAATCAAGAGATAGCTTCATGATGTGGATAAAGTACTGATAATACTCTGCCCATTTATACATATCATCCACACAAATATTGTGTTTGATTTGGATGTGCGTGTTCTTCAGAAATAATTCAATTAAAAAATTTCTAAGTTAATACTTCCCTTTCAAATTTTTTCAACATTTCGTAAAGACAAATAGCAATCATGTTTCATACAAGTGATTCATTTCAAAAATATTAAAGCATGTTTTTCGTAGTTTGTAAATTCAAATTTATTTTCAAAAAGCTTAATGTGTCTTTAATGACTTGATAGCAGCAAAAAATTACTTTCTACGGAAAGAATGAATAAACAGAGCATGTTAAAAAAAAAGAATGCTTTAAATTGTTTTCAAAAAAAAATAAATAAATAAATTAAGCATTCATTTTGAGCCCTTATACTTTTATATATAAAAAATAATGCCCATTGAAAGTATCTATTAAAAATGCAAAACAAATGCATGTTTTAGTTCGTGAAATTCCAAAGAATGAACTTTCAATTATTAAGTATAATGCTTTAATCGCAAATGTGTTATAAAATGAACTTAATTTAGAAAATGAAATGCGATTTGCAAAAAACTATACAGAAGTATTTTGATATAAACAATCTAATAAATAAATGCTAACTTGTAGTTATTGTCAGCAATCTCTGAAAGTATTATTTCATATAATTACATGACTACTTTATGAAGTCACTGCTACAAATAGAAACATTTCTAATAATATTAGTGATTTATGAGTTCCTCTTTTTGATTGCGTCATGTTGTTTCACCAAAATGTGAGGATTCTGAAAATATTGTATTTTAGTTTTTGCAACGTTTTTAATGCTAAATTTTCAAAACCTTTATTATTAAAATTCTTCTTATTTATTAGTTTCAAGTGGCAATAAATATTGTAACTGAATTTAAAATTTAAGTGACATAAAATCTACTTTGTGTTGTTTTCCAAACAAAATTCATCAGTTAATGCGTGTTAATTGCTCTTTTTTCAAAATTTTGTCATCAAAATCTTGTTCTGGTAAATATTTTAACTATGCTGTCACATTTGTGACAACATAATTAAATTGCTTACCAAAACAAGATTTTTAATCTTATGGGTTTAAAATATTCATTTGAAAAATGTTTTCATTTGGAGCAAACTGCATTATTTGAGAATGTAAAAGTAGTAGACTGTGTAACAATTCATTTATTTTATTTTCTTCATCAATGTATACTCGTATATGATAATGAGATAACATTAGGATTACACTATTAAACAAAATTTTCATGAAACTTTGCCCAATGGAATGCATGACATTTTGATAAGTTAAAATGTCTACACACAAAATGTTATGTATGAAATTTATTCAATATGTATGATATTTTATATTAAAATTTTTGGTGTATATATATATATATATATATATATATATATATATATATATATATATATATATATATATATATATATATATATATATAATTAATGTATAATGTATCTAAATAAACTCTTATAAATTTATGAATATAAATAATTTTTTCACGTGAACGTTTTTTTTTACCTAAAAATTAATCATATAGGAAGAAGTAGTTACAGAACAGTTAATTATCTAGTCTTCAATATTTTTTAATGTTAATAGGAAATCGTAAACGTTTTCCAGTTATTGAAAATATGTGAGTTTAGTGATTACTTTTTGAAATAATGTGTGCATATTAACTAAGTTTGTAACCTAGAATTTTGATTTAAAATATCTTAATTTCTTCTTCTCTTTCAGAGATATTAATCGAGTTTAATATAAATATCATTTATCGTGATGATAATGTCACAGATGACTTCATACAAGAGCCTAGATATAATACTATAGGTAATCCTATAGTAAATTTGGTTCTCCATTCGCCATATCTTTCTGTCAGTCCAATCACGAATGGTTACTCCTTCCTAGGTGGTAAAAAGTACAAAATTAAAGTAACAAAAGTGAGTAACTTTGGCTCCTTATCATTTCATATTGTATCAGTATGTTGATTTTATCATTGCATCTATAAATTTACAATACTTTTATATTTACTATATAATCGGGCCGAATTCTTTTCTGTGTACGTCTTTAGCTCTATTTCTTGTAGTGTTTGGTTCTGAATCTGAAGTTCAAAGATGTTCTTTCAAAGCAAAATTTTCAATGCAACTACCTTAACCCAAAGTTACTTAACTGACTTTCAGCAAATCTTTTATCAAGCGATGTATGGATATATTAAAAAAAAAAACATTTTTTTTCAACATCGTATTTTCTTTCCAGCTTAATTATGTAAAAATTTTACGGTATTTCTTAGCTTAATTCATTGAATTATACACGTTTCAGTCACATTAAAGTGGCCTAATAGCCTCGGTGATCTGGTTGGTTAGGGTGTCATTCTCATTATTGGAAGGTAGTGAGTTCGAATCCCGACATAACCGAAAATACGTCTTGTTAGCTAAAGGTGATCGATGCATGTTAAATATGTCGTGGTCGCAATGTCCTCCAAGTGAAAAGATACTTCTAGTGGTGGCAGGCCAAATATTGGGGGTCTCCTGCTTGTTACCTACTTCTTTTATCTAACTGGTAGAGCCCAATTCAGGACTAGGCACCAGCATGCTACAGCAACAACAATATTAAAGTTACCACCTGCTAAAAGCCAGAATAACCACCTTTCGCTTATCGGATTGCTGTAAAAGTACAGAAAGAGAGTCAATTAGGTTCCTGAAAGTAAGTGTTCAATGGGAAATTAAGCCATGTCGACTACAATGCCATAGCCAGCTGTACTAAATTACGTAGGAGAGAATTCATGCCAGGAACAACCCAAAAAGATGATCCTACAGATTTTCCATTGAGTTTAAGTCAAGTGAGTTTGTTGGCCAGGGGAGAACTGTAAACTCATAGAGGTGCTCTTCGAACCACGCACTTACACTGCCAGCTGTATGAATCTCGATTGTGCTGCTAGACGCTATCTTCCTGAGAAAAAACAATGCGCATATAGGAGTGGACATGATCTGCAATGACAGATGCGTACTTACATTGATATATCGTGCATCCATAATGAGAAGTGAACCCAGAGAATGCCAGGGAAACTTTCCGCACTCTATAATTCTAACATCTCCAACCTGAACCGTTCCGGATATGGTTGCATGATATTCCCTTGCAGAGGTTTCACGTCGTATACTCCAACGTTCATCTGTTCGATGAAGTATAAAACGTGATTCATCGAAAAATGCTACTTTATGCCACTCACTGAACATCCAGTTGCGAAATTCGAGTACAAATTCCAGCCTTCATCATCGATGAACAACAGTCAACCTATGCATGATTGAGGCGTCTGCTTCGGTGGCTCAAATATAACAACGTCCTCCGTAGTTTGAGAGACATTGATGTTAGCCCTTTCGTTCATTTGGGTAGTCAGTTGTTCAGCAATGGAATGTATATTCGTTTGAAAGCATCTCCATGGTCTTTGAAATTTATGTCACCCGTGGTGCATACGTTTGTCATGTCGCTGATTTTTGACAGACCTATTTTGCCATACACGGTATATTTTTACCTCGGCTGCAAGCGATCAGTTCACACACAAACTTAGCAATTTTGGAAATGTTTTGATTTTGGCCCGAAAGGCCGAAAGTCAATGATCATTCCCTGTTGGACGTCGGATAAATTGCTCTTTTCTGCTCTATGCCAACGATTGCAATGTTTTCTGAAACCTAATATACCCTTTATATACACTCAACTGCACTGCGGTGCTTTCTGTGAATGGTTATTTAACGACGTCGAAAGTGTGTGATGGTCACATTAATGTGAGTGAACTGTATTTTTTAATAAATTTCCTTTGGACGTAGATATAATGAGATCAGAGAGAGCTATAAAATCTTCTTGTTTGATAACATGCTATAAGATGACTTTCATAAGCATATATCAGAAAATAACACAAGTTCAAAATAAAGTAACTTAAAAAGTGTAATCGATAGGTGAATGAAAGGAATAGGAAAACCTCCATCTATAAATCAGAAATTTTAAGATTTATTTTGAAACTCACAGAGTGATTTGGCTTACATAGTATTTTCAACATTGTTCTGGATTATTTTTTTCGTTCTCTGGCTTTTGTTTGGACGCGATGGCTAATTTAAATGGTAACTACAGATTATAAACTGGATTTGTACATCTTCACTGATTTCAATATTTCTATATGATGTTTGTAGGACTTTTTTCAATCAAATGTTTAACATCATTCTTTCCAATCGAATGCAGACTTTTTGTTATTTCATCTTAAATTAAAAAAAGCCTTCTATGATGAAAGACTCTTCATAAAAGTTATAGATAGATTCTGGAATAAAATAACAATTTTTAAATACCTGATTTATATACAATATACATATAAACATATAAAAGCATATACTTATCTTTTTATGTTTTATTGCATACATAATGTTGTTTTAAATTTTAAAGAAATATGTGCAAATTCTTGAAAAAGACGAACTAATTCCTGAGATATTAAGTTATATATTTTATATTTTCTTACCATTTATAATTTTTATTTTACTTTAAGGATGAGAAGCACTTACTCCCACCACCATATCAAACCAACTGCACTGATTACATAAAAACATGGAAATTGCGAGGAAATGCTGCGCCACTCAATCAAATGGTAACTAAGGAATCTTCTTTATTACTGTAATTAACTGTACTGCATATCAGTATCTTACTCAAATTATTCTCCTTAAAATTTACAATATGCATTTAAATAAACCATTCATAAAATTAAAAATGTTAAAAATTCCGATGTTGAATATTGAAAAAAATTCTGAAATTATTATATGTATATCGAGAAAAGTAATTTTTGGAATCTACTTTGAACAATAAATAAGCTAATAAATTCAAAATAGCTACTGATTGTATGGGATTTCCTACGTTTGGTATTTTATAATTATCTTCCATCAGAAAATAGTGAAAATGCAGTTTTTATCAATCGAGTTGTCATACCCAAGTAAATTAGTTTACTTCATATGAGACTAATTATTTGTATTTTACCAAAACTATTATTGAGTTAAATAGGTTTTAACTTTTGGTGTTTTAATAAAAGAAATTTTTTTCTAATAAAAATAGTGCTTGGTAGTCTAGGGTTTTTTAATAACGTTTTTTATTCAAAAGTATCGAAATAAATAAATTTTGACTAAAATAAAGATAGATATAAGTATTTTCATTTATTTCCTGATATCATTTACCAGCAATGGTCCTTTAGTCCTTTATATTCCATAAATTAAAATTCCCAACACTTATGTTTCGCTCAAAAAACTTATCAATTTGCTTCGAAATTTAACTGATATAAACACATATTAATTCTTCACCAAACTAAAAATTGTTTTTGACCGTTTCAGATTTAACGCATACACAAAATTTGCTTAGGATGACTGCGGATTGTAATTACATGGATGACTTCAATAAAAGTGCTCCCTCTAGTTGTCATAATTTTTACTGAATTTGCTGATAACAAAGATGTTATGCAATATGATAACTTTTTAATAAATTAACATCAAAGTTATTTTGAATTACGTTAATTAAGCTTATAAATGATATATAAGCTTGAACTACTACAATATATTTTTGTCAACCACCTTAGAGATTAAAAATTAAATTGTCATATGTTTTGATTGTGTAATATGTCGTGTTTGATTTTACTCCAATTAACGTCACCTACTTCAAAGGAAGACGGATGAAATATTTAAATTAAGAATTTCTGATTTGCAGTCGTGGCACATAGCAATGTTATTAATTCGAAATGTAAGCATTCTTGAATCATTGTGGTAGTTTTCAGAATAATCGCGATTTTGGGATAAGAGCAAAAGTTAGTAAAATAACTTTCATTGAAAGAATAAGTGTAATAAATATTTATTTATTGTGAAACACATTTAATGCTTAATACTTAGCTGAAGAGGCTTAGCATTAAGCATAAGCCATCAGAAGATTTCTCCCTGTTAGTTTGAGCAAGGTAACCAGCGAGCGATGTCTCATTGATCCAAAATTACATAAAGAAAAAAAAGAAAACATAAAGAAAAATTAGAAAATGATTACTTTGAAAATACTATTAAAAGGCAGGTGTTTGATACACATAGTATTTAAATTCCTTAAGAAGTCGAGGGCACAATTATACGAGACGTGTTCTTATCAATTCCCTTAATATATATTTTACTTATTATTCATTTTTATGTTTGGGATTTTAATGACTTGGACTTAATTCACTTTATTCTTATCTATGATTCATTCATTTCATTAATCTCTATTTATTATAACTTTTTTCTATCTTTATTGAATTAAATGCAATTTAAAATATTTTTAAAAGAGGCATTAAATAAATATATTTCATTTACTATTCTAACATACAAAATTTATGTGACAAGAACTGCTATAACTATTAAATTAAATACATACTGGATACATTATATATATATATATATATATATATATATATATATATATATATATATATATATATATATATATAATGTAAAAAAACAAACCTACTTAATACTCACTTTGGATTATCGACCGCTTTCCCGTTCTGCCTTATAGTATCTTTTTAACAAGTGCCTTCTAAGCAATACTAACTAGTTCTTCCTTGCTTGAATTAGTTAGGGTACATATAATAGATCTTTAAGACTGACCAAAGTTTGGATAAATAAACTACTCTGCTGGCCACTCAAATTTCAACATCAAGAAAGGCAAAAGATACCACAACTAAATTTATGTTTTAGATAACATGTTGACCAAGTATCAAATGATTAAATTTATAGACTTCTGTGAAGTGTGATTTTTGCCAAAATCAGTAGCTAAAGTAGCAGCCATTGTCGAAGATCACCGCTGCCACACGCTTTTATATTGATTCAAAAAGACTTTGGATGTATTCTTGGGGTACAGCACACCAAGCAGCTTCTACGTGTTGCCAAAATTGATCTTATGTGGCAGCAGAGGATGTACTCTGGGTCAATTGCTTAGTAACCATGCACCACATATTTTCTATCGGCAAAAGATCCGGAGAGCGAGCCGGTAAGGAAACAATTCATTCTGATGATTGATGAAAAACCCTTGGACAATACGAGTCAAGTGTGGTCGCATATTATTCTGTTGAAATATGGCTGTGGGAAAGCCGTGAAGGTAAGGGAGGAATCTAGCACCTCGTAGATGTAGCGCTGGCTGTTTAAAGTATCGGCAATGCGTATTACAGAAGTACCAATGTGATATCCAATAGCACTCCATACCATAATACCCGGTGCAGGACCAGTGTCGAGGTGCATAACGTAGCTTTTCAGCATCCTCTATCCACGGTATCGCCAGACTCGAATGTGACCATCGTGATGTTGCAGACCGAAGCGTGACTCATTCGTAAAGACAATTTTATTCCATTCTGCTGTCCACATCCTTCTTTCATTGCTCCATTTGGCATCGGAGACGTCTGTGGTTCTGCGTCTAGAGTAGACGAATCAATGGACGTCTTGTGGACAGATTATTCTGCTGTAAGCGACGTTGAATAGTACGCACAACTGGATGACACGTTACAGACTGAATGCACCGTGCTATGGTGCATTGAAGTGGATGTGATCGAACAAGTAGGTGCGTCGTACCCTCCTACATCCAACGATCTCATATTCGTATTACAGTTGTTTGGTTTCGTCTAACTTGACTGCCGATTTCCCTGAAAGATAATGCACAATCTCGGTATGCCACTATTTTTCCTTTGTCGAACTCGGATACTTGATCAAAAAGTGATCGCTGTTTTCTATAAGGCATATTGATCGTTATCGTTTTTTTAAACCACAAGATAAACACAATTGCTGAACTTGAAATATCGAAATTTCCAAACCTTAAATAGCGCTTTGAAGTGGGACACCACAGGTGCGCCTAATGTGTGTCTACGCTGAAATTCTAATCATTTGCATACCTCACCTCCGCTATTACATGTTATAAATTTCATGTTAATAGCATCATGTTATTTGCTTCAGAGTGTTGCATTTACAGTAACCAGCAGTGTATACGAGAACTTTCTGTTGCTACTTTAATTATGTACAACAAACTTAAAATTAACTCAATATTGGACGATTTTCAAAATATATAAAATTCAAAGATACAAGTGTACGAAATTATGATTTTCAGATAAAGATTATTAATGTGGTAAATTTTGCCGAAAAAGCATCAGCTTAGAAAATGGCGTAATAGACAAAAAACTAAAGTCTTAACAAATTTTTAGGACTCTTTTTCAGTCTTAAATTTTAGCCTTTACGTTATCAATCTAGTATAATTTGACTGTAGAATAATTGTTTCTACGATCATTTTCTTGAGCTGAGTATTATTTTCCCTAGATGCTAGTTCATAAAACGTGGGTTTCGATTCTTTTACAAAAATTCATATTCAAAATCATACTTGAACCCAAAACTTCCAAAACCTGTGTAAACTTCAATATTTGTGGATGGTTCTGAACATTATTTTAATTTGCTTCCCTTTTTAATTTTTGAATAATGTTTTTGAAGGAATTTAGTGATAAAGATATGTATATATTCTTAATATAATATTATTTTATTTTTATACAATAGATGTTGATTGAAGAATGCAAATTAAATGCAAGCTTACAGAAATTTTCTTGCGTCCCTTATACAGTTGATTATCCTCATAATTCCTCATTGTGCAGATACTGCCCTGGTTGCGAAAGTATGTATTTTAATGATTTAAAATATGTATATTGTTATTCTAAATTTTTTACATGGAATTCTCAATAATATAAGTTAGTTTGCTGAATCTTTTTTTCCTTTGCAAAATTAAGGAATATAATAGATATGATAAAGGACATTTTCCAAAACGAGTAAACTTTTGATAATTTTACTAGTTAGTCCTTCAGCGCATCTGTAGGCTTTCTTATCAATAATAATCGAAATGAATTTTAGAAATAATAATTACATTACACTACACATATTCTAAAATGATTATTTTATAGAAATCCAAACCACAATATTTTTAAGGGAATATACTTAGAAAAATAGTGAAATATAAAAAATTATTTACATTGTCATGATATAAATGAAAAAGTGAATTGTGTGTTGTAATCACTTTGATGTTTTTTTTCTTTTATTACAATAAAATGGTTTCTTATATCCTGATTCTAGAATCAAAGTAGCCAGATAGGAAAAGCATTACTCTTGTGATAATTTTCTAATTAGCTATTGTAATCAGTAAAAGAAAAAAATTCGGAACAAATACCTTTCCAATTATTGTAAATTCCTTTAAAGTAAACTTATTGATTTACGAAACACAATTAATAATTTTATGATATACAAAACATATTATTTTTGTTATATCTATCGCAAGAAGTAATAATAAAGCATAATTAAAAAAATTTATTTTGTTAGTTGAAAAATATTTAGTTTTTTGTATTTTTTGCTTTGTTAATTTGCCGTGAATCATATAAAACTTCAATTAAAAATGTTTTGAGTTTTTTGCCAGGAAATTTATTTTTCTTTAAAGACGACAAATGATTCTAGCTCACAGAAATAATTTTAAATATTTATGAACGGAACCAAAAAAAGAACGAGAAAGTTAATCAGAATGGGAAGTGTAAGTCTGTGAATTTAAGATGTTGGTGTTCTATTGCGATGCAAATGCTTTTATTGTATTATCAGTGCCTAGAACAACCACTTATAGCAGCTATAACAGCACTTATACTCTTGGGTTGGTTGGTTGGTTGGGTTTTAATGGCGCAAGGTCCAAGTAAGGACATGCTGCGCTATACACGCTTGGGAATGAATAAGAGATCAGTTTAAATGTTGTGGTACAATATCAACAGGACTTCATGGCTACTCGATGATTGTAATTATTGTATGATAGCAAGTCTGTTATTAGGTAATCATTTTCTGTTGGTGAGAGATCTATAAAACAAACTATTCAAAACAACAAATGAACATTTTCTGTGTCAGAGAAGGTGTGTACTATACTATCATCATGGAATCAAACATAAATCAACTGAAAATACCATTTCGTAGGATTTTAATATAAGTTGATACGTGTATTTTAATACAATAAGTTGTTGCTCAAAATGCTGTCAGTACGAGCAAAAATTGACTGATCTTATACAATTCTTCGATGTGATGAGCCTATATGATAATGTCGAATACACGCTGAAAATTTAACAATTTTCCAGTGATTACTGCTAAATATAGGTTCGACCATCATGATACTGTAAGCAGAGCCAAAGGATTCATCAGAAATATCAGGAAAATTAAGTCATTTTTGCTTCCAAACTCTTCCTTGATCATACGATTGAAGGAGCTTCTGTGTGTGATAAAGGTAACCAAGGGTAATCACGATCATAATTACCAAGATGAGATTCCATACTGCAGCAAACTTTGTCAAACTATTCGTGTAGAGACTTGTCTAATAAACGTTATCATTTCTTGATGCAGATCTCATGTCAAGGCTTTACAGTTCATTAAGGTCATTCAGGTAGTTCTGTTTTCTCAGATATTAGCAATAATGAATTGTGATACCAATCAAGGCTTCTCGCATGATAATTCTAAATCATAAATTCCATGTTCTACAAACAGTGATGGTTTTGTCAATCAAAATGAGTTCCTCTACTCTAATACAATGTATCACAATCACGGTAGACTGCAATTCAGTAAGTGGTACGCATATTGCTAAGCATTTCTTTTCTTTACGTGTCATAACAACAACTTTTCACCGTCCAACAACGTTCCTATACAATTTGTGTTTGAGAAACTTGAACAATTTATTTTTTTAAACTCAATCTAAAACCCAAAATGAATGTGATCCGAAATGATGTTAACATTCAGCAATATATTTTCAATCAAAACTAGTTTTAAGGTGAAACATTGCTAATAAAAATAAAAGAATAGAATTATGAAAATTATAACAAAAAATAAAATGTAATCGATTATGCCTTTCAACAAAATACAAAAGTTAAAACAAAATGATTTAATAATTTATTTTACCATCTAAATAAAAAAATAAAATATTAATAAGTTTCAATTTAATCTTTAACAGTTTGTGTGTAATCTTTTTGATAAAAATCTCAATGCTCCTTAAACTCCGTTGAACCTAAAATCGATTCTGCTAGTGAATGCAGCTCATTAGACACCGAATTTTATTACATGGGTAAAAGGAATATCATTTATGTGTTTCAATGGTTACCAGTCCAACACTAATATCTAGATAACAGAACATGATTTGTTACTTTTTGTGAATTTCTAGGAAATCAGACAATAAAAATTCATCTAGAATGATGCATCGGTATAGACAACGAGTCATACAACCCTAGTTCAATTCACGATTTATTTATATCGTCGATTTACAAATGTGTAGCCCAATCGAGAGTTTTGAGGACATCATGAATTCGTAAATTTATCAAAATAACCTCAGTACTATCTTCTTAAAGGAATTTGTGGAGGAATTTCTAAGGAGAAGTGGAGGAATTTCTAAGAGTCTTAAAGGAATTTCTAAGGAGATCTTGAGCAGAAAATGAAAACATTCCATTTCATCTATGGAAATTATAATTTTCTAGTTGATCAAGAATAATGGAAATTCTGTTAAATTTTGAATATTATCTACTTCAGCTTTGTGAAATATTGCCTAAACATTTTAGGCAATGCGATTGCTTTTTCTTATTCATTATGATATGGTTTCTAAAATAATAACTAGTTTTCCTTATTATACATATTAATATGATTTAGTATATTTGATTAATTGTGTAATTTTTTAAATATTCTTTAAAAATCATTGGCATTTAAGTACTCAGTAAACTTTGCATTCATTTGTATAGTAACATGCTTCTGAAATATAAATACTCCGATATGCTTTGAAAAATCTAAGAATCATCTAAATAGAACTTTAACTTTATAAAATATTTTTATTATGTTTAATTGTTACAATCATATTTGATTAATGTATTTATTGTATATCTTTCCAACTTAAAATATATCAAAAATCTACAGCATTCAAAACTTATCCTAAGCAGCTTGTATTTTTCACGATGTATTTTTTTATATATTTTATAGACAAACTTGTGAATCAGGCCACTCAAATGGGAAATTAACTCAGCCAAAAGAAATAATTATATTACTTTTATGCCATTATAGTACAATCTTTTATTAATTTGTAGATCAAACTAGTGTTGGGGAGAATTGTACTGATCTGTTAAAGAACTATAATCAACCTTGTGAGTAAGTACTCCTCTATCTCACATAATTTCATTATTTATTTTTCAATCTATATAATATGCATAAGTAATCACCTATTTATTAATGTTTAATGAATTCATTAAAATCACAAAATGAATTTACTCAACTCTAGACTGGTATCTTTCTTATCAAATCTTAATATGTTTCAATATTTCTATTATTTCATCATATTGTTTCTAATACCTTATAATTAATTTAAAAATAGAATATTCATTTAATTTATTGGAACCAAATATGGAAAGTGTAGAACTGTTAAATATTTATAATCCTTTTATCAACTTTTGTTCAAAATATATTTCTTTGCGCGTAGTTTATAACTATATTAAAATTTTTCACAAATTAAACTAATCTTCTCTTTTTATAATATTGTAATGATTTCGACGACTCGAGATGGCGCTGCAGAGACAGCAACACGAGTTTTTTTTTTAAAAAAGAAGGGTATATATATATATATATATATATATATATATATATATATATATATATATATATATATATATATATATATATATATATATATATATATATATAGCAGGCTGTTCGGCGGGATTCGAAAGTGATTTAGAAAGGCCATGTTGAGAATGTAATGTTGGTGTTCCTATTACAAAATGTTCCTGTAAATTAATGTTATGTTATGTGCAATCATAGATGATAATAAAAAAATTGGTTAATATTTTGTGTGATAAATTCACGGTGGAAATTTAATTCAGCGTCAGAACAGACGTGAAACTTGGTGGCAGCGGTGGGATTACGAAAAATCCAGTGCTTTGTGAATTCTAACAAAAATCTTGTTGGATTACCAATAAAACATGAAAAATAGGGGTGAGTATCTTTTCTGTCGGTAGTGCCGTGGTATTTTAATTTAATCTCAGTTTTTGTATTAAAATTTGGGAAAATAAAACACGGAAATATATTCATAATTCATATTTTGTATTAAATTTTGGGTTAGGAATATTATTTTTATGGCACTCACTTATCCCTACTTAAAAAAATAAGAATTTTGAGTACTTCTATAAACGTATATATTTAATTTCTTTGATATAATTGATTGTTGGTTTATTAAATAACCTTTATGAAATCGAAATTGTGTTGTATAATTATTGATGTTTGGAAGAAAATAATTATAAGGTATACATATATATACAGAGGGTATTAACACATTTTTAGAACGCGATTTCGGTTCTAAAAATTTTAATTAATATTTAAAATGTAAAGGCTGTTTTTTTAATGTTTGATCTAATAGCCTTTTTTCTGGACTATAAGTCTGCATTGTGATTTCCATGATAGAAGAGCTTTCCGTAAAATTTCCAGGGGTATTGATTTCCATTCGTCTTCCACTACTTTCCAGAGTCCATCGATCGTGGTGGGTTTGCGTTTAGAAAGAGGTCTTTTTAACAGACCAAAGGTACAATAGTCCATAGTTGAAACGTCAAGGGACTTCACAGGAATATGTTGAAAAGGTATATATGCAATACCTGCATTAGTTTTCATTTTTTCAAGGAATACAGTGGTAGTTTTCGAAGTATGACTTGTAGCTTTGTCTTGATGAAGTTTCACTTTTTGAAAGTTTTTGGGATAAAGAAGTGGAATTTCTTCTGTAAATATTGGACGTAAAATCTTCTCCTGATAGTATGATGAGTTGATTTGAACATTTTTTCTTCTCCTTTTATTTTTAATTTCCCATTGTTGGAGAAATTTGCGACTATCATAAACCCCTTACTGAAACTTTCTTTATATTGACGGAACCAGGTTTGTACATTTTTTTCTTGACACTACACAAGCGCATAATTAGTTTTGTTTCTATAGAACTTTTGATTATTATTTAGAACAAAGTTTTGTTATGATTTAAATGAGAAATCTATTGTATATGTAATTAGAAACATGAATATATTTTATTTAAATTATGAATGATAGATATTTCTTTCCTGCAGTTAGTGTGTATTTTGTTTTGATTTAGGAATAGAATGTACTGTAATTGTGTTGATTAAAGCGTTTGTTTCGATTCAGAAAATGAAAAAAAAATCTGAGTACGTGTTTCGATTTATTTTTATTTGTGACATTGAAAGTATAAAAAAGTTTTTTCTATGTATTGAATTTCATAATAAGAATTTATTATTGTGGTGATATAATATGTTGAATTTAGAAAGAGTGTTTTAATTTAACAGCGATTGTAAAAAAAAGAGTGTTATGGTTAAAAATATATATATTAAAAAAATAACTTTTATTTCTTTTGTGACAAGTTGTTTTCTATTTTGGTAAAAATTGTGATGCATTATTTTATTAAACTTGCTTGATAATATGTTTTAAGTTCTTAAGAACAATCTGATACTATATTATATTTTGGTAGATAATAATTAGAATAAGAATTTTTATTTAAAAATTTGACAAATTGTTTTATAAGGTATGGTTTATTATTAATATAGATATCTAAAGTTCTACAAAGATTGGTTTTTTTTTTCTTAAATAATCAGTTAGCTAGTCCTATATATATTTGTAAGCTCCATTCCCTTTAATACTTTAGTAAAGCGTTCTTTGACCTTTAAAAATGGCCTATTTAGCTAAAGCTAGGAAAACTGAATTATTGCAGACATGTGAAGAACTAGGACTGGAAGCAAATATCTCAAATAAAATTCCGGAAATTAAAACTTTAATTTTAAGTAGTTATATTTACAATGAGGAAGAAGTAAAACTTATCTTGGATAGAATTATTGAAGATAGGAAACGAATAGGAGAAGAAAAAAACAAACTAGAAGAAAAAGAAAGAGAAGAACGAATGGCTCGCGAAGCTCGACAACACGAACTAGAAATGAAAAGGTTAGAACTGTCACAAAGAGAATCTAGTCAGAAAACTGAATCGGAGGCCAGAGTAGTGTTTAGTCCTAAAATTCCGCCTAAAGTTTGATGAAAACCATGACGAAATGAGTCTATATTTAATAAATTTCTAAAGACGGGCTGAAATGACTCAGGTGCCGAAGAAAGATTGGGTTGCATACCTGTTAGCAGTTTTATAAATTGAATTATCTAATATGTTAGCTAGAGAACAGCCTAGTGATGATTTTGTCAAAAGTCTGATCTTGAAAAGATATAAGTTGAATAGTGAAAAATTGATGCAATGTTTCTACATCACAAGTCTTCGGACAAATCTTGGAGAAACTATGCCCAAGAACTCTTAGTTATTTTACTGAATGGATTTCTGAATTAAAGATTGAGACCCTTCAGCTACTCAAAGATTTGATGGTTATGGAGCAGTTATAGTTTCGAGTGCCTGCAGAAGTAAGAGATCATTTCCTCGAAGATTGGCTAAAGTTCACAAGTCCCTACGAATTGGCTGAAAAGTTGAACGATTATGAAAGAATAAGAGAAAGTTTTAAGAAGAAAGTACCCAGAAGAAATTCTCCCTACTTTCGAAACCCAAATTGGAATCACAAGCTTAAAGAAAATATGAAAGATTTCAAACCTAAATTCCAAATAAAATCTGAAACATCTCAAGATAAACAGAAAGAAAAGGATTTTGATAAAAGAAAAACTCTGCGTTGCTATGAATGTGGCTCAAGCAATCATCTTCGCCGACAGTGCGATAAACTAAAGAAAACTACAGAATCTATTTCCCATGTTATGGCTGATAAAACTATTGATGAACTGATAGCTCGATATACCAGTGTAGGTAAAGTAAACGGAGTAGAAAGGAAGATTTTGCTAGGTACTGGTGCTACTTTGGATCTGATCTGCAACAAATAAGTGAAACCACACATGTATACGAATGAAAGGGTCTGGTTGAGAACGCCATTGGAAGAGACTTTGATTTGCTTACCTCTTGTAAAAGTTGAACTTGAATGTGAAATGGGACACATAATGACTAAAGCTGCAGTTATCAGAGATTCATTAGATCAAGGTAGATATTTGCTGGAAAATAAAACAGCTATGTTATTTGAAAATCGAAAAACCAAAAAATATATTCAAGTGCACATGATGAATGCTGTACAAACAAGAGCCCAAAAGAAACTGTCTAAGCTGAAAGAAAAGGAAAAAGACCTATCCAGCGATCGAACGGAAGAATATTTAAACAAAAGTATGTCTGAAGATAACGACGAAGAAACCATACCTTTGGTTGAAGAATTAACAGTGAAAGTTCTCATAAAAATTTCAACAAAAGATTTCATCAAAGAGCAACAAAACAGTGAAGAATTAAAACCACTTATTGAAGAAGCACAAAAGCCTACTTTAAAATCAAACAAGTATTTCTTAGAAAATAATATGCTTTTCTATAAAAAAAAAGATAAAAATGGAACAGAAAGAAAATTGCTGGTTGTTTCGGAAAAATTTCGCGAGCAACTGAAAACGTTTTGTCACGAAGATATCGCTGCCCATTTAGGCGTAAGTAAAACTAAAGATGCTCTTTTTAAGACTTTCTTTTAGCCAAATTGTTATAATGACGTCGAAAATTTCGTCCTATCTTGTGACCACTGTCAACGAATTGGAAAGCCTCGAGACAAGAAAAAGGCACCACTGAAAATCGTTCCTGTTATTTCTGAAATATTTACTAAGCTGAACATCGATGCTTGTGGACCGTTGCCTGTCAACAGTTTAGGGAACAAGTATATGATAACTGTGATATGCATGTCATCAAAATATCCAGATGCTATTCCCACTCCGAATTTATGTTCTTTCAGTCGTCTTGGTTTCCCTAGAGAACTACAAACTGACCAAGGGACGTCTTTTGTGAGTGTACTTACGTCATAGTTTTTGGACAAGTTTGGAGTGCGAGTTGTAAGAAGTTCTGTTCGTCATCCTCGAAGCAATCCAGTAGAAAGGATGCATCGAACTTTGAAGCGAATACTCCGAGTGCTTTGTCTAGAATCTGGAGAAGACTGGGAGAAAGTTTTACCACATATACTCTTTGCGTTGAGAACAGTGACGCACGATAGTACGGGTTACAGCCCAGCTTAGTTTGTTCATGGCCGGAACTTGAGGACTCCAATGATGCTATTATATGAGAACTTAACAGAGCAAACTGAAGAAGAAAATGATGCTGTTTCATATGTTTTTGAACTTTTAAATCGTATGAAGCATTTTCAGGACCTTGCTGTAGAAAATATGCAAACAGCAAAAGAAAAACAGAAATTGTGGTATGATAGAAACGCTGAAAAGCGACAATTTAAAATTGGTGATCTAGTTCTTGTTGTGGCCCCATCAAAACCAAATAAACTGTCCGAGAATTGGGTTGGTCCAGAGGAAATCATTAAGCAACTTTCAGAGACAAATTACGTTGTTCATTTTCCGAACAGTGACAAAAGCCAAGTTTACCATGTGAATATGCTAAAGCTGTATTTTCAGAGAGAAGAAAATGTTAATTTGATGTTTTTGGAGAAAGACAATAAAATAGAGGACGATGAAATTCCTAAGCTTGAATTAGAATCCCCAGATTCTGATTTAAAGGAAGTGTGGCAGTCAATAAAATCAAATACGCAGTTATCTGAAATTCAAATTGGTGAACTTTGGATACTGATAGCAAAATACTCTAGCATTTTTTCAAATCAGCCTGGTTCTACCAATCTGACTGAACATGACATTGAACTAGATTCTGATGGACCTATCTGTGCCAAACCTTATAGACTTTCACAGAGACAGTCTGAAATTTTGAAAGCCGAAATAGAAAAATGCTGAAGCTAAAAGTGATAGAGCCAAGATAATCTGATTTTACATCTCCTCTTACCTTGGTAGAAGCTCCTGGAAAGGAAGCAAAACCTTGTATCGATTACCAACGATTAAACAAAGTGACCAGAACAAAGTTTTCCCCACTGCCTAATATAGAAGAGTTGATAAAAAAAGTATCTGTTGCGAAATACATTACAATTCTGGATTTTACCAGAGGTTACTGGCAGATACCTTTGAGTAAAAATGCACAAAGATATGCAGTGTTCGTGTCTAGTTTTGCAACATACAGTCCTTTGCGTCTTTCATTTGGATTGAAAAATGCACCACATGATTTCAGTCGACTTATGGCTAGTATATTAAAAGGATGTGAAGAATATGCAATCCCTTATTCGGATGATGTGGCTATATTTTCCCAACACTGGGATGATCATTTAAAACATCTAGAGGACATTTTCATTAAGCTAAATGTGGCAAAGTTGCACATAAAACCATCGAAGTGCCAATTTGCCCAAGCTTGCGTGAAATACCTTGAACATTTGGTAGAACAAGGGCGAAGAACGCCTGACGAATTGAAAGTTCAAGCTATCAAAGATTTTTCTATTCCTGTAAATAAAACTCAAATCCGTGCCTTTTTAGGGTTAGCTGGTTATTATTGAAGATACATTTTTAACTTTTCTGTAATAGCAGCTCCTCTAACCAACCTGTTAAAGGGCAAGAATAGAAAATCAACTATCGATTGGAATAGCTCTTGCCAAAGTGCCTTCGATGAATTGAAAGAAAAACTTTCTAATAAACCAGTTTTGTACAGCTCTGATTTTACACAATTTATTATTCAGTGTGGCGTTTCAAATATTGGAATTGGAGTTGTGATGTTGCAAGTGATTGGAAACGAAGAACATCCTATTATGTATCTAAATAAGAAATTTTCCCCTACGGAATAAATATACAGCACTACCGAGAAAGAATGTGCCGCTATAGTTTTTGCTGTGCAAAAATTAAAATATTACTTGGATGGTCACCAAAGTTTTATAATACAAACAGATCATAATCCTATAGTGTGGTTGGAAAAGAATACCGGAACTAATCCTAGACTTTTACGATGGGCCTTGATTTTACAGTCCTTTAACTATGAAATAGTTCATCGTAAAGGAAAACAACATCAGAATGCTGATAGTTTGAGTCGTATCCCTTAAAAATTTGAAAAATTAATCTTAAATATATATTTGAAGGGTACATTTTGGTATATATTTTCATTTGTCTTAATAAAATTTGTAAATATTCTTTTTATTTGTTTTTTTAAAGTGTTCATTAATTAGGGATGAGATGAGTGCATTTCTTAGTGTAAGGTACTACATAGATAGAACTGGTACGTATATAAATATATATGTGTATTTCTAAACATTACTGAGCATTTATGAACTACTATTTGGTTTTCCTGACTTGAATCGAAAACACAAAACTTTTCATTCCATGAAAAGTTTCCTCTAAGTGAGAAGGGATATAAATCTGTAATGATTTCGACGACTCGAGATGGCGCTGCGGAGACAGCAACACGAGTTTTTTTTTTTTTTTTTTTTTTTTTTAATAAAGGATATAGCGGGCTGTTCGGCGGGATTCGAAAGTGATTTAGAACGGCCATGTTGAGAATGTAATGTTGGTGTTCCTATTACAAAATGTTCCTGTAAATTAATGTTATGTTATATGCAATCATAGATGATAATAAAAAAATTGATTGCTAATATGTTGTGTGATAAATTCACGGTGGAAATTTAATTCAGCGTCAGAACAATATGAATGCGTAAAATATAAATTTTCAATAAATCTCAGACAGCATATTTTTCATAACTTAGTACTCAAACCATATTTATTATATCAAACTATGATAATTTAATTTTTTTTAACTTATTAGTAAATCCTACTGTAAATTACACTGTGCAAGGAAATTTACTGTAAATAATTGAATAATATTGCTTTAGATATACTAATTTTTGCGTATTTATTAAGAACTTTATATGTTCTTTACAAGAACTATGAGTTCTAAGACTTTGATGAGTTCTGAGATACACACCTCAGAACTTATCAAAGTAAATACACTTTCCGTATCTAATGTAAACTTTAGTATTTTTTAAAAGTTCGAAAACTCAATGAATGTAAAATAATTAATGTAGGTAGTAAATTAATTGATGCATATAAATAACAAAAATTATAAAAATAAAGTTGGGCAAGTCATTGAATGTTTCTTTTTCATTCACATGTTTTGTATATTTGTACGGAATGTTTTGTATATTTTCATTACTTTTTCTGTAATTATTATTTTACCAAAGTTTGCAACGCATTTATATTTTACATAATGTACTTTTTGTAATAAAAATGTAATGCATTTATATATTTTTATTGCTTAAATACCTTGAAATCTAAAAATATTGAAAAGTTTTTTTTTAAATTTTTCTATATTTCTAAATTTTAACAAATGCATTTTCTTCAAAACATTTTTTATAATCTTTTACATTCATTAGCATTATTAACAATCACAAAAGAAGTAAATTTTATTCGGGAAACATTTATTTTACTTCATAAAAACTGATTAAGCAAATATGTTCTTATTGACAGAAGCATTACATACAAGATGGTCGTTGAAGAAATGATTGTATATACCACGAAAGTTTTAGTAAGTAAACTTTGTTTCTTTGAGTATGTTTGTCATGATTTTGGATGTTAAAAACTTACAACAATTATACATATAATATCAGTAACTGATATTTATAAAAACAGCATTTGGATACTTAACGGAATGTTTTGTATATTCACAGATAATATGAATGATAATTTTTTTAATTAATGTAGAGCGGCGTAATTATCTAACAGTATGCTGTTCTCAAATTGAGATAGATTTAATTTCTTCAAAAATAATTGTGTATACAAACTTTTTATATAAAAATAGAAAAATTAGCTATGTCTGCAATCTACTCAAATTTTACTTCTCATCCCATCTCCACCTATTTTATTTATTTACAATTTTTACATTCAAGGAAAAGTAAAAACAAAAGTCAAGGAAAAGAAAAATTATCTTTTTCATCTTTTTCTATATTAAAAATAATTATATTACAATAACTACAATTTGCAAAGTATCAGGAAAACTCGAAGGTTACGCGTATTTTTAAAGCTAATCATAGTCATTTGCTACACATTTAAAAAATCTATCAAATTATAGATATATCAACTCTCTTTAAGCCAAATTTTAAATATCAAACTTTATAAGTAAATAAAAATATTGAATTAAATTTATAAAGAAAAATTGAAAAATTAAATGAAGTTTGTAATGTTTCGAAGACACTTGAACTGACTTCGGATTTCTTATAAAGTTTATCTAATCATTCTGGTTTTTTCTAATGTATATATATATATATATATATATATATATATATATATATATATATATATATATATATTTATATACATTATATACATTAGAAAACGCCAGAATGATTATATATATATATATATATATATATATATATATATATATATATATATATATATATTGAAAATTCAATTATTTCAAATGCTAAATTAAAATTCTTTATGTTAATTTACAGTTTAATGTCCAAAATTATGCGAAACAGTTACCTTTCATTAAGCATAAGCCAAAATGAATACTTTTCTTCTCCATTGCTAAGCATATTGATATATAATTATTATAGTAGTATTTTTGATTATTTGTTTCATTATACACAAACTTATTTCTTGATGTGTATTAAAAAGGAAATTCAGCTGTCGTACTTCACATTTCGGATAATATAAAATTAATCACAATAAATATGTATCATTATTTTCTAAAATAAAAATATTCTTTTCTAGAAACATCCATTTTTGGAGAAAGAGGAGGTGAGAAATATTCATAATGATATGATATTCTTAAGCAAAATTAATTATTGTTATAATGTTTCAAGAAATACTTGTTAAAATTAAAAATATTTAATTTTTATGTGAAAAATTGTTTATTATGAATTCCAATACTTCTATGTATGAGATGTTAAATTGTGATTATCAGATGTCATTATTTGTTAAAGATTCTTATTTTTTAGTTTATTATATAATAGTTTCTTATAATAATTATTAATATTTTAAAAAGATAATCATAGAATTGTAAGTATATTAATTGTCATTTTTCTCTATCCACTTTTAAAATATATTCTTCCAGAACTAAAGATAGTTGTTAACCATCCTTATGCTGCATATTAATTCTTAATAATCATCTCATGTTAGATATTAATCCTTAGAATTTCGAAATTCTGTTATTAATTTATCAAGTAAAATGTATCATTATATCTGAAGAAAAATTAAACTCAATTAACTGAATTAAATATTTATTGTAATAATTTTTACTTCTGAAATATTTGTTTTTCTTAATCATTTGATTATATATATATATATATATATATATATATATATATATATATATATATGTCTAATTTGGTATACATAAATTATATAAAATTTATTTACTTAAATTTAAATTCTTAAGAGAGATGAACTGGTTAGATTGTGATACGGTTACTATTTGCACGTGAGAACTAATCCAAACTCATAAGTTAACGTTACTATAACGTCTAAACGACTACAAACAACCACACTCAATTTGAGGATCGAATAGTTTGAATTATTGAACAAAAGGTCAGAATGCTAACAATTCAACTGCTAGCTCGGTAGTAAAAATATGAATATTTAGCTTCTGTACCCTTTACCTATTTTAGATAGTAAATTTTCAAAACATTTCTCTTTTGATATATTATTGTATGCAATAAATATAGTGTTGTGTTTGATTTTTAAATAAACACAGAGAGCTCCCTAAATTTACCACCAAAATTCAGAAGTCGTCCCACAGTTTTTTTCAATGATGTTAAAATAATTTTAATTAAAATTTTATTTACATAATTCTTTTTCATTTGTTGGAAAAAGTTTTTGAGGGAATTGAAAATTAGATTTGCTTGCAAAATCTTATGGCACAATGTATTTCTTTCGGGATGAAAATATTTAAAAATATTTTACCTTTTTTTTCTTTTCAGAAAATATGATAATAATATAAACAATGGTGATTATTTCTCAAAAAGATATTCTATTCAAATAGAGATTCTTTGTTTGAAAATAAAATATTAAACTTATCAAAATGTGGTAATTACTCAGAAATTTTATTAGTATCTCTAAATTTTAGAAATTTTATTAGTATGACTAATTAGTTTAAAGAAATTCCATTAATATTGGTTCTTTTTTAAAGAAATTCCATTAATATTGATTCTTTTTTAAAGAAATTCCATTAATTTTGATTTTAATAGAAACTGTTTGCTATGATGCTAATAATTACAAGTTTATTTAGTTTAAAAAATAGTATTAGTTTATTTAAATGGTTGCACATGTTCTAATACTGAGATCATGTTTTTTAGAACTAAGGATTAGGTATTAAATTCAATCATATCAAAATGATGATTAAATATCTTCTATGTTTATATTTTATGTACTGTGATACTTCTATTGAAATTTTATTTTGAAAATTTAACAAGTTTCTTTTTTTATGACACGAATTGAATGCAGCCCACATAAAAAGAACTTCGAATTAAACTATCGATTTCGGAGAAAGTTTAATAACAAATATTTGTTCTTAATTACCGATATCATACACAATGCTCAATGTAAGCATTGTGTATGATATCGGTAATTAAGAACAAATATTTGTTATTAAACTTTTCACTGCATGAACAAGTTACTCTTGACACTGATTTTTAATATGTAACGTTAATATATAGAGCAGCATGATGAAATCAAGTTACATGTCTCTAAGTTAGACATTTTTATACTTTGACCTCTAATAGTCAATCAATTGATATAAAATATTGTAAAAATAAAAAATAGAACTGTCTCAGTTCCAAAAGAGACTAAATACCTAAAACTTAATCTTTATCATTATTAGAAGTAATTACATACCTTAAATCCTAAAACATTGAACTAAGAGATGCTAATTTCACATTAAAAATTTTGAATATAAAGAATTCAACTAAAATGAATCTCTTAAGAAAATTTAAAAAAAAAAATTTTTTTTCATAATGATAGTCTTCTAACTATCTGATTCCTGATAGATTTGTAGTACGCCAGATAAAATATTATCAGATGTAGGATAAAAAATAAAATCTAAGCAAATTGAGATATTATATGATAAAGAACAGAAACTTTTTTTTTAAGATAGGGTTACAAAAAATAACTAAAACGGAAAGAGCACTAGTGTGTGGTACGGTGACTGGGGAAAATCATGAATAAAATTCTTATTGTGGTATTCTGATTCAATTGTTCTTTTTTTTTAATTTATCAAGACATTATAGAATACTTAAGGAAACAATTTTCCACAAAGATCATGAAAGAAATAAAAGAGAACAAGTGATAAAAAAAAACAATCATTATGGTGACAATTCAACTTAAAAAATATTAATTTAAATCATAGGCAAAGTTTAATCAATTCACTAAGGCATTTTGCAAGGTAAACAAGAAAGTTCTTGCCATTTTTAATTACCCAAAAGAACATGACCTTCAGAAAATATAGCCCATTGTTAGTCCTCGAAGTAATCACCATCGGCATCCAGCATCAACTGCCTACATGTCTTCAGTAGTGCAATCCCCTTGTGGTAAAACTCGTTTTGGTTTGAACGCAAAGAAGTCCGTGATTGCTTGGCGTAAGTCTGCTTCATTGATGAAGGATAATCCTTCACCAATGAAACAGACTTACGCCAAGCAATTACCGTACATTATATTGTGCAAGTAGTCATCATAATACTATAATAAAAAAGTACCATTACATTATTGGGTAATACAATGACATTGATTCAAAACATACTTCTTTAAAAACTTTAATGCATTGTTGACAGTTATCATAGATATATTAAAATTCATATTTGGAGACTAGTTTTATAACCAAAATTTTTTCTTCATTTTATATAACTTTATTAATTTAAAAATTAACTAATATATTTTTACATTTTTCCCTTAGGTAATGGTCTTAAAAGATTTGGGTGTATGTATAATTTATTTATTATATCTTAACTGAATAAAAGCAGATTTAAATAAATCTAAATTTCATTAGAGTTTATTGAATAAAAAGACAATTTATTTCAATTTTTTAATTAAACTGAGTAATGAGTAATTAAATTTGAAATCATTTATTTACTTTAGAATTTCCCAAATGAATTTTCTTTTGTCTTATGAACTATATATTGTTTAAACTGTGAAATAGTAAATTTGAAATTGGATTTTTTTGAAAATAAAAGAAATTATTATTATGTTAACTTTTAATATTCTAATAATTTTCTCTTTTATATAATTTCATATGTTTTGTGTATAACTTTCCATAAGATTTAATTCATTTTTATTAATTAATATCAATTTCTATGATTCAATACAAAATAATTCTCTAAAGAAAAGAAAAAACCTTTCAAATAAAAATAAAACGAGTTATTACCTATTTTTTAGAGTAAACATATTTCTAAATTTATTTCACAAATCTGAAATCGTAACTTGAAATTTTGAGATAAATCTCTTAAAATTTATTTAAAGTTATTTGCAGCTTAAAACTATTGAAATTTAAATAAAGACTGAATGCGTGTATTTTACTGATTATTAAAAACACTTCATAAAAGTGTAAAACTTGTAAAACGTTCCTACTTCAGAATTAAATTTAAAAAAAGATTAAGATAAAAATCACTAATACCCAAAAAATATGCCGAATTTAAATAGCTGTTGTAGCAATCTTAATTTTTTCATCAAACAAATGACTCCCACACAACACCCAACACAAGATTTTCTTCTCTCATCTTACTGTCTAATGTGTGTGTGAATAATGGAAAGTCATTCTCTTGTCAACCACTGCTAATTATTTCTTTTTGGAGTTAATGGTAATTATTCTTATTTAAGGATTATTTATAGAATATCAAAATCAGCCTCTGTCTTTGTCGGTCAACCCCTGTTCTAATGGTAAAGTTTGTTTTATAACATTCCGATAATTCATAAACAGTTTAGGCCATTTTTAAAAATTTCTTATAACATTTGAGTGCAGAAATATTTTAATCTTAAATTTAAGTCCTAAAAATTCTTTTTTATCAATTATTTTTTGTCATCCTATTAATTTATTCTAATTATTAAAATTATTTACAGAAAAAATATTTATTTTTTAAATAAATGACCTTATTGTTATTTATGTTAACATATCAAATATAATCTTACATTTTGGGCATTAATATTTAATAATATGTATCCATTCTCTTACAGTACAACTGTACATACGACAAAGTATTTACGAAGAGGTAAGTTTATAATTTACTTATTTTGCATAACTTAAAATATTTTAATTTTTCTAATAAAATTACATTAGATTAAAGATTAATGAAGGTAGTTCAATGTAATATGAAAAATTATTCATTTTTTGTAAACATTACGAAAATTTTCTGAACTACAAAATTTAGTTGGTTTGGGTCTTGTCCATGGGGAGAACTATAGAGGAATATGAGTGTTAGCTGGTTATCTCCTTGATAAATTCTTTTCGATGTCAGCGGGGGGGAGAATTCTCCGAGGTGAGCCAGAGATCTTAAAATACTAAATTTGGTAAAATTTTGTTATAAACACCTCTTGTAACACGAGAGAAAAGTCATAAATTACTGTCGTAAATATTTGCTTCTTGTATTGTTTAAAAAGATTTTCATTTTTAGAAAGTACTAAAAAATAGTACAAACATTTTATTTACTCTTTATAAACTAATCGTCATTTATTGACAAAACTTATTTAAACACGAAAGTTTATTTCTGACGGAAAATGTTTAACAATCGCCTCAATGATCGATTTCAGAGGTACAATGAAGTAGTAACCTATATTTAAAATGCCATAAGTAGTAGTTTACAACGAGAGAATAAATTATTATTAAGAAAATTTGTAAATGGTAAAATAAATATTATTTTCTATAAATCTTAATCATATAAGTATTATAAATTAGAAAAGCTCTAAAAGGTTTTATGTATTTTTCATTTAAGTGAAATGATTAATATGCCATACAAAAAATAAACGAAACAGGTTTAATTCTGGATAGCGATGTTTATTTTTAAAATCTAAAGTTTAAAGTCAATTATATATGTGCAAAATTGCATCACCAAGAAGGTGACACTTTATGTACGTGAAATACACACGACAGGAAAAAGATGTAATATACTGCCCAAATGATTAGCCTGTCAACACATTCATGTAAAACTGACTGCGATAGCAACAGTGACCATGTGTTTAAATTGTGGTGAAACACTTCTGCTCGGAAGTTGGCAGCAGCAGCTAGAAAAACTTTCTACCTGAACATTGGCAACAACAGTCTTCTCCGAACAATACCACATGGTGAGCAACAGAGCAGATTCACGTTTTCCCCGACGATGTGAACGAACTAGTTTAGAAACTTTTCTCTCTCTGAGATTTTGTGTATTTACAACCTTTTTAGAATATCTTTAATTGGCAATAAAATTTAGTTAACCCCAATATATGTTGTGCGCTGCCATTATTAAAAACTAATCAATCGGCACCCCATATCTGGTGACCACTACGTGAACACGCCTATTCCTCAAGCCTTGCTTGAATTTGGAAGTAACTCCAGCACCATGAGATCTCATGAGTAAATGTCAGTGCTGATTGGTAATCATTCATAACTTCTAGGATGCAGGTAGGATCTTTCTATAATTTTCTTAAACGTAGCGTTATGTGCTCTTTGGTTGTTCACTGGCGTCAGTTTCTTGGAAAAATTGTGCATATATATTTTAACGCAAAGTTTTTTTAGTTAAATTATTAGTACATATTTTTCCCCCATGAGCTACATTCCGCTAACTACTCCACAATTTTATCAATCCTTTCGCATCGTGCTGTGTTTTTATTATTTGATTTAATATATTGCATTATATGAATATTCATTGCTTCTTTTATAATTCATAACTAATATTTTTTTGTGTTTATTGTATTTTTCATTTATATATCTTGGTATTCGAAACTATACGCACTTCCCTATTATTGATTTGTATACATTGTAATTGTTTTTCGGCTAAATTTTGACCATGCCTTTACCTGATGATTTTTCCGTTACTCAAAATCCTCCCTCCGAAGACACACTTTCGCAGGTTGCATACGTTTCGGTAAAAATACCACCTTTCTGGAAAACTAACCCTTCCCTGTGGTTTATTAGGTTGGAATCGCTGTTTTTCCTGGCGAATATAACGTCCGATCTAACAAAATTCAATCATGTTGTCTTCTGCTTAGATCCCGATATATTAAATTCGGTACACGACATTTTAGAGAAACCACCTACTACCGAGAAATATGATGCCTTAAAAAAACGTCTAATTTCTGTTCATTCCGAAAGTGAAACATCTAGAATTCGAACCTTATTGCAGGGAGTAGAACTCAGTGACCAAAGACCCTCCCATTTACTAAATCGCATGCGTTCATTAGCTGGGGATACCGTGGGTGAAGCGCTTTTACGCTCGTTATGGCTCACGAGGCTGCCATATAACACGCAAACTATTTTAGCCGCTTTCAGCGAGGATGATTTGAATAAAATAGCCGCAGTTGCTGACAAAATAAGCGATCTAGCTATCCCTTCGTATGTAAATTCTGTCACCCCAAACTCTCATGATGCTGTCACGGCTCGCTTGAAACTCCAAGTAGCGCAGTTAACTCAACGGGTTAGCGAATTAATCACCGCCCTGGAACGCAGTTCCCGTAGCCCTAGGCGTAATTTCCGCCGATCATCTCAACGCAGCAGATCTCGCGATAGTTCCCACTCTCGCACTAACTTCAGTCACTACAAGGAACGTACGAATGAACTTTGTTTTTACCATGTCAATTTCGGTGATCAAGCGCAAAAGTACCAAGCTCCATGTTCTTTTCGTCAGTCGGGAAACTAAACCGGCGATCGCTCACTGGCCAACCTAGCGACTACCAAGTGAATCGTATTCTTCTGGCCGACCCGTCTTCAAAATTAAATTTTCTAATTGTCACAGGAGCAGACATATCTGTTTTGCCTAAAAAATATGCTCTAAAAACCACACCCTCTGAAAATTTAGCCTTATATGCAGCAAATGGCACTAAAATTTCTACTTTTGGCAATAAACGCCTCATTATTGATTTAAATCTCCGCCCAAAATTTTCGTGGTTATTCGTCATTGCTGACGTAAACCAACCAATTATAGGTGTTGATTTTCTTAAACATTTTGAATTACTTGTCGATGTCAAAAATAACCGTCTGATCGACTCTCGGACGTCTCTCTCATCAAACGGCATATCTTTCAATAATTTTTCCCTGGATTCCAATATATCCGTACTTATCGGCGATTCCAAATTTGAAAAACTACTCACTGAGTATCCTGAGCTTACAAATCCTTCTTTAGTAACAAATGACCTTAAAACTTATGAAAATTTTCATCACATTGAAACTAAGGCACCCCCTGTATTTTCCAGACCCCGCCGTTTGACCCCAGAATTACTCAAAGCAGCGCGTTTAGAGTTCGAATACCTAATGTCTCAGGGAATTATTCGACCGCCCAAAAGCCCTTGGGCCTATCCCCTCCACATGGTCCGCAAATCTAACGGTGATTGGCGCCCTTGTGGCGACTACGTCGCTTGAACGCTGTGACAACTCCTGACAGGTATCCTGTACCCCATATTCAGGATTGTACACAGGTTTCTTTCGGCAAAAATATTTTTTCTACCCTCGACCTGGCAAGAGCGTATCATCAGATTCCCGTCAATCCTGAGGACGTACCGAAAACTGCTGTAACCACCCCATTCGGTTTGTTCGAATAACTTAAAATGCCATTTGGACTTCGTAACGCCGTTCAAACTTTTCATACATCAAGTGCTTCACGTATTGGATTTTTGCGTCCCCTACTTCGATGATCTCCTTATAGCATCGACAACCGAAGACGAACATATTAAACACCTTCGCATCATTTTTGATAGACTCCACGAATACGGACTAAAATTGAACCCCTCTAAATGTGTTCTTGGAAAAACATCGGTCTCATTTCTTGGTTGCTTAATAACACCCACTGGCGTAAGCCTTCATCCCGAAAAGTCAGCAGTAATTTCTAACTTTCCTAAGCCTAAAACACTGTCTGAACTTAAAAGATTTTTAGCTATGCTAAATTTTTATCGTCGTTTCTTGCCTATGGCCGCAGCTACTCAAGCCCCACTGCATTCACTTCTAAAAAACTCTAAAAAGAATGACAAATGACCTGTTCTTTGGACAGAGGAAACAACTGCCGCGTTTGAAAAACGCAAAAGCGATTTAATGAATTCAGTCACCCTTGGTTTCCATTCCCCTGATCAGCAGCTATCATTAATGATTCCGATATCGCCATAGGAGCAGTATTGCACTCCCAAAGTACCAATGGTTTACAACCTTTAGCTTTTTACTCCAAGAAACTGACGCCAGCGGAAACCAAGTACAGCACATATGATAGAGAATTATTGGCTATCTATTCTGCTGTAAAACATTTTCAGCATAACCTTGAGGGACAAACATTTTCTATATTTACTGATCATCGTCCACTTACATTTTTGTTTAAAAAAAATTCAAACTCTGCATCTCCTAGACAAATTCGGCATATGAATCTTATCGCTCAATTTAGCACTGACATTCAACACGTTTCTGGATCAAACAATCCAGTTGCTGACGCCTTATCGAGAATTTTTGCCATTAATAGTAATAACGCCACCGATATCACACGTTTAGCTGAAATCCAGGAAAATGATGAAGAACTCACTCAATTACTATCAACTTCAGGTAGTTCCTTAAAGCTACAGAAGATGGAACTGTCCCCAGTACTTAAATTATTTTGTGATGTAACCAACGATCGAATCCGGCCTTTTGTTCCCTATCCGCTCCGAAAAACTCTGTTTGACTCCCTCCATGGACTTTCCCACCCAGGAGTACGAGCGACTAAAAGACTGATTCTCGTTTCGTCTGGCCTTCAATTTCAAAAGACTGTGTTGCATGGACTCGCGCATGCATTGATTGTCAGAAGTCAAAAGTTTCCAGACACAACCATAGCCCTTTGCAAACCTTTGCTGTCCCCTTACAACGCTTTCAACATGTGCTCCTGGACATTGTCGGACCTTTACCCCCGTCGGAAGGATATTCTTATCTTTTAACAATGATGGACAGATTCTCTAGCTGGCCGGAAGCAATTCCGATAACGGGACATTTCCGCAGAAACCATCGCCCAAACTTTTGTTACTCATTGGATCGCAAAATTTGGAACACCTACCACCATAACAACTGATCAAGGTCGTCAGTTCTAATCGAACTTATTCACGAATCTCAATAAAATCCTTGGCATGCACCGAATTCGCACAACTCCATACAACCCTGCCGGGAACGGATTGATTGAGAGATTTCACCGATCATTAAAACAATCGTTAATGTGCCACAATGACGTCCAGTGGACATCAAGTCTGCCCATTACCTTGCTGGGTCTTCGATCATCCTACAAGGAAGAGCTTGGTGGTACCTGTGATGAGAGGCTTTACGGTACAACAATTCGGCTGCCTGCAGATTTCTTTCAGACAACAAGTGTCTCTACTTCCCTGGATCCAGCTTCCTTCTTATAAAAGCTGTGCGAGTCTATGAGAAATGTTGCACCAGTGCCCACTTCAGCTCATATCAACCCCAAGTATTTCGTGCACCCAGCTTTGGATTCGTGCACTCATGTGTTTGTGAAGCAGGATGCAGTAAAACCTCCGTTGACTCGTCCATATGATGGTCCTTATCGAGTGCTTAAACGGCTTAATAAAACTTACACTCTCCTCATTAAAGGAAAAGAAGCCGTTATCAATGTCGACCTTCTAAAACCAGCATTTTTGGTGCCTGGGGCTCCTGAATCTTTAGTTCTTGTTCCCATTGCTACCCAAGTTCCACCGAACTCTCCGAAAGCGATGCCTGTTCCTGTGATTCAAGACTCTGCTGTAAACGAAGAACTCCCTGTGCAAACTACGCGATCCGGCAGAAGAGTTCGTTTCAACCCACGATATCTTTAATCCTTGTGCCTTAGGCACTTGGGGGGGAGTAATGTGGTGAAACACTTCTGCTCGGAAGTTGGCAGCAGCAGCTAGAAAAACTTTCTACCTGAACATTAGCAACACCAATCTTCTCCGAACAATACCGCATGGTGAGCAACAGAGCAGATTCACGTTTTCCCCGACGATATGAACGAACTAGTTTAGAAACTTTTCTCTCTTTGAGATTTTGTGTATTTACAACCTTTTTAGAATATCTTTAATTAGCAATAAAATTTAGTTAACCCCAATATATGGTGTGCGCTGCCATTATTAAAAACTAATCAATCGGCACCCCATAAAAGGAAGGAATTATACAATAAGTTTCATTGCATTTGAACATAGTTACCTAACAAGAAACAAGGTGTGTGACAAAAAATCATAAATGAACTTGAGGATATTCTTAACCCATTTCTCCGTGAAAGTTTAGATATAGATGCTTTTGTGAAGCAAATTATGAAATCAAAGAAGACATTTGAAATGAGTTCAGAAGTATAGTTTTAAATTGTATAACAAACTTAGATTAAAAATACAAAGCATGTTGCCTCTAAAAAAGGTCGACTAATCATGAAAGGAATCTGTATGGATTGTGGTTCTAAGAAAAATCATTTTTACCTTTAAAAGGGTAACTAAGAAACACGAAAAGACTTATTACGATCCTGAAACTGAATTTTGTGGCATAAATGAGATCAGTAAAAAACTGGTTTGAGTCGAAAAGAAATCTCGGATTCCTTACACCAACAGGATGTTTAAACTAAATATAAACCACTTCACAATAAATTTAAAAGAACTTATGTGTCATACATTAATGGTCAGTTGTGGGTAGATTTGTTATTTTTAAAGCAATTATCTGGTTCCAATAATGGTTACAACCACTTGTTAATAGTTATGAATATTTTCAGAAAATATGGTTGACCTGTTTCTATTCATAGAAAAATAGGAGAAGAAGTGAGAAAGGGATTTGAGAAGATATTTAAAGCGATAGTTCAGAGAAAAATCCAAACTGACAACGGGACAGAGTTTATTAAAAAAGAGACGCAACTTCTCATTAAGAAGAACAATATCCCCACTGGTTTTCTACTGAAAATGTTGAAGTCAAATGCTATGAGATGGAAAGATTCAACAGAACTCTAAAAGTTAAAATTTGGGAATTTTTAACAGCTAATAAAACAAATAGATACATAAATGTATTGGATCAATTACTTAAAAATTACAACAAATCATACCATAGAAGAGTAAAAAAGACACCGACTTAAGCCAGTCTAAAAGAATGATGAAACTTACAGTAATTTGCGTAAAGAAAATGTCAAATAGAAACCCAATCACAAAGTAGAAGATAAAGTTCGAATGTCAATAAATAAAATAACTTTTAGAAGATGTTATCAAGCAAATTTTAAAAAAGAAATATTTTAAATTTCTTAAGTTCTAGAAACCGATCCAAACACTTACAGAGTTTGGGATTTAAATTAATGAAGAGGTACTTTTTATGAAAGTGAGTTGTTAAATACGATAAAAAAAAAACAATACGATTGAAAAATCATCAAAAAAGTAGGAAACAAGTATCTGGTAAAATGATTAGGTTATGTGTTTATCTATCTATATCTATCTATCTATATCTATATCTATCTATCTATCTATATATATATATATATATATATATATATATATATATATATATATATATATATATATATATATATATATATATATATATATATATATATATATATATATATATATATATATATATATACAGTAAGACCCCGCTTAACGCTGTTTCGGTTTAGCGCTCTTTTATTTCAACCCGGGGATTCCACAAAATCGCTCGCAGCATACGGGGATTCCCCGAAATATTATGCAGCGATAGGTTTCAAATACATATCCGAAAGAGTGTACTTGTGTTTCTTGTTTGGTGCGGTATTGAACAGACATATTTTTATTATTGGAAACATTTGTTGACATTATTGTAAGTAGGTATTAATTTACATATTTAATCCCTTAACCGGCTATCCCGAGTTCACTCGGGCAAACATTTCTGTGCGTTTTCCGGCTATCCCGAGCCCCTTGGTAGGGGCAACTAGCTTCACTGCAGTGCTTTAAATTCAACCCCCCGAATTGATGGATTGCCGTGAAATCGTGGCTTGGGAACTTACTTACTGAACGGTCATGGTTCATTTAACTAATGTGAGCGGAAATCGAAAGTATTTCAAGAAAGCAACAGTTTTACTTTTCTATATTTATTCACATTTAAATTTTCATAGTTGAAGACTCTCTAATTTTTGCGATTTATAAAAAGTATATGTAATACTAATTTTCATTACATTTTTTTATCAAGTTTTTAAATAACATTATTTAGTTTCTTTGTATAATACACGCATATTATGTATATATATATATATATATATATATATATATATATATATATATATATATATATATATATATATATATATATATATATATATATATATATATATTGTTTATAATGGAAACTGGATATAATAAGATATTAATATGTGACTTAGTGACAAGGTTAAAATAATGAGGAATCTATATAGTTTAAATATTCAAAAATGTGAAATTTAAAAAGTTAAAAAAAATTTCTTAAAATTAGAATGGATAAAATAAGTACTAAATTGAATATTATTTTTTTTAAACATTTGAATGAATTTAGTATTTTAAACAATTTTGTAATGATTTTTTTACGTATTTAATCCTTGTAATCTCTCAGATTTTAACTAATTTCCCAGTGAATCTAATTTTAATTTATAAATTAAATAATTTGTTTCTAGAGTTATCATTTTAAAAGCTTATATATTTTTATTAATGATTAACAAAAAGTCGGAAATCTTCGTTATACAAAATATGTGTTTATATAAATAAAATATTAAAGCTTAAATCATTTTTTTTAATGTAAGAAAAAAAATAATATTATAAAACGAACTAAATTCTCACACACTTGATTTTAAAATGTATAACTTTAAATTTTAAAATATTAAATTAAATTTTAACGTTTAACTTATTTAAATTTTTAATAATAAAATTATTTCCATAGAAAACTAATATTTATGGCATTATTTCATATACATTTATAATAAAATGTAAATTATGCTTAAATGTTAGTATGATGCATACCCTTACTGAAGACAATTCCCAATATTTTATTTTATACATGTGACATGAAAATATTTGCAAATAACTGTTATAATTATGCTTTGAAGGTTTATTACTTATTATATTTATTTATAAAAACAATTAAAAATATGAAAATAAATCGAGGGATATAAAACTCAGTCAAAGCATAAATCTTAACATCATGAAATTTTTAATTCTCATTCGTAACATCGCGTTGATAAGATTTGTTTGGAATCGAGTATTCAGATTTAAAAAATACGGTCTTAAAATAATATTAATTTTCTAAAATGTACAGAATATTCACCACTTAGGCTACAGTTTTCTTCTGTGAATTGAAGAATAATTTGCAAACTATCAATCAAAATATAAAATTATTTAGACTCCATATTTTAGAATATAAAAATGATTTTTTCAAATTTAGATAATATGTAATTTAGACAATTAAAATTATTCAAAGCAAAATTCAAAAATGTACCACAAAAAATAATATTTATTAATTCTTAATCTAAAAAATCATGACAAATTATATGCTACTGAAATTTTTTTAAAAATATATAAGCTTAGAAAGTGTATAAGGCATTATAGAAATTTATGGTACTGGAAGGAATATGAAAAAGGTAGATAGCCGTATACAAAAATTGATTTGGTACTTTGAAAATTTTAAGCAACAATTGTAAAATTATTTCTAAGAACAATCAAAAGGATAATTATTTAAAATAATTATCCTTTTTTACATTTTATATCCACATTAAATCAATAAACACATATTATATACATTTTTCTCATAAATGTGTACTAGTCAAATTGGTTTCATATTTGAGAAAATTGAAGCTTATTATAGCAACGTTAAATAAAATAAAATTTTGAAAATCAAATATCTACTCAGATATTACTTTCGAAATAATAGAAATAATTATTTCTCATTATATCATGCAATTCAAAAAATAATAGAAATAAATGGAACTCATATATATTGTTAAATGTAAATATATTTTGCATTTATTGTTATGTTTATCGTCTCATTTTAAAATATTTTTGCACTAATTTTATTTAATATTTTTTCATACTATTGAAATAATAGCATAAAGATTTCCTTGCTTTTATTCTCCTTTTAAAATTTTTCAGCGTGAGATACAACATTTTATTATTTGTGCAAAACAATTTAAGAAATATAAAAGATATCTAATCACAACATGAATCTTTTATCGAGAGATATTTCTTGCATAGTTAGAAACACAGAAATCTTTCTGTACAAAGAATTTAATATATATTTTAATACATGTTATTTTAATACGTAAAAAAATTAAAAGCTTAATTAATTCCCTAACAATAGACTTCAACTTATATTTAAAAAAATTTTGAATGTAAAATTTATATTCAAATAAAAAATTTACAAAATTTCAACTGAAATGAATAGTTTACAATATACTCTGAAGTCTATTGTTAAGTAATTAATGTAGCTTTTTATTTTTTAAGCTATTAAAATTTTAAAATTTTGTCGAAATTCTTCAATTTGTGTAAAAAACAACAGAGCTGTTTCTTTCAATAATTTTGAAAATTATTTGATGATTTTAAAAAATAGTGTTGATTGACTTTGAAAAATATCGACAATAATTAAAATCAATTAATAATTAAATTGCAAATTAACGCGTTTTAACAGCTATTTAAATCATTATAATTTTAATTATTTGGGAAATTAAAAAAAATTCTGATTTTTAATAAAAAGAAATGATATATATATATATATATATATATATATATATATATATATATATATATATATATATATATATATATATATATATATATATATATATATATATATATATAGCAATATGTCACTTTAAAATTATGATAATAAGATATTCATTGAGTTAGCAATGATATATATATTTTTTTATTTAAGAATTTTAAATATAAAAACTGCGTAGAAGTAAGTTAAATTTATTGATAATAATTTTCAAAATAATAAAATAAAATTTATATTTATTGTAATTAAAAAATTATAATAGAGACTTGAAGAAATTTTCAAGCAGAACATTCATAAAGAAAACTACTAGCACACGTGGGTTTCTTCAGCTGACAACGATTGATGGTCTTTCCCCACTGTAAGTGATTAGAATGTGATTATTGTGAGGTGGTCCAGGGTAAAACGGAAATGCGCCTCATCAAGAGTTAGAGGCTTTTGTATTCTTGACAAGTCCTAAAGAGGGAAAAACTTTTATTGCAGTGAAAGCCAAAACTATGTTGCCACCGCGAAGCAAAAATGAAGCACTTTCTTCAATGAACCCCAGACGGTTAAGGGGTTAATACTATATTACAGTGTCAAATATTTTGATCTTTAGTTTTTACTATGGGTGATAATGAAAAAGAAAAGAAAGCAACCAGGAAAAGCATTTCACTCAAAACTAAAATGGAAGTAATTAGAAGATTAGATTCTGGTGAACGTCAAACTCTAATTAGTGCTTCATTGAATTTGCCAACTTCAACAATAAGTACCATCATGAAGAATAAAGAAAAAATACTGTCATCGGCAACTACAACTACGTCAAGTTCTGCAACTAGAATTACCCGTTCTAGAAATAATATCATAGAGGAAATGGAAAAACGACTGTCTATATGGATTGACGACGAAATTGACCGCAATATGCCATTAAGCCAATCTATCATAATGGAAAAAGCTAGAAGAATTTTTAATTACATTCAGGCTGAGACAGTTGACACAAGTGAAACTTTCGTTGCTAGTCGAGGATGGTTTAATAGATTTAAACATCGAAATAACCTTCACAACATAAAGATTGCAGGAGAAGCAGCAAGTGGTGATACAAAAGCGGCTGCTGAATTTCCAGTGATATCAAAAAAATAATTGAAGAAGGAAACTATCCTCCAGAATTGGTTTTTAATGTTGATGAAACAGGCTTGTTTTGGAAAAGAATGGCGAAACGAACATTTCTATCCCGTGAAGAGAAACGGGCACCAGGATTTAAAGCTGCAAAAGATCGCTTAACCCTTCTACTAGGTGTTAACGCAAGCGGAGATTTTAAATTAAAACCATTACTAATTTACCATTCCAAAAACCCAAGAGCGATGAAAGGCATATCTAAATCAACTTTACCTGTAATTTGGGAGTCTAATAAAAAATCATGGATAACTGCGAAAATTTTCCAGGATTGGTTCACTGAACATTTCTGCCCGTCTGTTAAACGTTATTGCGAAATTAAAAAACTTGAACAAAAAGCACTTCTGTTAATTAATAATGCTCCAAGCCACCCAACAAATTTATCAGACTTAACAACATGCATTCCAGTCGAAGTGGTTTTCTTGCCGCCTAACACAACTGCCTTAATTCAACCAATGGACCAAGGCGTTATATGAAATTTTAATGCTTATTACTTGCGGCGAACCATTAAGCAAATGTTTGAAAAAACAGACGGAGAAGAGAACCAGTCCATAAGAGAATTTTGGAAAAACTACAACATCGTGGATGCTGTAGAAAACATAGGCCTTTCTTGGAATGAGGTAACAGAAAGATCTTTGAAAGGAGTATGGAAGAATATTTGGCCGGATTTAAGTAAAAGCGATGACGTTGGACACTCTGTCGATGTGGATGAAATAGTGGAAGAGATAGTGAAATTAACGAAGCAAACCGGTTTTGAAGTGGTAAATGTGGAAGATGTCGAAGAAATATTCAAGAAGCAGCGGCTAGTCTTTCTAATGATGAGCTCAAGGAATTAACTGAACAAGAAGAAAACAAAAATGTTGACAGCAGTGATTCAGAAGAAGAGCAAAGAGAACTTTCGATGGCGTTTGTAAAATGGAGTTTGTCTACCATAACTGAAATAAAGGATCAATTCATTGAAAATGATCCGAATTTTGACAGGAGCTCAAAAGTAAGGCGTGGTGTTAGAGATGCTCTATCCGTGTATGAAGAACTTTTCAGAGAACAACGCAAAAGAAAAAGGCAAACAACATTAGATGCTTTTGTCACAAAAAGGCAGAACACTGAAAACGCGGAAAGCTAACTAAATATGACTGACTTAGAATTTTATTTGTTTTTTTTTAAGAATATTCGTTTTGTTATTTATATTTTGTTTTTATTTTTGCAAGAAATAATAATGTGGTATTAATTTGGGCTTTAAGAAATAAATGTTTGGTTTTATTTTTATTAAAAAACATACTTTTTAAATTTAATACCTAACCAATTTCCTAGCCATCTTCCCCTAACCCCAATATTTACATGGAAAGATAGCCTCGTTTAGCGCTGTTTCGCATTACGCTCTACTTTGATGGAACGTATCCCCCGCGTTAAGCGGGGTCTTACTGTATATATATATATATATATATATATATATATAAATTTAAGAGTCAACAGTAAGACAATAATATATTTTAACAGCTGACAAAGTTATTAAAAATAATTTAACTTATTTAGGTCAAATCCCGACTCTTCATGGCAATGTCAAAAAACCTTCATAATTTTTTCTTGCATATTTGTAATCTCATCCTATTACTCAGTTTTTTTTTTTAATTTAATAAAAAAAATTCTAATTTTTTTTTGTGTGTTTCGAGGATAGTTTTACAAATTTCTTTTTATTCTTTCAGTAAGCGTTTATATTGGCTTAGGTAGCATAAATTGGGGCGTTATAACCTCTTTTCTTTGATAGATGAACAAAATATATTCTTTGCTGATTAAGTTTTTCCTCTTAAGAAACAACTCTTCATATTTATGGATGTAATCAAAAAATTCAATCAAAAAATCGCATCTTTTACAGGAATATTATTACTTAACCATTCAGTAAGGTTTTTCACTCTCCTTTGCCTTCTTTGTTTCATCTACATATTTGAATATTACTGTGAAATATAAGAACATTTATAAGAATTATTTATCATTTCTATATAGCACGTCATACCAACGTAAAAATTATTATTGCATTGCATCACATACTTGTGTTCACGTTCTTCTTCCCACATTTATTATTAAAAGTCTTTTCTCTTACTGAAACAAATTTAAACATTGAAAATAAACATTAATAACCACCATTATCAGTGCTTGAGGTCTATAATTGACTCCAACTATTGATGACCTTTCTTATCTTGAGGACGACATTGCTCTTTTAAAACTAAATAAAAAATATGCATCTTTGATATCTAAGCTTAAAGAAATACATTTAGTAAATAAAGATGAAAATTTTTAAATCAAAAACTATTCAACAGTTGCAAAACTATTGTTAAGAAAATAATATTCAAGGGTACTCGACATTTAGAAAATCGGAACTGATTGTGCATATATTCAAAATGATGTTATTGTTTCAATTTTACACTGATTTATTTAATCAACCAAAGAAACAAAGAAAGCTTAAAATCATGTGTTGCGATAAATATTATAAGGAGTCTCACATGGAGACTCATTTGAAATCTAAAAAACATGAAACATTTCAAAAATCCAACGTCTTCTCCATCGATAACAGCCTGTTTCCCAAACCACACAAAGAACCAGAAAAAATTTCAAATAAAAGTTGTGATTGTGGTAAATATTACAAGCCTGCACATAAATTTCGACATCATTAGTCACCAGCACATAGAAACAAAGTGAATGGTATTCAGAATAATGTAAACTAAGTTAAAGTAGGTCAGAAAAAGTGCATGAAACAAGCCCATCTAGGTTTCAGTTTTGGAAAAATTGGTTGTCTGAAAAAAATGCAGATTGTTGTAAAATTTGTTGCTGGAAAAGTATCTAACTGCATATTTCCTAAACAGAAGACCATCAATGAACAAGATGCTACCCCAGCCAGTGAATACAACACCAATAATCTACCTGGAAAAAAAATCGAAGATTTTTTTTTCCACATATTTGCACATTCACACATTTGCACTTATTTTGCATGGCTCTGATTTGTTCAATACATTTTTTTTGTTTTCTACTTAAAATCATACATAAAGTGATAATTAATAAGATTTCCAATTAGAAATAGCACATAAAGTATACATTTGTTTACCACACAATGTAATCTTGGCTAATTTAAAATATAAACTTCTTACAGACTGCTAGAATTAAGAACTTTAGTCAGCAGTTACATAAGTAATTCAAGATATAAAAACATATATATATATAATATTTACAAAACTATTTATTGCTATACATACACTCTACACAATCATTTGTTAATGTTTGTATTACTCATTTAATCAGTCAATTATGTGCTACAGTTCTTTCGAGCGAAACGAGTATTATAATTATGTTTTATTGTTCGAGATATTCCACCATCACATTTTGGGACAGATGAGACTCCTTTATTTGGAATTGACGTTGAGCTTTTGCTCTGAGGATTAATTACAGGGCTAAGAACAAACGCCTTTTTACCTTTTCTTTGCACGCTATCGTTAACCCCGAAGTAACTATTTTTACTTTCCTTATTCGAGTCAGTAGATTGCTGAGGTGTAGAATTAATTTCGTGTAAAGTCGGGAATACAATTCTATCATTAATTTTTGAAAGTCGATCTACATGAACTATTTGGGTTTTTGAAGGTTCTTTTACGCAAGCTATCTCGTAATTTACTGGTGATTGTTTATTCAGAACTCTAAAAGGGCCTACATTTGGTCTCATTAATTTCCTTGAAATCCCTGCTCTTGTTTCGGGAAGATATAGATATACGACATCTCCTATATCTATTTGTTTATCAACTGCGGTCTTACGGCGATACGTCTCCTGTTTTTCTGCTGCAGCTATTAAATTATTTTTGACAATTTGAAAAGCATTTTGTAAACGTACAACTAGATCTCCAGCGTACTCTCGGACATCCGCATAGTTATGAGCTATAGGTTGAGACATAACAGAATACGGTAACTGGATATCCCTGCCATACAAGAGATATGATGGTGTTTCGCTTGTTGTACAATGTCGTGCCGATCTATGAGCTAGCAAGGCGAAAGGTACATGCCGGTCCCAGTCTGTTTGAGTAGAATTTACTAAATGACTTAATGAATTAATTAAAGTCGAGTTAAGTTTTTCTACCATTCCATCACTCTGAGGGTGATATGAAGTAGTAGTGTGTTTTTCAATACCTAATTTCGAATACACCTCAGAGATGGATTTTGAGATAAAGTTAGAGCCTCTATCGGAAATTAGACGAGAAGGTACACCATGTCGACTAATAAAATCTTCTAATACTCTAGCAACGGTTTCACTTTTTATATCGGGTGTCGGATATGCTTCCGGCCAGCGTGTAAAATAATCAGAAATCACCAAGATATATTTATTTCCTGAATAAGTTAGAGGAAGTGGACCCAGGGCATCCATAGCTATGCATTCCATTGGTCGTTGTGTGACTGGAACGCGCTGTAATGGAGCTAGTTTTTCGGGCTTATGACCTCTCTTTTCAACACAAGAAGTACACGATTTAACGTAGTTTAAAACATGTTTATACATATTACCCCAATAGAAGTTTTCTCTAATTCTGTTCAGAGTCTTTTGAAATCCCTGATGGGTTGCTACTGGGGAATCATGACACTGACGCATTATTTCTGATACTAAAGTTAGGGGTACCACTAATTTATCTTTGGTGTCACCACGATGTTTGGGGGCATTTTTTGGTATACAGTAAAGAAGATCATTTTTTTCAAAAAATAACATATGAGTAGGTGATGGTGTCTCCTTATTTTTTAGATAATTAATAATTTGTTGGCATTTTGGGTCCTGTTCCTGATGAATTTTAATTCGATGTTTCATTGTGGAATCAGAATCGTAGTTGGAAGCTATTACTTCTACTGCGTTTACACCCCTAGACAAGTAATCAGCTGTTATATTTAATTTTCCCGGTTTATGTACAATGGTATAATCATATTGTTGCAGAGTCATTACCCATCGGGCTATTCTAGAAGTTGGATCTCGCACTTTGAGTGCGAAGGAAAGACTTGCTTGATCGCAATAGATGATAAATTTTTTTCCGTACAAATATTGTTTAAAATGGGTAACGCCGAATACCGCTCCGAGCATTTCTTTTTCTACTGTACTATATCGAATTTCTGCATCTTTTAGTTTTTTACTGGCGTATGCAACAGGATGTGGGAAGCCATTTTCATCGTTTTGGCAAAGAACAGCTCCTAAAGCGTATTTTGAAGCGTCAGTACTTAATGTAAATTCCTTTGAAAAATCTGGTAGTTTCAAACAAGGTTCAGAAATCAAGCAGTTTTTCAAAGTGTCAAAAGCATGCTGAGCTGAATCATCCCAACTGAATCTAACATCATTTTTCGTCAAGTTTGTTAGAGGTAATGCTATTTCAGCATAATTTTCTATAAACCTTCGGTAAAACCCTGTCAATCCAAGAAATCCTCTAACTTGTTTACGAGTGGTTGGGACCTTGAAATCTAACACAGCTTGTATGTTTTTCTTATCGGGATAAACTGTCCCCTTTGAAACAGTGAAACCCAGATAGTTTATAGTTTCCTTTAAAAAACAGCATTTAGAAGGTTTAACTTTCAATTTATGTTCTTCTAATCTCTTAAAAACTAACCGTAATTTATTTAAATGTTCATCTATTGAGTCAGAAGAAGCAATTATGATATCATCTAAATATACTGCTATTTGAAGAGGTTTTAATCCAGACAGTACTATTTCCATTAATCTTTGAAAACTATTTGGCGAATTGCGCATACCAAATGGTACTCTATTCCATTCATATAAACCATGCTCAGTTGCAAACGCTGCTTTATAGGTGTCCTTAGGATCAATTTTCATTTGGAAAAACCCGCTACATAAATCCATACAAGAAAATAGAGTAGCATTTCCTAAATTGTCCACTAAGTCCGTTATATTAGGAATAGGAAAAGAGTCTGGTACAGTTTTTTCATTTAGTTTCCTGAAGTCGGTACAAAGTCTGAAAGAACCATCTTTCTTTTTGACAAGAAGTACTGGTGCGCTATAAGGGGAACTGCTTTCTTTAATAATCCCTATGTCTAGTAATTCGTTGACCTGTCTATTTAATTCCTCTTTTAGGTGATGAGGAGGCCTATAAAATTTTTGCCTAACTGGAATATCATCTGTCAAATTAACTTCATGTTGTATAGTATTACAACCCTCCAAATCTTGAATAGAATGGGCAAACACATGTTTAAATTCTTCAAGCAGGGGAAGTAATTTTCTTTTCTTATCTTCGGATAGGTGCGATAAATCTAGTTTTCCTCCCCAAGCTTCAAAATCATCACCTATTTCTTCAGTGGAAAATGTATTACACTCTTTAGTATCAATTTTTGTTACTTGTAAAGGTTCAATGGAAACTAATTTTGAACCTTTGTTTATGTGTATAGTATTTTTTGATGTATTTGCAACCCTTATTTTATAATTTCCCTCCTTAGATACTGGGTTTACGGAGCGAGCAACCCATACTCTATCACCCGCATGATCATTTGCAGGCTCTATTAAAACCGAATCTAAATTTGAATTTAATTTTTCTTTTGTTTTGATTTCTATAATTTTTTCGGTTCCAGGAAAAATAGTTATTTTGGTAACGGAAAATCCAAAAATACAACTATTGTTATCTTCTATGTTCACGACATTAGTTTTTAATTCGTCACAGTCAGGATTTTGGTAATTCCATTTAATTGAAGTAGTTGTATTATGTAATAGTTTTTGCCTATAATCAATTATCATTTTATGTTGTACAAAAAAATCACTACTTAGTATTAATTTATATTTTTTTGAAATACTATCTTTAGTAATATAGAAATCGCTTTGAAATTCAATATTATTTATTTTAATTTTTAAAGTTACTTTTTCTTCAATTTCTAGCACATGGTCTGAAATACCTTTAATTTGGAGTTTACATTGTGAGAGCATTACACTACTTTGATAAGCTATAGTTTCAAAAAAATTTCGTTCGATTAGGTTACAAGATGCGCCTGTATCTAAGAGAGCATTTACTTTTACATTATTTATTGTGATTTGAATTACTGGCAATTTATCATTTATTGTGGATGTAACAAATAAAGGCACCTGTGTGGGTTTATTTTCGGAGTAGCGAGGTGCAGCCGTCTCTCCCCCTATTGCTAGTTTAAATGATTTCTTCTATTATCTCTACCTTTATGGAAATTGTTATGCTTGTTGGAATACCAACATCTTTGCGTTTCGTGTCCAATTTTACGGCAGAAGGAACAAAATGGTATTCTGCATGTAGCTTCTTCATGCCCATGTTTTTTACACCTGACGCAAAACAAATTAGGTATTCTTTGGTTTCTATCTTGTGTTGGTATTTGGCTTACTTTTAATTCAGCTATTTGAGCTTGTAGGTCACTAATTTGTTTTATGAACATGCCCTGCATTTCTGAGTTTTTTTCTGTGTTATGTTTGATTAATGATTTTAGTTCACTTATCTCATTTATTTGAGTCACAGCGTGAACTGTTTCAAACTGTGTAGTTGGCGGTCTATTCAATGGAATGCATTCCTCTAAGAGAATGACTTGTTTCTTAAATTCACTATAGTCCGTGAGAGCTAAAGGCGTTATTCCTCTTAAAAGTTCAGGCTTAAGGCCATTTTTTGCCGTGGACAATAATAAATCCAATCTATATTGCTCGAATTCACTACTTCGTTCACTAGGAACGCATTTATACGATAAGCCCTCGATTCGTGAAAAATATCTTCGTGCTGATTCTGACGGTAACTGATAACTCGTAGTTAACCGAGAGATATCTGTTGTCATAGAGTGACAGAAGTTAAACCTATCACGAAGCGCCGTGCAAACATCTACATATGAACCGTGTTTTTTAAGGTCACCCTGACTTGATAAAAATTCCTCCGCTTCTCCAGAAATTCTCAATTTTAAAGCTAATAATTTATCTTTCGGGCGCCATGAACAATGGTCACCAATTTCATCTATTCTATCCAAAAATTGTGATAGTGAAACATCTTTACAACTACCATCAAACACAGGAATATTATTTAAGAATTCACCAATATTAGGAGTGTCTACTGACACAACACACGAAGCGGTTTGAGTCTCACTATTCATAATTACATTAATTAAAAATATTTACCTTCAAAAAATAATTTACCTTAGCAAATATTAATGTAAATATATGAAATTCATATAAGTATTTACAACAATTTTCACAACAGTTACAATGTTCCACTTAATATAAAATAAACACAATAAGATTACTGTAAATAATTAAATAAGGAGATGTACCACGTGCAATCTTTTAATAGTCAGCCATGTTTAAAACTAAGCCAGAATCTTATTCCGTTTTCAGTTTTTCAAAATCCACTTTAAACGGCACCATTTTGTTGTGTAGAAAATTACAATTATTATAAAACGATCACATATGATAATTTATATTAAAATAAGGCATTATTTTTTTTTTAATATTGCGTTGTGTATTTATTCAAGTCTTTATTTCTACCCAGATTCTAACCTGAAAGAACAGAAGCAGAAACTGGCTTTGTTTTAGTAATCAAAACTTCTTTTAATTCACAAAAGAAAATAACACATCTATTTACAATAATATGAATTCAATTATTTGTATTATTTCTTTTATTACAACTTTGCTATTAAAATGATAATTCACTCACGTGGAGTGATTAAGTTACCCTAGATTGCCTGTTCTAGTGAGATTAATTATTAAATAAAGTTACGTAAATGGTGGTACCACACAAAAAAAAATCTGGCTGGATAATTAAATAAATAAAAAAAACATTCACTTACATATATAAACAGTCGATGGTATAGGCCGGCCTATTTAGAGGGGTTCACAAACCTGGTTGATCACAATAGTCCAGCGTTCTTCTTTAATAGTATGGCAAACGCCTTGGGTCGACGACAACTTGGATGTAAATGCTGACATTCAGGCATCTCCTAATTTCACAATTTGAGAGGGCTCTACTTCTTTCAATCAGCTTTTTCCTTTTTTATCAACTTCAACTTTACTTTTCGAAGTCTCCAATAAAGCGTCGAACTCCCCAAACCAACCGGGTCTCTTGTTCCGGCGATGTCCTGCAGCTCCTCTGTCTTTTTTTCCTCTGCCCTTCACTTCTCTTCTTCCTCCCCTCGCTTTTCCCTTGCAGGACCGGTTTTCTCCAAGTCCCACGTTAGGGCATTCCACTTCGTCAAAATGGGGGAAATGGGGTATAGAATTAAATAATAAAAAAAAGGACTTCCAGCCAGAAAAAAAATGGGTAGTTTAATTTATAAAAATTATCCAGCCAGTGAATACAACACCAATAATCTACCTGGAAAAAAAAATCGAAGATTTTTTTTTTCACATATTTGCACATTCACACATTTGCACTTATTTTGCATGGCTCTGATTTGTTCAATACATTTTTTTTGTTTTCTACTTAAAATCATACATAAAGTGATAATTAATAAGATTTCCAATTAGAAATAGCACATAAAGTATACATTTATTTACCACACAATGTAATCTTGGCTAATTTAAAATATAAACTTCTTACAGACTGCTAGAATTAAGAACTTTAGTCAGCAGTTACATAAGTAATTCAAGATATAAAAACATATATATATATATATATTTACAAAACTATTTATTGCTATACATACACTCTACACAATCATTTGTTAATGTTTGTATTACTCATTTAATCAGTCAATTATGTGCTACAGTTCTTTCGAGCGAAACGAGTATTATAATTATGTTTTATTGTTCGAGATATTCCACCATCACATTTTGGGACAGATGAGACTCCTTTATTTGGAATTGACGTTGAGCTTTTGCTCTGAGGATTAATTACAGGGCTAAGAACAAACGCCTTTTTACCTTTTCTTTGCACGCTATCGTTAACCCCGAAGTAACTATTTTTACTTTCCTTATTCGAGTCAGTAGATTGCTGAGGTGTAGAATTAATTTCGTGTAAAGTCGGGAATACAATTCTATCATTAATTTTTGAAAGTCGATCTACATGAACTATTTGGGTTTTTGAAGGTTCTTTTACGCAAGCTATCTCGTAATTTACTGGTGATTGTTTATTCAGAACTCTAAAAGGGCCTACATTTGGTCTCATTAATTTCCTTGAAATCCCTGCTCTTGTTTCGGGAAGATATAGATATACGACATCTCCTATATCTATTTGTTTATCAACTGCGGTCTTACGGCGATACGTCTCCTGTTTTTCTGCTGCAGCTATTAAATTATTTTTGACAATTTGAAAAGCATTTTGTAAACGTACAACTAGATCTCCAGCGTACTCTCGGACATCCGCATAGTTATGAGCTATAGGTTGAGACATAACAGAATACGGTAACTGGATATCCCTGCCATACAAGAGATATGATGGTGTTTCGCTTGTTGTACAATGTCGTGCCGATCTATGAGCTAGCAAGGCGAAAGGTACATGCCGGTCCCAGTCTGTTTGAGTAGAATTTACTAAATGACTTAATGAATTAATTAAAGTCGAGTTAAGTTTTTCTACCATTCCATCACTCTGAGGGTGATATGAAGTAGTAGTGTGTTTTTCAATACCTAATTTCGAATACACCTCAGAGATGGATTTTGAGATAAAGTTAGAGCCTCTATCGGAAATTAGACGAGAAGGTACACCATGTCGACTAATAAAATCTTCTAATACTCTAGCAACGGTTTCACTTTTTATATCGGGTGTCGGATATGCTTCCGGCCAGCGTGTAAAATAATCAGAAATCACCAAGATATATTTATTTCCTGAATAAGTTAGAGGAAGTGGACCCAGGGCATCCATAGCTATGCATTCCATTGGTCGTTGTGTGACTGGAACGCGCTGTAATGGAGCTAGTTTTTCGGGCTTATGACCTCTCTTTTCAACACAAGAAGTACACGATTTAACGTAGTTTAAAACATGTTTATACATATTACCCCAATAGAAGTTTTCTCTAATTCTGTTCAGAGTCTTTTGAAATCCCTGATGGGTTGCTACTGGGGAATCATGACACTGACGCATTATTTCTGATACTAAAGTTAGGGGTACCACTAATTTATCTTTGGTGTCACCACGATGTTTGGGGGCATTTTTTGGTATACAGTAAAGAAGATCATTTTTTTCAAAAAATAACATATGAGTAGGTGATGGTGTCTCCTTATTTTTTAGATAATTAATAATTTGTTGGCATTTTGGGTCCTGTTCCTGATGAATTTTAATTCGATGTTTCATTGTGGAATCAGAATCGTAGTTGGAAGCTATTACTTCTACTGCGTTTACACCCCTAGACAAGTAATCAGCTGTTATATTTAATTTTCCCGGTTTATGTACAATGGTATAATCATATTGTTGCAGAGTCATTACCCATCGGGCTATTCTAGAAGTTGGATCTCGCACTTTGAGTGCGAAGGAAAGACTTGCTTGATCGCAATAGATGATAAATTTTTTTCCGTACAAATATTGTTTAAAATGGGTAACGCCGAATACCGCTCCGAGCATTTCTTTTTCTACTGTACTATATCGAATTTCTGCATCTTTTAGTTTTTTACTGGCGTATGCAACAGGATGTGGGAAGCCATTTTCATCGTTTTGGCAAAGAACAGCTCCTAAAGCGTATTTTGAAGCGTCAGTACTTAATGTAAATTCCTTTGAAAAATCTGGTAGTTTCAAACAAGGTTCAGAAATCAAGCAGTTTTTCAAAGTGTCAAAAGCATGCTGAGCTGAATCATCCCAACTGAATCTAACATCATTTTTCGTCAAGTTTGTTAGAGGTAATGCTATTTCAGCATAATTTTCTATAAACCTTCGGTAAAACCCTGTCAATCCAAGAAATCCTCTAACTTGTTTACGAGTGGTTGGGACCTTGAAATCTAACACAGCTTGTATGTTTTTCTTATCGGGATAAACTGTCCCCTTTGAAACAGTGAAACCCAGATAGTTTATAGTTTCCTTTAAAAAACAGCATTTAGAAGGTTTAACTTTCAATTTATGTTCTTCTAATCTCTTAAAAACTAACCGTAATTTATTTAAATGTTCATCTATTGAGTCAGAAGAAGCAATTATGATATCATCTAAATATACTGCTATTTGAAGAGGTTTTAATCCAGACAGTACTATTTCCATTAATCTTTGAAAACTATTTGGCGAATTGCGCATACCAAATGGTACTCTATTCCATTCATATAAACCATGCTCAGTTGCAAACGCTGCTTTATAGGTGTCCTTAGGATCAATTTTCATTTGGAAAAACCCGCTACATAAATCCATACAAGAAAATAGAGTAGCATTTCCTAAATTGTCCACTAAGTCCGTTATATTAGGAATAGGAAAAGAGTCTGGTACAGTTTTTTCATTTAGTTTCCTGAAGTCGGTACAAAGTCTGAAAGAACCATCTTTCTTTTTGACAAGAAGTACTGGTGCGCTATAAGGGGAACTGCTTTCTTTAATAATCCCTATGTCTAGTAATTCGTTGACCTGTCTATTTAATTCCTCTTTTAGGTGATGAGGAGGCCTATAAAATTTTTGCCTAACTGGAATATCATCTGTCAAATTAACTTCATGTTGTATAGTATTACAACCCTCCAAATCTTGAATAGAATGGGCAAACACATGTTTAAATTCTTCAAGCAGGGGAAGTAATTTTCTTTTCTTATCTTCGGATAGGTGCGATAAATCTAGTTTTCCTCCCCAAGCTTCAAAATCATCACCTATTTCTTCAGTGGGAAAATGTATTACACTCTTTAGTATCAATTTTTGTTACTTGTAAAGGTTCAATGGAAACTAATTTTGAACCTTTGTTTATGTGTATAGTATTTTTTGATGTATTTGCAACCCTTATTTTATAATTTCCCTCCTTAGATACTGGGTTTACGGAGCGAGCAACCCATACTCTATCACCCGCATGATCATTTGCAGGCTCTATTAAAACCGAATCTAAATTTGAATTTAATTTTTCTTTTGTTTTGATCTCTATAATTTTTTCGGTTCCAGGAAAAATAGTTATTTTGGTAACGGAAAATCCAAAAATACAACTATTGTTATCTTCTATGTTCACGACATTAGCTTTTAATTCGTCACAGTCAGGATTTTGGTAATTCCATTTAATTGAAGTAGTTGTATTATGTAATAGTTTTTGCCTATAATCAATTATCATTTTATGTTGTACAAAAAAATCACTACTTAGTATTAATTTATATTTTTTTGAAATACTATCTTTAGTAATATAGAAATCGCTTTGAAATTCAATATTATTTATTTTAATTTTTAAAGTTACTTTTTCTTCAATTTCTAGCACATGGTCTGAAATACCTTTAATTTGGAGTTTACATTGTGAGAGCATTACACTACTTTGATAAGCTATAGTTTCAAAAAAATTTCGTTCGATTAGGTTACAAGATGCGCCTGTATCTAAGAGAGCATTTACTTTTACATTATTTATTGTGATTTGAATTACTGGCAATTTATCATTTATTGTGGATGTAACAAATAAAGGCACCTGTGTGGGTTTATTTTCGGAGTAGCGAGGTGCAGCCGTCTCTCCCCCTATTGCTAGTTTAAATGATTTCTTCTATTATCTCTACCTTTATGGAAATTGTTATGCTTGTTGGAATACCAACATCTTTGCGTTTCGTGTCCAATTTTACGGCAGAAGGAACAAAATGGTATTCTGCATGTAGCTTCTTCATGCCCATGTTTTTTACACCTGACGCAAAACAAATTAGGTATTCTTTGGTTTCTATCTTGTGTTGGTATTTGGCTTACTTTTAATTCAGCTATTTGAGCTTGTAGGTCACTAATTTGTTTTATGAACATGCCCTGCATTTCTGAGTTTTTTTCTGTGTTATGTTTGATTAATGATTTTAGTTCACTTATCTCATTTATTTGAGTCACAGCGTGAACTGTTTCAAACTGTGTAGTTGGCGGTCTATTCAATGGAATGCATTCCTCTAAGAGAATGACTTGTTTCTTAAATTCACTATAGTCCGTGAGAGCTAAAGGCGTTATTCCTCTTAAAAGTTCAGGCTTAAGGCCATTTTTTGCCGTGGACAATAATAAATCCAATCTATATTGCTCGAATTCACTACTTCGTTCACTAGGAACGCATTTATACGATAAGCCCTCGATTCGTGAAAAATATCTTCGTGCTGATTCCGACGGTAACTGATAACTCGTAGTTAACCGAGAGATATATGTTGTCATAGAGTGACAGAAGTTAAACCTATCACGAAGCGCCGTGCAGACATCTACATATGAACCGTGTTTTTTAAGGTCACCCTGACTTGATAAAAATTCCTCTGCTTCTCCAGAAATTCTCAATTTTAAAGCTAATAATTTATCTTTCGGGCGCCATGAACAATGGTCACCAATTTCATCTATTCTATCCAAAAATTGTGATAGTGAAACGTCTTTACAACTACCATCAAACACAGGAATATTATTTAAGAATTCACCAATATTAGGAGTGTCTACTGACACAACACACGAAGCGGTTTGAGTCTCACTATTCATAATTACATTAATTAAAAATATTTACCTTCAAAAAATAATTTACTTTAGCAAATATTAATGTAAATATATGAAATTCAAATAAGTATTTACAACAATTTTCACAACAGTTACAATGTTCCACTTAATATAAAATAAACACAATGAGATTACTGTAAATAATTAAATAAGGAGATGTACCACGTGCAATCTTTTAATAGTCAGCCATGTTTAAAACTAAGCCAGAATCTTATTCCGTTTTCAGTTTTTCAAAATCCACTTTAAACGGCACCATTTTGTTGTGTAGAAAATTACAATTATTATAAAACGATCACTTATGATAATTTATATTAAAATAAGGCATTATTTTTTTTTTAATATTGCGTTGTGTATTTATTCAAGTCTTTATTTATACCCAGATTCTAACCTGAAAGAACAGAAGCAGAAACTGGCTTTGTTTTAGTAATCAAAACTTCTTTTAATTCACAAAAGAAAATAACACATCTATTTACAATAATATGAATTCAATTATTTGTATTATTTCTTTTATTACAACTTTGCTATTAAAATGATAATTCACTCACGTGGAGTGATTAAGTTACCCTAGATTGCCTGTTCTAGTGAGATTAATTATTAAATAACGTTACGTAAATGGTGGTACCACACAAAAAAAAATCTGGCTGGATAATTAAATAAATAAAAAAACATTCACTTACATATATAAACAGTCGATGGTATAGGCCGGCCTATTTAGAGGGGTTCACAAATTTGGTTGATCACAATAGTCCAGCGTTCTTCTTTAATAGTATGGCAAACGCCTTGGGTTGACGACAACTTGGATGTAAATGCTGACATTCAGGCATCTCCTAATTTCACAATTTGAGAGGGGCTCCACCTCTTTCAATCAGCTTTTTCCTTTTTTATCAACTTCAACTTTACTTTTCGAAGTCTCCAATAAAGCGTCGAACTCCCCAAACCAACCGGGTCTCTTGTTCCGGCGATGTCCTGCAGCTCCTCTGTCTTTTTTTCCTCTGCCCTTCACTTCTCTTCTTCCTCCCCTCGCTTTTCCCTTGCAGGACCGGTTTTCTCCAAGTCCCACGTTAGGGCATTCCACTTCGTCAAAATGGGGGAAATGGGGTATAGAATTAAATAATAAAAAAAGGACTTCCAGCCAGAAAAAAATGGGTAGTTTAATTTATAAAAATTATCCAGCCAGTGAATACAACACCAATAATCTTCCTGGAAAAAAAATCGAAGATTTTTTTTTTCACATATTTGCACATTCACACATTTGCACTTATTTTGCATGGCTCTGATTTGTTCAATACATTTTTTTTGTTTTCTACTTAAAATCATACATAAAGTGATAATTAATAAGATTTCCAATTAGAAATAGCACATAAAGTATACATTTATTTACCACACAATGTAATCTTGGCTAATTTAAAATATAAACTTCTTACAGACTGCTAGAATTAAGAACTTTAGTCAGCAGTTACATAAGTAATTCAAGATATAAAAACATATATATATATATATATTTACAAAACTATTTATTGCTATACATACACTCTACACAATCATTTGTTAATGTTTGTATTACTCATTTAATCAGTCAATTATGTGCTACAGTTCTTTCGAGCGAAACGAGTATTATAATTATGTTTTATTGTTCGAGATATTCCACCATCACATTTTGGGACAGTTGAAACTCCTTTATTTGGAATTGACGTTGAGCTTTTGCTCTGAGGATTAATTACAGGGCTAAGTACAAACGCCTTTTTACCTTTTCTTTGCACGCTATCGTTAACCCCGAAGTAACTATTTTTACTTTCCTTATTCGAGTCAGTAGATTGCTGAGGTGTAGAATTAATTTCGTGTAAAGTCGGGAATACAATTCTATCATTAATTTTTGAAAGTCGATCTACATGAACTATTTGGGTTTTTGAAGGTTCTTTTACGCAAGCTATCTCGTAATTTACTGGTGATTGTTTATTCAGAACTCTAAAAGGGCCTACATTTGGTCTCATTAATTTTCTTGAAATCCCTGCTCTTGTTTCGGGAAGATATAGATATACGACATCTCCTATATCTATTTGTTTATCAACTGCGGTCTTACGGCGATACGTCTCCTGTTTTTCTGCTGCAGCTATTAAATTATTTTTGACAATTTGAAAAGCATTTTGTAAACGTACAACTAGATCTCCAGCGTACTCTCGGACATCCGCATAGTTATGAGCTATAGGTTGAGACATAACAGAATACGGTAACTGGATATCCCTGCCATACAAGAGATATGATGGTGTTTCGCTTGTTGTACAATGTCGTGCCGATCTATGAGCTAGCAAGGCGAAAGGTACATGCCGGTCCCAGTCTGTTTGAGTAGAATTTACTAAATGACTTAATGAATTAATTAAAGTCGAGTTAAGTTTTTCTACCATTCCATCACTCTGAGGGTGATATGAAGTAGTAGTGTGTTTTTCAATACCTAATTTCGAATACACCTCAGAGATGGATTTTGAGATAAAGTTAGAGCCTCTATCGGAAATTAGACGAGAAGGTACACCATGTCGACTAATAAAATCTTCTAATACTCTAGCAACGGTTTCACTTTTTATATCGGGTGTCGGATATGCTTCCGGCCAGCGTGTAAAATAATCAGAAATCACCAAGATATATTTATTTCCTGAATAAGTTAGAGGAAGTGGACCCAGGGCATCCATAGCTATGCATTCCATTGGTCGTTGTGTGACTGGAACGCGCTGTAATGGAGCTAGTTTTTCGGGCTTATGACCTCTCTTTTCAACACAAGAAGTACACGATTTAACGTAGTTTAAAACATGTTTATACATATTACCCCAATAGAAGTTTTCTCTAATTCTGTTCAGAGTCTTTTGAAATCCCTGATGGGTTGCTACTGGGGAATCATGACACTGACGCATTATTTCTGATACTAAAGTTAGGGGTACCACTAATTTATCTTTGGTGTCACCACGATGTTTGGGGGCATTTTTTGGTATACAGTAAAGAAGATCATTTTTTTCAAAAAATAACATATGAGTAGGTGATGGTGTCTCCTTATTTTTTAGATAATTAATAATTTGTTGGCATTTTGGGTCCTGTTCCTGATGAATTTTAATTCGATGTTTCATTGTGGAATCAGAATCGTAGTTGGAAGCTATTACTTCTACTGCGTTTACACCCCTAGACAAGTAATCAGCTGTTATATTTAATTTTCCCGGTTTATGTACAATGGTATAATCATATTGTTGCAGAGTCATTACCCATCGGGCTATTCTAGAAGTTGGATCTCGCACTTTGAGTGCGAAGGAAAGACTTGCTTGATCGCAATAGATGATAAATTTTTTTCCGTACAAATATTGTTTAAAATGGGTAACGCCGAATACCGCTCCGAGCATTTCTTTTTCTACTGTACTATATCGAATTTCTGCATCTTTTAGTTTTTTACTGGCGTATGCAACAGGATGTGGGAAGCCATTTTCATCGTTTTGGCAAAGAACAGCTCCTAAAGCGTATTTTGAAGCGTCAGTACTTAATGTAAATTCCTTTGAAAAATCTGGTAGTTTCAAACAAGGTTCAGAAATCAAGCAGTTTTTCAAAGTGTCAAAAGCATGCTGAGCTGAATCATCCCAACTGAATCTAACATCATTTTTCGTCAAGTTTGTTAGAGGTAATGCTATTTCAGCATAATTTTCTATAAACCTTCGGTAAAACCCTGTCAATCCAAGAAATCCTCTAACTTGTTTACGAGTGGTTGGGACCTTGAAATCTAACACAGCTTGTATGTTTTTCTTATCGGGATAAACTGTCCCCTTTGAAACAGTGAAACCCAGATAGTTTATAGTTTCCTTTAAAAAACAGCATTTAGAAGGTTTAACTTTCAATTTATGTTCTTCTAATCTCTTAAAAACTAACCGTAATTTATTTAAATGTTCATCTATTGAGTCAGAAGAAGCAATTATGATATCATCTAAATATACTGCTATTTGAAGAGGTTTTAATCCAGACAGTACTATTTCCATTAATCTTTGAAAACTATTTGGCGAATTGCGCATACCAAATGGTACTCTATTCCATTCATATAAACCATGCTCAGTTGCAAACGCTGCTTTATAGGTGTCCTTAGGATCAATTTTCATTTGGAAAAACCCGCTACATAAATCCATACAAGAAAATAGAGTAGCATTTCCTAAATTGTCCACTAAGTCCGTTATATTAGGAATAGGAAAAGAGTCTGGTACAGTTTTTTCATTTAGTTTCCTGAAGTCGGTACAAAGTCTGAAAGAACCATCTTTCTTTTTGACAAGAAGTACTGGTGCGCTATAAGGGGAACTGCTTTCTTTAATAATCCCTATGTCTAGTAATTCGTTGACCTGTCTATTTAATTCCTCTTTTAGGTGATGAGGAGGCCTATAAAATTTTTGCCTAACTGGAATATCATCTGTCAAATTAACTTCATGTTGTATAGTATTACAACCCTCCAAATCTTGAATAGAATGGGCAAACACATGTTTAAATTCTT